>CM067298.1:7501639-8101639 GCA_034231615.1 Meghimatium bilineatum
AGATTTCTTTAAATAAAATATTTTTCTTTGCTTAGATATTCCTCTTTCGGAGCCATCCACCACTGACGATGCTAATCTTATTGAGCAACCAGACAGAATTATTAGTACTGACCTTGAACCTGATACTAAAGTGTACAGCAATAAAGTATTAAACGAGAAAGATGGCCGAAACGTTGAGCAGGCTATACTCACGAAACCCGTGATCAATCAGGACTTGCTGGTAGACAAGAAGACGATTGACGATGACCATGATGATGAGGAGGAAGAAACTAAAAACGGGGGTAAGTACTACTGTTGTAGTAGACTCTTAAGAAACGTTATGAACATCAGATGGCAAGAGAAGATTCCAGATAACACTGCCCTTGATAGATCCGGTATCCCTATGGTTGTCATTATTCTGATGCAGGCACAGATTCGTTGGGCAGGTCATTTGGTGCGTATGCCAGACCATCTCCTGCTGAAGATACGTCTCTGGCGAAAGTCACAGAACGGCACACGTTCTCTGTGTGTCCAGAAGAAACGCTACATGTTCTTACATGTATTCTCCCTTTGAAATAGACCAAGATACACAGGAGTAATTTGCACACAGCCGAGCTACTCTGCAGTCAAAAACGGCACAGTGTCTTGTTAAATTGGAATAAATGCTGCAGCTCATCGGTGGAGAGTAGTTAGAAAGTCACGTGTAAGCCAAACACTACCTACAGTGGTCATCGCATGGCCGACTTGTCCACATACATCTGCGGTCAGAATGGGGATTTTTAGCCATCAACGAACTTATAATCAAGGATATAACTAACTTCATTTCAAAAGTGGATGTAACAAATGGTCGTCATCATGCTGCGATAGACAAACATCAGAACAACAGTAGAGAGTTAACGGCATATTTTCTAGCATGTACTGTAGAAATGTTTGTTACGATTGACAGGAATTACGATCGCTAAAGCTCTTGTTTCCTATTGACAATATAATGTTTCTCCAGAGCTTTCTTTCTAGCCTAGGAGTCTCCAGTTTTCAACAATTTGCAAAGTTTTGAATAGACGAAGCCTGCTTGAGTGTGATACCTATGTGTAGATTATAGAGAATTTGTAGATTGTTGAGGATTTGTAGATTGTTGAAGATTTGTAAATTGCTGAGGATATGTAGATTGTTGAGGATTTGTAGATTGTTGAGGATTTGTAGATTGTTGAGGATTTGTAGATTGTTGAGGATTTGTAGATTGTTGAGGCTATTTCTCGACAAAGCGTATGCAGACAAATGTAGACAGTATTATACAAATCTAGACAATTATATAGACAATCAATCGAGTCTTTGTCTCGCGTGTTTTTACATTGTTTTATGTCACAGTGAAAACTCATCCATAAATGTATCGTTGTGTGTTCTCTCTCTTTCTCCCTCTTTCTCTCTCTTCCTCCCTCTTTCTCTTACTCTCTCTTTCTCTCCTCCTCTTTCTCTCGCTCTCTCTTTCTTTCTATCTTCCTCTATTTTCTCTCTCTCTCTCTCTCTCTCTATGTCTTCTGTCCTTGATTTTTCTAGTGTTACTAAATGTTCAATTTGTTCTTTTCTCATGACATGCCCTAAAAATCCCGTCGTTCTGATTCAAATTTTTGCTATGCGTTGTCTTCCTTTTTACTCCAGCATCTCTGAAAACTTTTACATTAGTTTCTATCTGTCTTTGGAATTTTCATCATTTTTCACAAAAACCACATCTCAGTTGTCTTCTGGTCACTTTTCCTTTTTGTTTAACCATTCCATGCATCACATCCATACAGAGAAATTGGTTCAATATAATATCCTAGCACTGGAATTTGAATATGCATTGACAGTACTGGATTCATATTTCTGCACTGATAGTTCTTGATTGATATTACTCCACTGATAGTACTTGATTGATATTATTCCACTGATAGTACTTGATTGATATTACTCCACTGATAGTACTTGATTGATATTACTCCACTGACAGTACTCGATTGATATTATTCCACTGATAGTACTCGATTGATATTACTCCACTGATAGTACTCGATTGATATTACTCCACTGATAGTATTTGATTGATATTACTCCACTGATAGTACTCGATTGATATTACTCCACTGATAGTACTCGATTGATATTACTCCACTGATAGTACTCGATTGATATTACTCCACTGATAGTACTCGATTGATATTACTCCACTGATAGTACTCGATTGATATTACTCCACTGACAGTACTCGATTGATATTATTCCACTGATAGTACTCGATTGATATTACTCCACTGATAGTACTCGATTGATATTACTCCACTGATAGTACTCGATTGATATTACTCCACTGATAGTACTCGATTGATATTACTCCACTGATAGTACTCGATTGATATTACTCCACTGATAGTACTCGATTGATATTACTCCACTGATAGTACTCGATTGATATTACTCCACTGATAGTACTCGATTGCATAGAAATGTTTATTATTTAAGTGTACCGATAATTAAGATATAAAAAAAACTGGTATAGTAACTACGACATGCAAACATTTGATCTTATCAGTGTTGTCCACTTTCGACCACAGGGTCCACATGAATGTATAGCTTCAATACGTCCAATTCAGTACCGTTAGACACAGCAAATACCCAACGTTCTCTTTACTTGGGATTTATCCAGTAATCCATGTTGTAGGTTACGCACATTTCGGATCGTTTCGGTAATCAGAAACCACATCACGATTCACATTGCAAAATTGTAATATTATGTGTAATTTCATATTACTTTCGTGACTCGGAGAAGAAAAAGACGCAACTTGTGCTGTCAATTAATCGAACGCACTAATAGTCCACACATCCCCACTTTCCCAGAGTTATCGGTGGGTGGGGGTGAAGGGAGGGGCTTCTCAGTGTGCTGCGCGCAGAACGATAGATGCGGCGGTTTATGCGACCTTAGTAAAAAAAAATTTGTTAAATCATAAATGATTTATTACATTAAAATGTGGCCACCGATTCTCGTAATTAACCCATATTTTCTTCAACACATATGATGGTATTACACTCTGTCTGCCCGGCTTTCAAATCCACGCGCTAACGAACATACACAATCATAATGCAGGCGACGAGGTTGTTGCAAGGGGCGGAGTATGTCGTGTTGTTGTATCCTATGTATGGCGAAAGTGAACAAGGCGTCACGCTCAAGTGTGTTGTGTCAAGTCACATGGCACAGTATTTCTTCAATAACCATACTATCTTGTAGTTTACCATCTTATAGTTTACCATCTTTTAGTATAACATCTTATAGTATAACATCTTAAAGTATACCATCTTACGGTATACCATCTTACGGTATACCTTCTTACGGTATATCATCTAATAGTATAATATCATATCATATACTATAATACAGTATACCATCTTATAGTATACCACCTTCTAGTATACCACCTTCTAGTATACTATCTTTTAGTATACCATCTTGGTCTGAGCAAAGTTTCTCTAGATATCTGCCTTACTCTCTCCCATTTCTTCCTTCACTTTTTTCTCTCCTCACTTCTCTCTCCCTCTTCTCTCTCCCGTTTCTATCACTTCTCTCCCTATTCTCCTCTCCCCCACTGGTCTCTACTCATTTTTTCTCTTTCTATACTCTCCCTAAAATGGTTAAAATAAGATACAAATCTCTATCTTTCCAAACTCTCTATAGTCTCTTCCTCTTCTCTTTTGTGTGTCTCCTCTCTCCCCTCTTCTTTTCTCTCTATCCCTTCTACTCTCTCTACTCTGTGTCCCTCTTCCTTTTCTAAATCGTCTCTTCTCTCCCATCTTGTCTCTCCTTCTCCCTCTACCATCTCCCTCTCTTTTTATTCTCCCTCTTCTCTCTTCCTCTTATTCTCTCTATTTTCTCTCTTCTCACTCCCCATCTTCTCTTCTTCTCCCTACTTCTTCTCTTTTACTCTTTTCCCCTCTTCTCTCCCTCTCTTTCTTTTATCTCCCTCATTCTATTAATGCATCTCTCCTTTTTTTCTCTTCCTCTTTCTCCCTTTTCTCTCTATCCACCCTCTTCTCTCTCTCTTTACACTATTTATACCCCACTTCTCTCTCCATGCATATAAATATATATATATGTATGTGTATGTGTGTGTGTGTGTGTGTGTGTGTATCGCCATCAAATAGTGAAAAATATTGACCGGGGTTGCCAGATAGTTTCAGCTCTTTATGACCAAATTGTATGTAAATTATAACGAAAACACAGCCAAGAAACTCAAATGTGTACATCAACGTACGAAAACATAGCCATGCAACTCAAATGTGTACATCAACTTATGAAAACACAGCCAAGCAACTCAAATGTGTACATCAACTTATGAAAACACAGCCAAGCAACTCAAATGTGTACATAAACTTATGAAAACATAACACACACCTACTGAATTCTGTGAAATGTAATTACAAGATTGATTTCAAATAACTGCTTCAAGAAAACCTACTTAAAACATTGTGTAAATATATTATGAATTGCCTCACCAATGGGGCCCAATTAGTTCGCTTAGACAATAAATTCTTATCCGAACCTCATCGCTAGGATAATACTCACCCCTAACCCTGATCTAGCTAAATTGTGAACTAGATGTGCATAAACATTTCATTTCTATCGTCTAACCCTGAAATCCGCCCCGCGTATCACAGTTCAGTTATCGGCTCGTTTCCTGGCATCACAACTTAAATGACTGTTCTGTGAACTTGAGCAGACCCCATGTTACCGCACACAAAACATTGATTATCCTTGGACAGTAATTACATCAGAAAGGCCAATATCATCGAACAATTTAGGCCTTATCTTCACATCAGATTGTGCACCGTCTTCGCATTGAAATAAATCTTCAGCGTAATCTTTCTCACGTTCTGTACTTTGAATAACTGTAATCAATGCATTTCTTAATGTTTCAATAACTGTACTCAATTCATCTCGTATGTGTCTATAACTGTAATCAATTCATCTCTTAATGTTTCAATAACTGTAATCAATTCATCTCATGTTTACATAACTGTAATCAATGCATCTCATGTTTCAATAACTGTAATCAATTCATCTCATGTTTCAATAACTGTAATCAATTCATCTCTTAATGTTTCTTTCCCTTAAGAATGTGTTTCGCTATTTCAGTTATTTTTAATTAGTCAGTTCTACATTGGTATATCTTGTAAGAAGATATGTCTAATCTTTGCAAGACATGTGTAATCCTTGCAAGATATGTCTAATCCTTGCAAGATATGTCTAATCCTTGCAAGATATGTTTAATCCTTGCAAGATATGTCTAATCCTTGCAAGATATGTCTAATCCATTCAAGATATGTCTAATCCTTGCAAGCTATGCTTAATCCTTGCAAGATATTTTTAATCCTTGCAAGATATTTTTAATCCTTGCGAGATATTTTTAATCCTTGCAAGATATGTTTAATCATTTCAAATATATTTTAATCCATGCACGTTATTTTAACACATTTACTATTTCCTTAATCCGTTCAAGATGCTTAATCGTACTAGATAATTTTAATCTGTATAAGATATAATTGATCTGTCATCCAAGATATGATTAATCCATACATAATACATTAATCCGTCCAAAATTTGTAATCCGTACACGATGTTTCAGTATATATGTTTAGTCCGTACACGATGTTTCAGTATATATGTGTAATCCGTACACGATGTTTGAGTATATATGTGTAATCCGTACACGATGTTTCAGTATTTATGTTTAGTCCGTACACTATTGTTTATTCTCTATCCCCATTTGAATGATGGTTGATCGTATGCACACTTGCCGAAAAGGTTAGGGGTGGGAGCTTAAGCTGTCCTTTCAAGGACAGATGTGTCGCCTTGGTTACATTAAGTCCATGTTTCTTCAATATTATCTTGATGTTTTCTAATCACCGTTTTCGTGGTCTACCTTTGACTTTATACTCGTATATTCTTGTGTTATATGATCTTATTGGTATTTGGTTTGGCTTCATTCTCATAAGGTGACCGAACCATTTTACTTTCTGTCTCTCAATATGTTCAATACATGTTATTATACCAACTCTTTTCCTAATTTCGTCATTTCGTATTTTATCTAATTTAGTAACCATTGCAGCTTTTCTCAGACACTTCATTTCACATGTGACGATTTATCTTTGCTGCGAAGCTGTTAAAGACCATGTGTGACATTGGTAGCACAGTGTTGGTATAAAAATTGTAGATATTATTTGTTTTTTAATTTCCATCTTGATCTTTGCATGAAGAAGTAATGGTGAAAGTTGGTAAGTCACTGTGTGTACTATCTAACACCTTGTGTCTATTTCTCTGTCTAGTCTTCCATTTTCGGAAAAAATGATGTCTAGATATTTAAATTCTGTGGTTTGTTTCACTTTGTTGTTATCTATTGTTTTATTCATTGGTGTTGCAGACTTGCTAATTTTCTTAACTTCTGTTTTTGTACGTTAATTTTCATGTTCTTTTTATGACATGTTAATAGCGACATGTTTTGATGTGGTGTTAATAGCTACATGTGGTGTTAATAGCTATATGTGGTGTTAATAGCTACATGTGGTGTTAATAGCGACATGTTTTGATGTGGTTCTTGCCAATTTTCCTCATCTTTGTGTATTAGACTTTGATCATCGACAAATATTAGTTCGTTGATTTTATTATTAATTTCTTTGTCCGGTTTATTTGTAATGTTTTTATCTTTGTTTATTTGAGCTTCATTTATTATTCTGTCCATGTGTATGTTGAAAAGAAGAGGTGAAAGCAGGAAGCATTGTCTTATTTCAGTTCTTGTTTCAAAAGGTTCAGTCATTCCATCTGTTGTTCTTACTGAGCTTTGACATTTTTGATATATTGCTTTTATATTATCTAACAGTTGTCCTCTGATGTTATACATTTCTAAGGTTTCCCAGATAATTTTTCTATCTACTCTATCGAATACCTTTTCCTGGTCTACAAATATTGTGTTTAAATATTAACAGGTCTGTGATCTGTATCAATGTCTTTGTTTGTAAAAACTCGTACATCTGTGATGTGTCTCTTTTGCCTTTATCTAACGAGAATGATATAAATTTGGGCTGAGCGTTCCATTTATACCATGTTTATATGTGGTTCCGTCTGTGTTGGTAAAAATAGTTTGTTATTATTAGCAATTCATGTTCTAGAACATATATTGATCCCGTAATTTTCAAAACCACACCAATGCATTGCTATTATCACGTAAGAGGTACAACATGAAAATTAACGTACAAAAACAGAAGTTATGAAAAATTTGCAAGTCTGCAACACGGATGGATATAACAACAAATAAATAGATAATATCAAAGTGAAACTAGCCAAAGACTGTAAATATCTAGGCAGCAGTTATTTTTTTTTTCGAAAATGGATGACTAGAGAGAGAAATAGAAACAAGCTGTCAGAACAACGCAAAAACAGTGACCTACCGACTTTCACCATTACTTCTTCATTTAAACATCAAGATGGAAATTAAAAGACAGATAATATCTTTAAATGATATGTTTAATCCGTATAATGTATTTTAATATAAGCAAGATTTGTTTACCATTAAGCGCACACAGTAAAGATTTCTAGAGCATGTGCTGAGAAGAACACAGCTTGAACACTTAACCACTGGACAGATCAAGGGGAGAAGCGATAGGGGACGACAAAGAGAAAAGTTACTAGATGGACTAGTATTGTGGCACGGTAGAAGTTCATCAACCGAGCTTATTGACAACACAAGAGACAGAGAGTCGTGGAAAAAAATGATCGCCTACGCCACTCGGCATGGCAGTTGATTGATTGACTGAAGATTTGTTGAATCCGTACACGATGTATTTATTATTCATGCAAGACATTTTAATGTATATGGCACGCTTAATCCGCAAATTATGTTTTAATCTGTTAAATTTAATCCGTACAAGATCATTTCAATCCGTGCAAAACATCTTAATCCATGTAAGATATTTGAAATTCGTACGCTATATTTTAAATCGTCCGGCTCTGTGGCAAAGTGGTACAGAGCGCGTCTGTGACAGCCAAGTTACCGAGTTCGATCCCCGCCATAGGAAATAGTGCATCCGGATCGTTCAGTAAGCAATGGAAAACTACTGAACATATTTATATTGCCTAGAAAATAACCAAAACCAACAAATGACGGGTTGATAGATACGATCTGAATAGGATATGCTAGCAATTTTATATTTTAAACTGCCCAAGATTTTGTAAATACGTACAAGGTATATTTAACCGCTACAGGATATATTTAATCTGTACAAAATATATTAAATCCGTAAAATATATATGTGTCAAGATGTTGTTAACCAGCAAATGATATGTTGAATTTGTCAATGGTAATTTATTTACAATATTTCTATTCGCATTCCTAGTTCATGTGTACCTCGTATTTCGTAGAAAATATTTAAGTATGTCTCTGACATTCACCAAATTATCAGCCATCGTTTAACAACTATCTGCCGTGCACACACCATCTGACTCATACATTAAGTACAATTACGTTAGAATGTACATATTTGTCAATCTGCCCCATAGAAGCGTCTCTACAAAACAGATTGTGATGATGCAAAGATAACATAAAACAAACCGCTCTATACATGTCCAAGATTGGACTTGATGATGAACAATTGATCGCAGAAGTTGTGTAGTAGCATATACACGTCATCAGTTGTTGTGTAGTATCAGAAGTCAAGATGATCTAAAACAAACACCTCTATACATGTCAAATATCGGACTGATTCGATTGAAAATTTGATCACAGAAATGAAAGGAATATTTACATCAACATTATCCTTTTAATTTTAATATTGAGTTCCCACAAGAGGAAAGTTTGAGGAACTAATGTTCAAACATCATGCATAATATATTTCCATTAGATGACATGTCAAGATAGTGTAACCTTTCCCTTGTGGAATCCCGACAGCATTTCATCTGTATAAATATGTTTCCATTTGTGGCGAAACATTTAGAACGCAGCATTGCACACCATGAAAGGAAACTAGCCCTGACTATAGTCGTAACTGCTATTGTTTTCATGGTGCCCCGTCAATGAACAGTTGTCACGTTTGGAAATGTAAAAACACAACTCAATTCAGAACTAGGCAGTTCTTTGAGGAAAAAACAGTATGGAAAAAAAACATGTTAGCCCTGTATAATTATAACTTCTTTGGTTGGCAAAGAATACATAGCTGGCTTCCCCACTCCCCCCCCCCCCCCACCCAGTGACTGGGGTACTACGGATACCTCTGACAGAAACGGATGCCTGAAAGGGAAGCTGAAGGTTATGGCTGCTTACTGCAGATAGTAAATAATAATACTAATACCAAAAATAAAATCCAAAACCCGTCAGAGTCGTAGGGTATCACATTGAGACATTTGTTTCAGAAAGATTTCCACACATCTCGTCCATGACATTATGTCCTTGATATTATCCAGTCATGTCCTTCTCCTTGCCACCATCTTCTTCAACCCTCCACCGTACCTTTCCACCGTCTTCTTCAACCCTCCACCGTACCTTGCCACCGACTTCTTCAACCCTCCACCTTACCATCCAACCGTCTTCTTCAACCCTCCACCTTACCATCCAACCGTCTTCTTCAACCCTCCACCGTACCTTGCCACCGACTTCTTCAACCCTCCACCTTACCTTCCCACCGTCTTCTTCAACCCTCCACCGTACCTTGCCACCGACTTCTTCAACCCTCCACGTACCTAGCCACCGTCTTCTTCAACCCTCCACCGTACCTTGCCACCGACTTCTTCAACCCTCCACCTTACCATCCAACCGTCTTCTTCAACCCTCCACCTTACCATCCAACCGTCTTCTTCAACCCTCCACCGTACCTTGCCACCGACTTCTTCAACCCTCCACCTTACCTTCCCACCGTCTTCTTCAACCCTCCACCTTACCTTCCCACCGTCTTCTTCAACCCTCCACCTTACCTTCCCACCGTCTTCTTCAACCCTCCACCTTACCTTCCCACCGTCTTCTTCAACCCTCCACCTTACCTTCCCATCGTCTTCTTCAACCCTCCACCTTACCATCCAACCGTCTTCTTCAACCCTCCACCTTACCTTGCCACCGACTTCTTCAACCCTCCACCTTACCTTCCCACCGTCTTCTTCAACCCTCCACCTTACCTTCCCACCGTCTTCTTCAACCCTCCACCTTACCATCCAACCGACTTCTTCAACCCTCCACCTTACCTTGCCACCGACTTCTTCAACCCTCCACCTTACCTTGCCACCGACTTCTTCAACCCTCCACGTACCTAGCCACCGTCTTCTTCAACCCTCCACGTACCTAGCCACCGTCTTCTTCAACCCTCCACCGTACCTTGCCACCGACTTCTTCAACCCTCCACCTTACCATCCAACCGTCTTCTTCAACCCTCCACCTTACCATCCAACCGTCTTCTTCAACCCTCCACCGTACCTAGCCACCGTCTTCTTCAACCCTCCACCGTACCTAGCCACCGTCTTCTTCAACCCTCCACCTTACCTTCCCACCGTCTTCTTCAACCCTCCACCGTACCTTCCCACCGTCTTCTTCAACCCTCCACCGTACCTTCCCACCGTCTTCTTCAACCCTCCACCTTACCTTCCCACCGTCTTCTTCAACCCTCCACCGTACCTTCCCACCGTATTCTTCAACCCTCCACCTTACCTTCCCACCGTCTTCTTCAACCCTCCACCTTACCTTCCCACCGTCTTCTTCAACCCTCCACCTTACCTTCCCACCGTCTTCTTCAACCCTCCACCGTACCTTCCCACCGTCTTCTTCAACCCTCCACCTTACCTTCCCACCGTCTTCTTCAACCCTCCACCTTACCTTCCCACCGTCTTCTTCAACCCTCCACCGTACCTTCCCACCGTCTTCTTCAACCCTCCACCTTACCTTCCCACCGTCTTCTTCAACCCTCCACGTACCTAGCCACCGTCTTCTTCAACCCTCCACCTTACGTTGAACACTTGTCATGGAGGAATGTGTTATCATAAAGGGGGTAGATGAGCAGCAAAAACAAATGTACTTTCTCTTTCTTAGTTTAAGGTGTCGTGTCACAGCATTGTGCTCATATCAGACATCGTACATTATCTCTGTCCAGTTTGTGGTCAGCTGTTGAACAGCCTGGCAATTCGGGTTCACGGGTTTTTCCGTACTTGACTAACCGCATCTCACATAAAAGATGCTATTTTGGCAAGACAGGAAACCTGTGTACTCAAGTCACTGAGAACGGACCAATAGAGACAAAGAGTATTACAACAGCAACGAACATTCCGTACAGGTATTGAAGTATCCTTATTATCACAAACATATAACATCCGTATTCGCACAGTCTTCTTGTAAAAATAAATAAATATAGACTACAATTTTGCTTCAAATAATTGCTGATACAAGTAAATTCAAGTAGGAAGCAAAGTATAATCTTTTTTTGTGTAGAGATGTGATTAGTCAAGAGCTAAACAACCCGTGTACCCAAGTAAACAGGCGATTCGGTGCCGTTAGAACAGACTCGTTCATTTCCAGATAATCTCAAGAATTTTTAATTTATCCTCTTGCTTCCTACTTGAATTTCGTTTGTGGTCAGTACAATCTACAAAATCTCTGTCCAGTTTGTGGTCAGTGCAATCTACACTATGTCTGTCCAGTTTGTGGTCAGTACAATGTACATTTTCTCTGTCCAGTTCGTAGTCAGTGCAATCTACATTTTCCATGTCCAGTTCGTAGTCAGTACAATCTACATTTTCTCTGTCCAGTTTGTGGTCAGTACAATGTACATTTTCTCTGTCCAGTTCGTAGTCAGGGCAATCTATATTTTCCATGTCCAGTTCGTAGTCAGTACAATCTACATTTTCTCTGTCCAGTTTGTGGTGAGTACAATCTACACAATCTCTGTCCAGTTCGTGGTCAGTGCATACTACAATCACTGCCTAATGAAAACATTGTGTAATAATTATTCATGATACGGAACTAGAACGGACATCGTCCTTCACATTGCCATGTATTCATTAAAGAACACTTCTGGAATTTTCTTTAGGCCCTGTCAGATTTTCTTAATCTGTAGGCATTCTCAAACTCTCGCAGATTAGCAGAAAGTATTCCAGAGAAGAAAATGTGTTGTGGTATTGGTTACATCTTAGCTACGATGTCCTTTCTGCCTTGTACGTCTGACTTAAACGTGGCATATAGGTCAATTGCAACTTCTTTGGCATGAGCCATTTCTTAGTCTCCTTTTAAGACATACCTGACTGGTAAAATTTTCGCTATTTCGTTGCTCTCTTTCGGACCTCCTCAACACAAGGGAGACCCTGTCAAATGAAAAACCGTTTAGTTTCAACAAATAGTAATGCAAATTAGATAAACAGGTTACTGGGAATAGCTAACTATGAACACATTTTGGCGAAAAGGTGTATAAAAAACATGAAATGAAACAAAACAGGACAATTGTCGACGTATCGGTCCAAATGGGACGTTTTTCAAGAAATTAAAAACGTTTAAAAAAACGAATCAACACAAACTTGATTACTTGATTACTGATACTAAGTTTGTGTTGATCAATTTGTTTTAAACCTTATTAATTTCTTGAAAAATGTCTCATTTGGACCTGTACGTCGAAAATTGTCCTGTTTTGTTTCATTGCATGTTTTTTATATACCTTTTCGTCAAAATTTGTTCATAGTTAGGTATTCTTAGCAACCTGTTTATCTAATTTTGCATTACTATTTGTTGATGTGGTTACTGCGGCACCCTCCGACAAATTGGTTATTTATTGTCTTATTGATTTCAACGGCAAATGTTTTATTTTGTTTTCTGTCGACTTTTACTACGGCCACTTATGTCTATCAGCTGTTTGTTGCCAATGTTCATCATCATCATGAGTTCATTGCCACAGTTATCTACGAAGAACTGATATTGTTAAGCAATACAACAAAAATTAGCATTTTAACCAATGGATGTTTTGCTTCATACTTCCCATTTTGTTGTCACTAATTCTTTGTCTAGTAATGTTTGTCTTAGCACCTGCACGTATTGTGCCTTTCTAGACCAGATGGTGTACCTTGAATCCTTCTTTTGTCACGCACTGCTGCTCGTTTTAATATTACCATCTACCTGCAGGTTGATGACATTTTTACTACTTCTCTTGTCATCTTCAGCTGCTGTATTGATATCTTATTGATAGGTTCATGGTTCTTGTGACTTTCTCTTGTTACTTCCAGCTGCTTGTTTTGAACCTAGAACAGACTTCCCCAACCTAACCATGCCCCCACCTAACCATGCCCCACCTAACCATGTCCCACCTGTCATTCTAAAATGCTGATGCCCACTATATGACATATTTTTAAATTGTATTATCACCCCCCCCCCTCCCTGAATTGTCCCTCTGAACAATCACATTACACCACATTGGTAAACACTGCTCTAGAAGCTGAATAATGGTGGTCAATAGCCAACCCGTCTCAGCTTATTCATCCAACCGTAGTGCTATCTTTATTGTTGTAGACCGAAAAAAACAAGAATTTTTAACACTGTAATATAACGTGCATGTCGCGAGAGGCGACTAAGAAGGTTCGGTGTGAAACTATCATCCCACCTCTAGAACGTCGCTGACTAATTAATATTATTCTGATATCAGATATGTCTGATCAAAGACCCAGATGTCACTTTTGATGCATAAACCACGATGCAATGCACCCTAATCTCAAAGATATCATATTAACTTGAAATTGGGTGAGAGAAATGACAAAATATGAAAACAATAATATTTCTATGATTCGCTCGCCTTCCTTAATATTTCTCGGCTCTGATCATTAATTTAATATACCTCTAGGTAATACACCTAATATACTCTCATGGAACAATCTCATCTTTGTGTCATTGAGATTACAAGCCCTTAGTACAAGTTCAGTTTTCCATGTACACGGAAATATTAATTGAATTATTTCCCTTTATTTATAAACTTCATATGCTCGGAGTTAACAATCTATCTTCAATTGTCGCTGCGAGTTGTACGTGTGAAATTTTTTTCAGAATTAATGCGTAACCTTATCATATCAAGTTCTATGTGATTCCAGTGGTTCTTGCCGTGGGTTCTATCGAACACATAGTGTCACAGCAACAACATTTAGAACATTAAAACCGTTTTGCGTCACAGAAACATCGTCTAGAGCGCTGTATAACATGATAGGGCAGTAACTCTGCAAGAACCATAATAAATGACTTAACAACGTTACCAAGAGACTTATAGAACTTGGATACAAACTCTTCAAGAAGAAATCTTACCCTTTCTGAGTAGGATATTTCTTGTCAAAGCAGTGAGCACTGCTGCAGATTTAGTCTTCTAGGTATAAAAGAAAGCTCCTAAGTAACCACCCAATTGCACAAGGTAATACTAGTTAATCGCACGTAATTTCTGAGAATCGATACAACAACAGCGTAAATTGAAGAAATCCATTTCATTGTCTTGTTGTGCAATAGGTATTCATGTATCATATAGCTGATAGTACCTGCATAAAACACAAGCTTGATTCGCTCTACAATGAAAGCAAATAATATCAAACTTTAGGGTATGAAATATACAAATAACAGTATACAAGACAGTTTCAACGTTTCAACCTTAAGGTCTGTTATTCAATAAATGACAAACAGTAAATAAGGTACTATCACAAAAGCATTAGACGGCAGCGATTGAACAGAAGAGACATCAAAGATAAAAGTGACGTCACATCGAACATCGCCATGGATCACAGATTATATATCGCAAAACACAACAATAATACTATCATATGGAAAGACGGAAAGGTGTATACTACATAAAATGAGTGGTGTACGTCATCATAGCCGTAGATCGTGGATTATATTTCTTACAGCACAACAATAACACTATCTTCTGGTAAGACGGGAATGTGCCTATCACATGACATTTCTCAACGAATTTATTAGTAACATTAATTTGAAGTTAGCATACTTTAATGTCATGTGACATGTTTTGTAACACAGTTTACATTTCAGGAGGGGTTTTTGTCCAAGTATCAACGTCAGATCTTCTTTTGTAATTACAATGTTGTTGACAATGTTATCCATCACCTATCTATGTGACATATATATATATATGTGATTTATCTATATATGTAATCTATAAATGTGATATATATACATACCTACCTGCCTGCCTGCCTATCTATCTATCTATCTATCTATCTATCTATCTATCTATCTATCTATCTATCTATCTATCTATCTATCTATCTATCTATCTATCTATCTATCTATCTATCTATCTATCTATCTATCTATCTATCTATCTATCTATCTATCTATCTATCTATCTATCTATATATCTATCTATCTATCTATCTATCTATCTATCTATCTATCTATCTGTCTATCTGTCTGTCTGTCTGTCTGTCTGTCTGTCTGTCTGTCTGTCTGTCTGTCTGTCTGTCTGTCTGTCTGTCTGTCTGTCTGTCTGTCTGTCTGTCTGTCTGTCTATCTGTCTGTCTATCTATCTGTCTATCTATCTATCTATCTATCTATCTATCTATCTATCTATCTATCTATCTATCTATCTATCTATCTATCTATCTATCTATCTATCTATCTCTATCTATCTATCTATCTATCTATCTATCTATCTATCTATCTATCTATCTATCTATCTATCTATCTATCTATCTATCTATCTATCTATCTATCTATCTATCTATCTATCTATCTATCTATCTATCTATCTATCTATCTATCTATCTATCTATCTATCTATCTATCTATCTATCTATCTATCTATCTATCTATCTATCTATCTATGTATCTATCTATCTATCTATCTATCTATCTATCTATCTATCTATCTATCTATCTATCTATCTATCTATGTATCTATCTATCTATCTATCTATCTATCTATCTATCTATCTTTCTATCTATCTATCTATCTATCTATCTATCTATCTATCTATCTATCTATCTATCTATCTATCTATCTATCTATCTATCTATCTATCTATCTATCTATCTATCTATATATGTCTGTCTGTCTGTCTGTCTGCCTGCCTGTCTGCCTGTCTATCTCTCTATCTATCTATCTATCTATCTTCATAGAACGTTTTTTGACCAGCTTCTTCCAGTATCATGTCCAGAAGGTCTTCAATACCCTGTGCCCATGGTAGCATTGATCTGCCTCGTGCTCATTTTTTTCTGGAACTGTTTCCTCCATGATTAATATTTCAAAAAAACGATTGTGGCTTTTTTATATGTCCAAAACATGTATTCTTGTTTTTTGTTGCGATAGTTTTGAGAAGTCAGTCTTCTTATATGTTCATGACTTTTCTGACGTTCATCTTTATGCCCATGATATTCTTAGAAACTTCTTTAACATTTCATTTCAAATGTCGATATTTTATTTTGCAATGCTGATGTCCTTGACCATGTCTCACAATCATATGTTGCCAATGAAAAGATATAGATTATGGATAATTATAACTTTGTTTTTTTTCTGTTTTCGTCGTGCAATAGATTTTGCTTCCGTGATGTTATTATTTTTTTTTTGTAGTGTCGTTTACCAATCTCTTTTTTAAAATTCTGCTGAACAATCTCCTGTGGTGAACATCACTTTGCTGAACAATCTCCTGTGGTGAACATCCCTTTGCTGAACAATCTCCTGTGTTGAACATCCCTCTCTTGAACAATCCACTGTAGTGAACATGCCTCTGCTGAACACTCTCCTGTGGTGCTAACTGTTGAACTAGTATATAGATAACACTGGCTAGTTCAAGCGTTCTTGGTTCTGAGAGAATCCTGACATTGATTTTATCTTTACTCTATGTATTTCTCAGATTCCAGCAGATAGCAGAATATAGTGTGAATAATGAAAATCCCTTGTCATGGTTAACAGCTTAGCTGCAATATCTGTGCATTTCTCTTGACACAGCTAATATTGATTTCATCAGGGTTTCTGCACCATTTTGGTCTTTAATAGGATGGCGCAGCCACCGTCATACTGAAAACGTCCTCATTCATCTTTTACGACATGCTTGGCACGTACATGTGTCGCTACTCTGTGCTCCCCTTTCGCTTTTCAGATAGATACACAGTAGAATGACCCTATCTAATGTTTTGGAGGGTTTTCCCTGATCCTCTCTAGCACACTGGGATTGTTTCCTGATCCTCTCTAACACACTGGGATTGTTTCCTTCAATAAATATCACAGTTGATTTGTTCTGTGTGCCATATATCGTTGCTACATCTAATATGTTCTATTTGTGTCATTTATCGTTGCTACATCTAATATGTTCTATTTGTGCTATATATCACTACTACATCTAATATGTTCTATTTGTGCTATATATCACTACTACATATAATATGTTCTATTTGTGCTATATATCGTTGCTACATCTAATGTGTTCTATTTGTGCTATATATCATTGCTACATCTAATATGTTCTATTCGTGCCTTATATCGTTACTGCATCTAATATGTTCTATTTGTGCTATATATCATTGCTAGATCTAATATGTTCTATTCGTGCTATATATCATTGCTAGATCTAATATGTTCTATTCGTGCTATATGTCATTGCTACATCTAATATGTTCTATCTGTGCCGTATATCGTTACTGCATCTAATATGTTCTATTTGTGCTATATATCATTGCTACATCTAATATGTTCTATTCGTGCTATATATCATTGCTACATCTAATATGTTCTATTTGTGCTATATATCATTGCTACATCTAATATGTTCTATTCGTGCTATATATCATTGCTACATCTAATATGTTCCATTTGTGCCATATATCGTTACTACATCTAATATTTTATACTTGTGCTATATATCATTGCTACATCTAATTTGTTATATCCATTAGCAAAACTCGAGTATAATCAAGTCACTCATCTATTCCTTGAAGTGACTTGTATGTGTCTCAACTCTCAGCCTGTCTTTTCACTAGTGATGTCCATTTGAGAATCATTTTTCATTAACTGAAATCATTCACCAAGTTAAGACATGTGTCTCAAATGGAGACGTATAGATTGTCTTCTTTCGTTCTGCACGGCATACACAGATCAACAATATGGCCATATTTCTGTTAGTGTTTGTGTTCGCAGCTCAATGTCTTCCTGTTGTTTTATCAGAACAAACATTAAAAACACGGGATTATTCATGAAACACTTGAAATGCAAAAATTACGTTTCGACAATAGGAAATTCATCATTTACAGAACATAAGAAAAATCTGGACGGAGAATAACATTATCCAAGAACGACAGGAGAAGAAGGGAAACAACAGGACTACCTGTCGCATAGTGGTTCAGTAGTTAATCCGTTAACTTTCTGCTCAAACGGTCGTGGGTTCGAATCCCTCTTGCGCCACGTTGTTTACAAAATGAATGAATTATATTTTTGAGATCCATGGATTATCGTTTGCAATTATTGAGTTATGCTCTCAGCAGGCGGTGTGCCCCAACATTGAGAGGGACGAAGTATATATGGGGTAATCCAAGAAAACAAGAAGTCAATCCTCTACTGCTTCTCAGCCATATCGTCGAACAAGAAACCAAAAACTGTACTAGTAATGTTTACAGATAAATGGTGCAATGTTTACCATGTACTATTTTATTTTAAGTGTAACCCTTCCTTAGGGACAAATAATTTCCTACCTTGTTAAGAAAGCTGATTACTTGCACAGATTTTTAGTTACGAACAGTGATAAAATATTATCAACATACATTTGGATTTACTGTTTGTGTGCTTGTTTTGTTTATTCGTGTTTGTTTTCATACCTTTGAATCACGACCGATGAGGCTCTAGTTGTTTCCAAATATGCAGTATGGGTCTCTCCATATATTTATTTCAAAGAAGCCTTCATTGCTTAGTGAGCTGTATTACTTAGGGGAGAAGCCTCCTACTCATAGTGGATATATGTGTATCGGAAGCAGACATGTACCATTAAATGATGTGCAGACATCCGATTGCGTAGAAGGTGATGATGTTGGTACTCATGATGTTGATGAAAGAATTTCTTTAGCTGTGAACAGATCGCTCGTGACAACCCATAGCCTTTCTGACGAAAGCAAGGGTTTCTTTCCTTTTAGGCGACACCTAGACATATAAGATCTCAAAGGCATGTGTTGCTATTCTTTACTCCCTATTTAGGACCTGGCAACATACGGGTGACAAAACAGATCACAAAATACTAAATCACAGGGGGGAACAAATGTATCGCAATTTACAAATAAGAATGAATAAAAAATTTCGAAAAACAGCCATTTATCAAGAAAAACTACAAGATAGAGAAGAAATGATACAAATAATATTATAAATGGGCAACAAATAATATTAAAAACGGACAACAAATAATATTACAAATGGACAACAAGTAATATTACAAATGGAAAACAAATAATATTACAAATGGACAGCAAATAGTATTACAAATGGACAACAAATGATATTACAAATGGACAACAATTAATATTACAAATGGACAACAAATAATATTACAAATGGACAACAAAGCAGGCATTTAATAACAGAGAAACCAAAGCAACGATGGCGTATGGTGCCAGATATGAAAATGTGAAATAAAACCATTGAAATGAGAACGAAATAAAACAACTAAGAATGATAACTCTGTAATGATAAGCAACATACATATATATATATATATATATATATATATATATATATATATATATATATATATATATATATATATATATATATATATATATATATATATATATATATATATATATATATAAACGTTTCCTTTATTCACATTATAAAGCATAGCAGGGAATACAGTGCAAGGCATGTGTGTCTCATTGAAACGTATCAGGGAATGTGGACTTAGGCTTGTATTTATCATTGACAAACTGGTTACCAACGAATGATGTGATCAGCATCAAACCGCCCTCTTTTGTCTCCCCCCCCCCCCACAAATAAAAACCAAAAAATCAGCAACACATTTTTTTTTATTGGATTTTTTCTCTGTTGGCAGGATGTCGTTCGGAGAAAGGAATGCGTTATATCATGTTTTTATAGCTGTGCTGCAATATCTGCAGCTTTCTGCCGGACACAGAGCATCTGAGACTTTTAAATTGTAAATACATTCTTAGAGGCGCAGTCTGCCTAGAAACTGTTGGTGGTTATAAATATTTCCGGTTGAACTGGGAATTCAATCTGGGATCTTTGGACTAAGAAGCATGTACACTAATTCCCCACACCTCCCCTTTTCCAATAACCCTCACCCGAAAACTACTATCTATAACATGCTAGGCTTATTCTGTCAGTACCTCCCGAACGCTCTTTAAATAGCGCATTGAGGTCACGTAATTCCGTGTGACATCCAATCAAAACGATTGGAGTCGTGACATTATTCAAAGATTACAATATTTGTGTATGCAAATGTTATGGATGCGCTAACAGGTAAACTGTTTCGGCTTGTGGTCAAAGTTATCTAAAATACAAGGCCAGCACCAGTTATCAAGGCCAGCACCGTGCAGTGGTGATGGGGCTTAGTTCAAACATCAGGGGCTGGAAACTAAGACTGGTTGGGCAGTCCCATTCGAGCAGGACCATAGTCCTGCCCAAGTAAGCAGAGTGCTGAAGACGGAGGCATCAAGCCAAAAGGCTCGCAGATAATCAGGATGCCACGCACAAAACACAATGGAAACATGTCTGTATCTATAAAAAGTGATGGTGCCTGCCCTGTGGCGGACGTTCAGGCGGGGACGGTGCCGGGCCCTATACCTCGAAAGGGCCCAACCTCAGTTACTGAAAGTCCTTCTCAATTGCCTCGAGGAGCCAGGAGGCAAGGGAATAGAGCTACTGGCCGAACAAACTTTAAACGACCAATACAAATAATGCACTGGAATGCTGAGGGTGTCAACAGTAAAAGAGATGGATACAGCAAAAAATTGGAACTTGAAAATGTCCTCAGTGAAGAACAAGTTAATATATGCTGTATCCACGAAACACACCTCAGCAGCGACATAGCCTTCAAAATCAGAGTCTACCAGTGCTACCGATCTGACCGAAAGGACAGGCGAAAGGGTGGAATTCTGAAACTTGTTAAAAACAATATCAGCGCATGTCAGCTGGAAGTATATATGGAAGGGGCAGAATACCAGATGCTCCACCTAAAATCAGACAGTGCAGAATTCCATCTCCTGAACTACTACTGCCCAAATGATAAACCATTGGCACTAGACACAATTCCAGATAAAGAGAGACTTATGGTGTGTGGTGACTTCAACAGCCACTATCAGAGCTGGGGCTACCATCATATCGACAAGAGAGGTGACGAACTTAAGAGCTGGCAGGATGAAAATAATCTCATCCTGGCACACCACCTCTACACCAGACCTGGCATTCCACTCACCAGGCATGGAATGGAACATCACACGTGTCGTTGGAAAGCAGCTTGGGGGTAGTTACCACAGACCAGTATTTCTGGAAATCCACAATGAATTTACCAAGGACAGCAGCACGCTCACTAGGTGGAACTATAAGAGGGCAGACTGGAAAATGTACCAGCATTTAACCAGTGTTCTAGCTAAGGACATGAACTTGGACAAAGACATCAACAGAGCAATGAGTGAATTTAATAGATGTATACTACATGCTGCTAGTAAAATCATACCCAGGGGGGAACGCAAAAATTACAAACCCTACTGGAATGATGACCTGGAAAAGCTGCAAAATGAGATGGAAACATCTAGACAGCAGGCTGAGAACAGACCTAGCCAAGAACATCACAACAAATATCAGCAAAGGCTAAATTTCAAAGGGCCAAGTTACAAGCCAGATGGAGCAGCTGGAAAGAAAAGACAGAGTCTCTGAACCTAGAAAGAGATACTAGGAAATTATGGAAACTTGTAAAACAACTAAATTATGAAGGCACAGGGAGAAATACCATTATCACACTTTATAAAGATAAAAACATTTTAACAGGTAAACATGTAGCTGATTACTTTGCAGAAGACAATAACGTCAAAGTCAGCCCAAACAAACAGGAGGTTCGAGCGAACCAGCAAAACATTGGACAAGGCGAACCTATACCTGAAGTCATGGAGGCACCAATCACAATGAGAGAACTGGAGCATGCAATATCCAAATTGAAAATGAAAAAGTCCCCTGGAGCTGATGGAGTCTCCAATGAAATGATTAGAAACCTGGGAATTGCAGCAAGAGCAAAGCTACTGCAGATCTTTAACACAGGCTGGTCCACGGGTAATGTACCACAGGATATTGAGAAGCAATAATGATACCACTCCTCAAATCAGGAAAAGATGGCAACACAGTCTCCAACTACAAGCCCATCAGCCTCACAAGCTGTCTATGCAAAACAGTGGAACGCATTATCAATCTTAGGATGCAGTGGTACATTGAAAGTGAAAACCTTCTGGTATCACAGCAAGCAGGTTTCAGACAGTGCTACTCTACTGAAGATCAGGCAACTTACCTCTCCCAAGAGATTGAGGATGCCTTCCAAGATAAGAAACTGGTACTAGCAGCATAGATAGACCTCAGAAAAGCAGTTGATAAGGTCTGGAAAGAAGGGCTCCTAAATAAATTGCGAAATTGCAGGGTTAGCTCAAGAATGTACAAATGGGTAAAAGCATACCTGCATAATAGAAGAGCCAGTGTACAATTAGATGGTCGCAAGAGCAAGAAAATTATAGTGCGTCATGGAGTCCCCCAGGGAGGAGTCCTGTCACCCACACTTTTCTTGGTTTACATCAATGACCTAGTTGCTGAACTACCACATGAGACAAAGTGGCAATGTATGCTGACGACCTGGTGATCTGGTGCACGGAAGAACATGCGACAGTGGCCACTAAACAAATACAAAGAGCTATCGATGCCCTAACCTTATGGGCTAATAGATGTTGCGTCAGCATTAACACAGATAGGTGCAGCACTACACTTTTTACCCTCTCACCAAAACAAAAAGCCGGTCATATAAAAATAGATGGAGAGCTCTTGAAAGAAGACAAACAACCCACATACCTCGGAGTTACTTTTGATGATAAACTGACATGGAAGCAGCACATAAACAAAGCAACAACAAAAGCCAGGAGGAAGTTAGCTATCCTGAGAAAACTAAGTGGAACCACATGGAGAGCCAGTGGGAATATACTCAGTAAAGTTTACCAGCAAGGCATAAGACCACACCTGGAATATGGTTCAGCTGCGTTGTGTCCTGCATCAAACACCACATTACAAGATCTAGATAAAGTGCTAAACCAGGCACTTAGAATGGGAGCAATGAAATCAACACCCATAGCAGAGATGCAGAAAATGGGGAAAATGCAAACACTTGGCGAACGCAGAGACAAAAAAGTACTAATTCAAGCAGACAAAGTTCCAGTGTATTCCAAGTCATCCACTGAAGGAAAGATTCCAAAATCTAGCAATGGGACGACTGAAAAGAAGCAGCTTTATCCATCAAGCTAAACGACTCCGCAGACAACTTACAGACCTACCTGAAGTTGACAGCCCCTTATGGCCTGTACCAGAACAAACCACGTGGAGTGAAAGACATGGAATTCCAATATACATTCAGACCCATGTGAAAGGAATACTAAGCGAGGACGAACAGAACAGTGTGCAGCGAAGGACAGTCACCCTCAGTTTCCTGGATGAAGAATATCCATAAGATATATGGGTCAGAATATACACAGATGGGTCAGCACAGAATGCTGTGAGGATTGGAGGTGCAGGTGTATGTATAGAATATCCACAAAAGCCTAGAGATACAATCAGAACACCGACAGGAAAATTCTGCAATAATTATGATGCAGAAATCCAGGAAATTAGAGTGGCACCTAAAGAAACTGCTGAATTCCAACTCTGGTCTACAGCCCTTGGTATTCCTGACAGATGCAAGGTCAGTGCTTCAAGCTCTCCAGTCTGGAAAACTAACAGACTTTAAAAAACTACTTAGTGAATTGTCGTACCAGTATAGGGTAACCATGCAGTGGATACCCTCTCACTGTGGAATACCAATAAATGAAAAATCAGACCAACTGGCTACGGATGGTGCTGCCGAAGACCAACCAGATATACCAATCACCTACCATCAGAAAAAACAGATGATCAAGTCAATAAGAAAGCCACAAACACCAACACAAGATTATAATTCTACGTCTCAGAACAGGACACAACCGACTCCGCAGTCACATGTATACAAAGTTCCAGATTGGCAACACGGCCATGTGTACATGTCGACAGGCAGCACAGAGTGCCAAACATATACTTCAAGAGTGTTCTGAGCATGAAACGCTGAGGCAGACATATTAGCCAGAGGAAACAACACTGGGATCAAAGCTCTATGGGACACTGTATGAACTACAAATGACAGTGCGTTTTATTAAAGAGACAGAATTACAGATATATACATGTTTCAAGTGAACGAAAGAAGAAGAAGAAGAATCTAAAATACATTACATATAAAATATGCATATAATTTGCTTTAAATTATGGATGAAGATGACCCAATTGCAAGAAAGCGTCAAAAAGCAAAAGAGCGTAAAGCTAGATGACAAAGCCACAGAACATCCATGGTAATAAGCTGGAATATCCCGAGTTCCTGCTCTTGATGCTTTCTGATAATACACACCCTCAGCACACACACACATTTTCGCGAGATTATTCGCTCTTATAAATAGCGCCCTTTCTTTCGCGTCAATGGGAGGAAAAATTACAGAGTGTCAATGTCAAGCTCTATATAGTTATAAATGTTCATGGACAAACTTATCGTCGAAGTTCTCATATATATATACAACTGCCTTTCAGCGAAGTTTCACAGTTTACCCAGTTGTATGTTGTGGATAGTACTCAAACAACAGACGTCCCAATAAGCACACGCACAAATTCTACATGCGAAAGAGAAATTCTTGATAAAATCAATTTTTGTGTCCACACTATAGACTAGCATAGTCGTATCAGTTAATTCGTTATATAGAAACAAGAGAGATTCAGAATGCTGCTCAACTGGAAGAGGAATCCCAATAGTAAACATAGTCAAACTCGATCGTCAATATGATAAACGTCGCTATAATGAACCAAAATTTAACGATGTTTCAATAGTTTTCGTCAACGAAGATGGAGAACCTTTCCTTTCACCATTCACCATTATTCATTCATAAAATATTAAATATGGGCTGTATTTGATGAATTGGTTATGTACTGTATGATGTCATACTTCCTTTTGTTCCCATACGGTGAGCCGGGTTGACAAACTCATTTGCAATGTGCGGCATATAGGGGTAAGCAACACAATAAATGTCATCCCGACGGGATCCGAACGAATGTAGTGTACATATTTATTCTCGTTCAATGTTTTTTTTCCTGAGAATTAAAGAACCTGTGCCCTATTCCAGAATATAATATGCACTTGTGCTCATGTGCCTTGCGAGCACCATATATTTCTATTTCATAATGTCAAATCTATTAATTACATCGCCTGCGCGCACCTGACATTTCTATTTCAGAATTGCATATCTTCTGTACATAGCCTACGCTCTCCTGGATTTATATTTCACAATATCATATCTACTCAGTGTATCATAGCCTGTGCTCACCAGGTATTTCTATTTCAGAATGTCATATCTACTCAGTGTATCATAGCCTGTCTGTCCTGGTATTTTTATTTCAGAATGTCATAACTACTCAGTGTATCATAACCTTGCACTCATGATATTTCCATTTAAGAATGTCATATCTATTCAGTGCATACCCTGCATTCACTAGATATTTCCAATTC
The DNA here is from genome assembly GCA_034231615.1 of Meghimatium bilineatum. NCBI lineage: Eukaryota > Metazoa > Mollusca > Gastropoda > Stylommatophora > Philomycidae > Meghimatium > Meghimatium bilineatum. Next base: position 7,527,438 of record CM067298.1, read on the forward strand.
AGAATGTCATAACTACTCAGTACAAAGCCTGAGCTCTCCTGATATTTTCATAACTTAAAATCATATTTCTAGTTGTTATTCGTATGCACTAAGCGCTGGTCGATCAAGTCCTTACAATAAACATGAAGAGATTGTGTCATTAGGACTGTCTTCCTCTTCCGCAAGGAAAATTCTCTTAATCCTGGTATTGATGTGGCTCATTTAGATTGGGGTTTTTAAAAAAGGGACAGGGTTGTTTAATTCTCCAGTTTGAAAAAGTGAACGAAAATTAATTTAGTCATTCTCAGCTGTAGAATTAGGACAATTTGGAAAACCGTACAATGGGAGATAATTTAGAAAACTTTACGACGAAATATAATTTAGAATAACGTGTAATGGAAGATAATTTGTAAATTTTTAAAATGCGAGTTAAATTACAGTTCTTATAATCATTTAAAAAAAATTACTTTACGTAACGAATCTATCTATCTATCTATCTATCTATCTATCTATCTATCTATCTATCTATCTATCTATCTATCTATCTATCTATCTATCTATCTATCTATCTATCTATCTATCTATCTATCTATCTATCTATCTATCTATCTATCTATCTATCTATCTATCTATCTATCTATCTATCTATCTATCTATCTATCTATCTATCTATCTATCTATCTATCTATCTATCTATCTATCTATCTATCTATCTATCTATCTATCTATCTATCTATCTATCTATCTATCTATCTATCTATCTATCTATCTATCTATCTATCTATCTATCTATCTATCTATCTATCTATCTATCTATCTATCTATCTATCTATCTATCTATCTATCTATCTATCTATCTATCTATCTATCTATCTATCTATCTATCTATCTATCTATCTATCTATCTATCTATCTATCTATCTATCTATCTATCTATCTATCTATCTATCTATCTATCTATCTATCTATCTATCTATCTATCTATCTATCTATCTATCTATCTATCTATCTATCTATCTATCTATCTATCTATCTATCTATCTATCTATCTATCTATCTATCTATCTATCTATCTATCTATCTATCTATCTATCTATCTATCTATCTATCTATCTATCTATCGATCCATCCATCCATCCATCCATCCATCCATCCATCCATCTATCTATCTATCCATCCATCCAACCATCCATCCATCCATCCATCCATCCATCCATCTATCTATCTATATATCTGTCTTTCTGCCTGCCTGTCTATCTTGTCTGTCTGCCTGTCTGTCTGTCTGTATATCTACCTATCTATATTTCTTGCTAGCTAGCGAGATGTATGTCTATCTATGTTCCATCAGCACAAACACAGTGCATAGGGCGGTAACCAGAACTCTCCAGTTCGAGCGATGTGATACGTAATGCGTAATTAATATTCTTCTTGTTAAGCGTTTCTTCTCACACTTCCACTAGATCTCTCTTGTAGAAGGACACTGTATCTCTCTTGTAACAGGACACTGTATCTCTTGTAGAAGGACACTGTATCTCTCTTGTAACAGGACACTAGATCTCTCTTGTAGAAGGACACTGTATCTCTCTTGTAACAGGACACTGGATCTCTTGTAGAAGGACACTGTATCTCTCTTTTAGAATGACACTGGATCTCTTTTGTAACAGGGCACTGGCTCTCTCTTGTAGAAGGACACTGGATCTCTCTTGTAGAAGGACACTGGATCTCTCTTGTAGAAGGACACTGGATCTCTCTTGTAGAAGGACACTGGATCTCTCTTGTAGAAGGACACTGGATCTCGCTTGTAGAAGGACACTGGATCTCTCTTGTAGAAGGATACTGGATCTCTCTTGTAGAAGGACACTGGATCTCTCTTGTAGAAGGATACTGGATCTCTCTTGTAGAAGGACACTGGATCTCTCTTGTAGAAGGACACTGGATCTCTCTTGTAGAAAGACACTGGATCTCTCTTGTAGAAGGACACTGGATCTCTCTTGTAGAAGGACACTGGATCTCTCTTGTAGAAGGACACTGTATCTCTCTTGTAACAGGACACTGGATCTCTTGTAGAAGGACACTGGATCTCTCTGTTAGAATGACACTGGATCTCTTTTGTAACAGGGCACTGGCTCTCTCTTGTAGAAGGACACTGGATCTCTCTTGTAGAAGGACACTGGATCTCTCTTGTAGAAGGACACTGGATCTCTCTTGTAGAAGGACACTGGATCTCTCTTGTCGAAGGACACTGGATCTCTCTTGTCGAAGGACACTGGATCTCTCTTGTCGAAGGACACTGGATCTCTCTTGTAGAAGGACACTGGATCTCTCTTGTTACAGGACACTGATCCTACTAGATTTTCAGCAGGATGTAGTCCAGAAAATGGGCATGCGTTGCATTGGCGATTTATGTGTGCTAATGGCCCGACACGTTTTCTTCAGAGGTTATTTATTTACAATAATGAAAGAGATCCGTATGGATACTGTGAAGCACATAAATCACGGGTGATAGAACTCATGTTTTCAAGTCTGCATTCTCGAGGTGCAATATCTCGTTGCATTTCATGTACATAGGTATCCATCTCCCATCGGTAAACAATACTCTGAGATGTATCCTGCTCCCATCGGTAAACAATACTCTGAGAAGTATACTGCTCTCATCAGTAAACAATACTCTGAGATGTATCTTACTATTACCGTAACTTCTACCTCAAATACTATTCATAGCTTAAGCTCTATTATCTGTCTTTCCCCAAGAGATTAATGGTTGACAGCATCCACACTTGCTGTTAATAGTAGTGGTGGGAGTTTGAGATGTCGTTCCAGGGCCAGACGTGTTGCCTTGGTTACGTTGAGTGCATATTTGTACAAGTTTATCTAGTACATTATTGAACACATAATTATATCCAACGTTTTCTCGGTCAACCTCTGTATTTTGTATATTACATTGCTTTCTTTCAATAGTTCATGAATATAAAATTTGTGGAGACATTGATTCGAAATTTACTGTTTCAACCGACGGCCCAACAAAACCACTTTTCGACCCCTCAAAAATACTTTGTGATCCCACAATAAAGAACTTTCGCGACCCCACAGAAAACTGTGGTTCCCCTAGTAAAAGTCTTCGCGACCCAGAAATAGATCGTTACGACCATGGGTTGAAAACCCGTTGTGATTGCGATCTGAATACCTTCTTTTTAAATACTGAAAACGTCAATGAAGTAATATTACATTCAAATAACCACAAGTGTTTTCTAATGCCAATATGAAAGGAAATATTTTCCTGTGTTACTGTAGCCCTGTATTTATCCTTGTTGGGTTAACCCTGACACTCTGATGATCTCATCTCTCACTCCCTTCTCTAAAATCACACGTTGATAGATTTCTTTAGAAAATGTAGTTTCTGCCTGTAAGTACATTTGTGTTTATTTTTTGAAGATTACCTGTAATCATGGGAAGTTGCCCTTAGATCTGTCTTGAAACCGGCCCTTCAAACGAACAGGTAACCAGGTCTTATTGATTAAACCAATCTCTTGGCAGAACCTAAAGAGCTATGCCGGATGTCTCTGATAATCAATATTTCATATAGACAGATGTCTCTTGAAACTAGACTATGGTTGTCTGTCTGTCATGTCCTATGTTCTTAACTTTCATTGGCGCACGTTAGGTTGGAGAATTCATGAAACCAGGAACCGATTAGAAAGATATATGTATCCAACCGGTTAGAGAGATATTTATCCAACCGGTTAGAGAGATATTTATCCAACCGGTTAGAGAAATATATTTATCCAACCGGTTAGAGAGATACATTTATCCGACCGGTTAGAGATATATATTTATGCAACCGGTTGTAGCGATATATGTATCAAATGATATATACCGTTCCTCGCAACATTGTCTTACGTCTTCCTCTGCGTTTGATCTCAAACTCCTGCAGATTAGCAGGATGTAATCCGGAGAAAAAATGCGTTGTTTCTCTATTTACAGCTACCCTACGATATCTGATCCTTTTGGACTGGCACATCCGACTTTAGCATGGATTCTTGGTCACTGACTATATATAGCAGAAAGAGCCATCTCCACCCCAAAACATCCTTAGTCTCCTCCTACGACATGTATGGGATGTAACAGGGCTGCTTAGTCTCCTCCTACGACATGTGTGGCATGTAACAGGGCTGCTTAGTCTCCTCCTACGACATGTGTAGCATGTAACAGGGCTGCTTAGTCTGCTCCTACGACATGTGTGGCATGTAACAGGGCTGCTTAGTCTGCTCCTACGACATGTGTGGCATGTAACAGGGCTGCTTAGTCTCCTCCTACGACATGTGTGGCATGTAACAGGGCTGCTTAGTCTCCTCCTACGACATGTGTGGCATGTAACAGGGCTGCTTAGTCTCCTCCTACGACATGTGTGGCATGTAACAGGGCTGCTTAGTCTCCTCCTACGACATGTGTGGCATGTAACAGGGCTGCTTAGTCTCCTCCTACGACATGTGTAGCATGTAACAGGGCTGCTTAGTCTGCTCCTACGACATGTGTGGCATGTAACAGGGCTGCTTATCTTTGCTCCATATCGCGCGTACCAGCAACACACTTGCGGTCATATAATGAAAAAATAACGAATAATATAATTTAGAAGCATGGAAGATTTACTCAGAGAAAGACATTATACATCAAACACACGTTTAGAGGGAATGGAGCCATCTGAGCGGCGTTTGTTCAAATCCTGCTGGGAGCCATTTGAGCGAAGCTGGTTCGAATCCTGTTTCCTGCAGATGATTTGTGTTTAATAATAAACCATAGATACTTCTATATTATACTATGTGTTCCCCATGTGACATGATGCAACCTTGTTTATTTGTAGATGTTATTTGCGTTTATAAGTAGATGCCTAATTTGGTCATTATACTAATGTTAAACGTTTGTGGTTCTCGTGGAGTTTACGTACCTGTGCCGCGTCTGTGTGTGGTTCTCGTGGAGTTTACGTACCTGTGCCGCGTCTGTGTGTTGTTTTTGTCGTCTGTGTGTATATATGTGTTATTGTCTGTATGTATGTGTTGTTGTTGTTTGCTATGTGTCAACGAACCGTTTCGTATTCATGGTAGTTTGGAGAATGTACACGTTAAAAATCGTGGCTAAAATCACATCCATATTTATGGATGCTGTATGGTCGCAGACGGAAAGCGTGCTAACTGAAGTTGCGAGGCGAGTGTGTGTCATCTGAGCGGACCTGATTGAAATCCCGTTTGCTGTATGATTTTTCTTCGTATAACGAAACTAGCTCACTTATATGAGTGGTGGAGTGTATTTTTCATTTGAAATGTATTCATTTGATGCGTGTTTGAGTTTGAATTTGTTTTGACAATTGCACCTGTTATGTGATTGTGATAGGTCGCTACAGTAATGTGTAGTTATGTGTGTCCAAGTTATGATTGTGTTCATGAGTGTCAACAGATGTAATGTGTTTGTTCTGAAATGTGCGTGTTTACGTGGGTGTGTTCAAATGTTATGCGTGTATGTAAGTTTGTTCAAATTGCTGTGCGTTCACATGAGTATTCAAACAGCTATGTGTTTACATGAGTATTCAGTTAGGTGTATACGTGAGTGGTCAGAAAGCTGTGTGTTTACATGAGTATTCAAACAGTTATGTGTATACGTGAGTGTTCAGAAAGGTATGTGTTTAAGTAAGTGTTCAAACAGCTGTGTGATTACGTGAGTGTTCAAACAACTATGTGTTTACGTGAGTCTTCAAACAGCTATTTGTTTACGTGAGGGTGTAATAAGTTATGTGTTTATGCGAGTTTGTTCTAAAAAATATATTTTCTGTGGTTTTTTTTTCAGAAAGAACTGTGTTTTCGTGAGGTTGCTCTGGAAGTTGTGTGTTTATGTGAATTTCTTCTCATAGTTATATGATTGCGTGAGTTTAAACTGACAGTTCTGTCTCTCTATCTATCTATACGCTATGGCCCTTCTTTGACTTGATGTGTCAGGGGTAGAAGTAATCGCTAGAAGTGGCCATCCTGTGTGATGTTTGTATGCAACAGTTCTGTGATTGCATGAATTTACACTCAAAGTTATTATGTTTTTCTTGAGTTTGTCCTGCAAGTTGTGTGTTAACGTGAGTTCATCTTGCAAGTTGTGTGTTTACGTGAGTTTTTCCTGCAAGGTGTGTGTTTACGTGAGTTTATCCTGCAAGTTGTGTGTTTACGTGAGTTTTTCCTGCAAGTTGTGTGTTTACGTGATCTTTTTTTCTCGGGAAGTTAAATTACCGTATAGGGTAAAGTAAGTTTACCATATTGTGTTTTCAAAAATTGATTTTATTTGTTGCTATGTCTGTGTGTGTTTACGTGTGAATATTATCTTTATAAGTGCTTATGTAACTCGAGTTCGTGCGTTCTTCATGTGCTTTTCCCTTGTTTGTTTCTCTCTTTAATGCTGAGTATGTTTGTGAATCAGCTTAATGTTGTATGCGCTGTGAATGTCTTCTGTGTATGTTTTGTGAACGTTCTAAATACGAGGTGAGCACTCTGGAGAGGATGTGCATACTGAGGCAGAAATACGATCGAGACAATGGCAACAACAAAAATATGGAATAATTTCAAGCGGGGAATTGTAGAAAACTGCGGTCAGGGGTCCCTTCTTGTAAGAGCTTTCACTAACAAAATGGATTTGTGGAAGACAAGCCTAGCAGCGGGCGTATTGATTTCTATAGAAGAGATTACTTCCGTGAAGATTAACAGGAAAATACTGGTCATTGTTTTGTTGAGGACGCAGCAGGGAGTGTAGGAGAAGGGGTAAAGTGGGAGGCGTCTCTGAAGATGAGTAAAATGAAAGGAGAGGATTTTATAATGAGAGGCACGGAAAAATTTCAGAAAATGGATGGACAGAGAAGAGAATTGTCACAAAATATGAGGATAGATAAAACGATTGTCGCAAATTGAGCGGGTCGAGAAATCGGTTGTGAGAAATGAGAACGTAGAGGAAGCTATTGTGAGAACTTATAGTAAAGAGAAACATAGTGTTACAATTGATAGAATCAAGGATCGATTATCACCAATGTTTTAGTAAAGGAAACTATTGTCACAACTGATCAAGAAAAGGAAACGATTGTCACAACTGAGATACTAGAGGAAACGATTCTAACAAACGAACGAGTAGAGGAAACGACAGTCACAACTGATCGAGGAGAGAAAACGATTGCCACAAATGAGCCAACGAAGAAATGATTGTCACAGCTCAGAGAGTATAGGAAATGATTGTCACAACTGATGGAGTAGAGAAAATAGCCTCACATCTGAACTAGTAGAGGAAACGATTGTTACAACTGAGCTAGTAAAGGAAACTATTGTCAAGGTTGAGCGAGTAGAGGAAACGATTGTCACAGCTGAGCTAGAAGACAAAACGATTGTCGCAACTGAGCTAGTAGAAGAAACGATTGTGACAAATTATCGAGTAGAGGAAACGTTTATCACAGCTGATCTAGTAAAGGAAATGATGGTCACAACTGAGCTGGCACATGACACGATTGTCACAACGGATCGAGTAGAGGAAACGATTGTCACAATTGAGCTAGTAAAAGAAACGATTGTGACAAATGATCGAGTAGAGCAAACGATTGTCGAAATGAGCTGATAGAGGAAACGATTGTTACAAATAAGATAGTAAAGGAAACGATTATCACAATTGAACGGATATAAAAAAAATTCACAGCTGAGCAAGTAGACGAAACGATTGTCGCAACTGAGCTAGTAGACGAAACGATTGTGACAAATGTTCGATTAGAGAAAACGATTGTCACAAATGAACTATTGGAGGATACGATTGCCACAACTGATCGAGTAGAGGAAACGATTATCACAATTGAGCTAGTTTAGGAAACGATTGACATAACTGATTGATATAGTAAAGGAAACGATTGTTACAATGGATCGAGTAGAAGAAACTATTGTCACAACTAAGAAAGTAGAAGAAACTATTATCACAAACTAAGAAAGTAGAAGAAACTATTATCACAAACTAAGCAAATACAAAATAGAAAGTGGTAAGAAAATGAACGATGGAGAAAAACAACAATTCTTAGAACATCGAGCAGAAAATAATTATGAAAAATTTAGTGAACAGAAAATAATTGTCACAAAATTATTGAACGGGAAATAATTGTCACAAAATGATCGACAGTAAAATAATTGACATAAATAGAGTGCGCAGAAAGTAATTGCTGCAAAATGAGCCAACAGAAAGTAATTGTCACAAAACCAGATGAACCCATACACCGTCGTGCACACTAAACTAGAAGATATGTACGATAAAGATGATGATTATTAGATTAAAGAGAAGAGTAAAAAGTAAGATCGGGGATATTTGTAAATATTAGGAGTAGGCAAACGCGTGGTTGTTGTTGTTGTTGATGTCAATATTCAGCTGTTAATCGTGGTCTATTTTTAAATTTAGAATTTCATTGTCATTATTTAAAAATACAAGGTCTTTTGAAGTTGATTTAGTAGTGGCTACTCTATAATCAACTTTACAATCAACTGTAAAGTTGATTTAGTAGTGGCTACTCTATACTGTAAAGTTGATTTAGTAGTGGCTACTCTATACTGCAAAGTTGATTTAGTAGTGGCTACTCTATACTGTAAAGTTGATTTAGTAGTGGCTACTCTATACTGTAAAGTTGATTTAGTAGTGGCTACTCTATACTGTAAAGTTGATTTAGTGGTGGCTACTCTATACTGTAAAGTTGATTTAGTAGCGACTACTCTATACTGTAAAGTTGATTTAGTAGTGGCTACTCTATACTGTAAAGTTGATTTAGTAGTGGCTACTCGATACTGTAAAGTTGATTTAGTAGTGGCTACTCTATACTGTAAAGTTGATTTAGTAGTGTCTACTCTATACTGTAAAGTTGATTTAGTAGTGGCTACTCTATATCTTAAGTTAATGACGGTTTACGTTGTCTGTAAAGTTGCTTTTTTTCCTGGTAGTTGAGAGGGAAGTGCAGTTAATAAAATGTTGAGGGGGGTCGGTGGGATAAGAGCAGTGTTATTCTTGTGTAGCTGCTGTAGTCTAGTACAGTTTAAATAGCTATTGACTATAGCATGTCTTATTAGAAACTGAAAGATAAAAGACATTAATTTCTCTTGCAGTGTTTCTTTTTTAATGTTGTCATTTCCTTGTGGTCGTGGAGTTTCATTAAATACATTTCGACTAGTCAGCCTATTTTCCCATCTGTTACAAGCCAGATTTCACTGATGTTTTTTTTTGGAGAAACCTGTGTAACTCATTCCTAACTGCCAGATCTTGACTTTTATTGTTGTTTGTTTAGACACTTCTATTTGCAAGTTAACTTTTGAAATTCCTGCTATATCACTATGTTCAGGAGCTACCAATAGCCAAATATTACCTAACAACAGAATCAAACCACAGTTGAATCAACTGTCTTACATGATGTTTTTGACTATTGTCTTGTTTTTGTTGGTATATTTATATACCAAGTGTCGACTGCCAACATCAACATACGAAATACACAGACATAATCGTAAACAACAAAGTAAATATTCTGATACTGTTGTTCTTTCATTGTGCTGTTAGGTCTTTTGTTGTCGATCGATAGGTCTTTTGTTGTCGATTGTTAATTCTTTTTTTGTCGATCGTTAGGTCTTTTGTTGTCGATTGGTAGGTCTTTTGTTGTCGATTGGTAGGTCTTTTGTTGGTGATTGTTAGGTCTTTTGTTGGTGATTATTAGGTCTTTTGTTGGTGATTGTTATGTATTTTGTTGGAGATTGTTAGGTCTTTTGTTGGAGATTGGTAGTTCTTTTGTTGACAATTGTTAGGTCTTTTGTTGGTGATTATTAGGTCTTTTGTTGGTGATTGTTATGTCTTTTATTGGAGATTGGTAGGTCTTTTGTTGGCGATTGGTAGGTCTTTTGTTGGCGATTGGTAGGTCTTTTCTTGGTGATTGTTAGGTCTTTTGCTGGTGATTTTTAGGTCTTTTGTTGGCGATTATGTCTTTTGTTGTCGATTATTATGTCTTTTGTCGGCGATTGGTAGGTCTTTTGTTGGCGATTGGTAGGTCTTTTGTAGGCGATTGGTAGGTCTTTTGTTGGCGAATTTTAGTTCTTTTGTTGGTGATTGTTAGGTCTTTTGTTGGCGATTGGTAGGTGTTTTGGTTGGCGATTGGTCATAGTCCTGTAATCGAGGGTTATGTTGATTGAGTATGCGGAGATAGAACTGTGCACTACTCTCTGTATATAGATATCCTGATTTTAATATGGGGTACAGATTTTCATATGGGGTCCTGATTGTGTGAGTGATAAAATAGGTAAACATATTCATCTGTTCATGTTTGTTTGTAAATTGGTTGCATGATCAGCATTTTACATCGGTAAAATATACATTGTATTGTTCCTTATAGTATGTATGCCTAGAGGAATCTAGAGAAATCTAGATATTTATACTGATAAAATGTGTATAGATGGAAACCAAAAGGCAAATCATAAATTCAGTCCGCATACGAACTTTGTGTTATTAGTGGCAGAGAAGGGCACTTATTAAAAAGGAAGAGAAAAAAGTTTACTTTGTGTGAAATGAAATGTTAAAGTAAAGCAGCGAACAGAACATGAAGAGATCATGGGAGAAGTCCCCATCGAGGCCAGAACCTTGAAGTGGTGATGGGGCTTAGTTCAGCCATCAGGGGCTGGAAACTAAGACTGGTCGGGAACTCCCACTCGAGCAGGACCATATTCCGGCCCAAGTAAGCAGAGTGCTGAAGACGGAGGCAACCAGCCAAAAGGCGCATAGGTAATCAGGTTGACACGCACAAAACACAATGGAAACATGGCTGCATCTAATAACAGTAGTGGAGCCTGCCCGGTGGCGGACGTTCAGGCAGGGACGGTGCCGAGCCCTATACCTCGAAAGGGCCCAACCTCAGTTACTGGAAGTACTTCTCAATTGCCCCGAGGAGCCAGGAGGCAAGGGAATAGAGCTACTGGCCAAACAGACAAACGAACAATACAAATAATGCACTGGAATGCTGAGGGTGTCAACAGTAAAAGAGATGGATACAGCAAAAAATTGGAACTTGAAAATGTCCTTAGTGAAGAACAAGTTAATATATGCTGTATCCAAGAAACACATCTCAGCAGCGACATAGCCTTCAAAATCAGAGGCTACCAGTGCTACCTATCTGACCGAAAGGACAGGCGAAAGGGAGGAATTCTGACACAAGTTAAAAACCATATCAGCGCATGTCAGCTGGAAGTATATATGGAAGGGGCAGAATACCATCAAACATAAAAACAGACAGTGAAGAATTCCATCTCCTTAACTACTACTACCCAAATGATAAACCATTTGCACTAGACACAATTCCAGATAAAGAAAGACTTATGGTGTATGGTGACTTCAACAGCCACTCTCAGAGCTGGGGCTACGATCATATCGACAAGAGAGGTGAGGAACTTGAGAACTGGCAGGATGAAAATAATCTCATCCTTATTAACCAGCCAGTTGACTCACCAACCTTCTGCTCGAGAGCATGGCACACCACCTCTACACCAGACCTGGCATTCCACTCACCAGGCCTGGAATGGAACATCACACGTGTCGTTGGAAAGCAGCTTGGGGGTAGTTACCACAGACCAGTATTTCTGGAAATTCACAATGAATATACCAAGGCCAGCAGCACGCTCACTAGGTGGAACTATAAGAGGTCAGACTGGAAAATGTACCAGCATTTAACCAGTGTTCTAGCTAAGGACATGAACTTGGACAAAGACATCAATAGAGCAGTGAGTGAATTTAATAGATGTATACAACATGATGCTAGTAAAACCATACCCAGGGGGGGGGGCACGCTAAAACTACAAACCCTACTGGAATGATGAACTGGAAAAGCTGCAAAATGAGATGGAAACATCTAGAGAGCAGGCTAAGAACAGACCTAGCCAAGAACATCACAACAAATATCAGCAAAGGCTAAATTTCTAAGAGCCAAGTTACAAGCCAGATGGAGCAGCTGGAAAGAAAAGACAGAGTCGCTGAACCTAGAAAGAGATACTAGGAAATTATGGAAACATGTAAAACAACTAAATTATGAAGGCACAGGGAGAAATACCATTACCACACTTTATAAAGATAAAAACATTTTAACTGGTAAACATGCAGCTGATTACTTTGCAGAAGACAATAACGTCAAAGTCAGCCCAGACAAACAGGAGGTTCGAGCGAACCAGCAAAACATTGGACAAGGTGAACCTATACCTGAAGTCATGGAGGCACCAATCACAATGAGAGAACTGGAGCATGCAATATCCAAATTGAAAATGAAAAAGTCCCCTGGAGCTGAGGAGTGTCCAATGAAATGATTAGAAACCTGGGAATTGCAGCACGAGCAAAGCTGCTGCAGATCTTTAACACAAGATGGTCCACAGGTAATGTACCACAGGCGTGGAGAGAAGCAATAATGATACCTCTCCTCAAATCAGGAAAAGATGGCAACACAGTCTTCTACTACAGGCCCATCAGCCTAACAAGCTGTCTATGCAAAACAATGGAACGCATTATCAATCTGTGGATGCAGTGGTACCTTGAAAGTGAAAACCTTCTGGTATCACAGCAAGCAAGTTTCAGACAGTGCTACTCTACTGAAGATCAGGCAACCTACCTCTCCCAAGAGATTGAGGATGCCTTCCAAGATAAGAAACTGGTACTAGCAGCATGGATAGACCTCAGGAAAGCATTTGATAAGGTCTGGAAAGAAGGGCTCCTAAAGAAATTGCGAAATTGTAGGGTTAGCTCAAGAATGTACAAATGGGTAAAAGCATACCTGCATAATAGAAGAGCCAGTGTACAATTAGATGGTCGCAAAAGCAAGAAAGTCCTACTGCGTCATGGAGTTCCCCCAGGGAGGAGTCCTGTCACCCACACTTTTCTTGGTTTACATCAATGACCTAGTTTCTGAACTACCACATGAGATCAAAGTGGCAATGTATGCTGACGACCTGATGATCTGGTGCACGGAAGAACATGCGACAGTGGCCACTAAACAAATACAAAGAGCTATCGATGCCCTAATCTTATGGGCAAATAGATGGTGCGTCAGCATTAACACAGATACTTGCAGCACTACACTCTTTACCCTCTCACCAAAACAAAAAGCCGGTCATATCAAGATAGATGGAGAGCTCTTGAAAGAAGACAAACAACCAACATTCCACGGAGTTACTTTTGATGATAAACTGACATGGAAGCAGCACATAAACAAAGCAACAACAAAAGCCAGGAAAAAGTTAGCTATCCTCAGAAAACTTAGTGGAACCAGATGGGGAGCCAGTGGAAATATACTCAGTAAAGTTTACCAGCAAGGCATAAGACCACACCTGGAATATGGTTCAGCTGCGTGGTGTCCTGTATCAATCACCACATTAAAAGTTCTAGATAAAGTGCAAAACCAGGCACTTAGAATAATGTTGGGAGGAATGAAATCAACACCCATAGCAGAGATGCAGAAAATGAGAAGAATGCAAACACTTGGCGAACGCAGAGACACAAAAGTACTAATTCAAGCAGAAACGTTTCAGTGTATTCCAAGTCATCCAATGAAGGAAAGACAACTTACGTAGACAACTTACAGACCTACCTGAAGTTGACAGCCCCTTAAGGTCTGTACCAGAACAAACCCCGTGGAGTGAAAGACATGGAATGCCAATATACATTCAGACCCATGTGAAAGGAATACTAAGCGAGGACGAACTGAACAGTGTGCAGCGGAGGACAGTCACCCTCAGTTTCCTGGACGAGGAATATCCACAAGATATATGGGTCAGAGTATACACAGATGGGTCAGCATAGAATGCTGTGAGGAATGGAGATGCAGGTGTATATATAGAATATCCACAAAAGCCTAGAGATACAATCAGAACACCGACGGGAAAATTCTGCAATAATTATGATGCAGAAATGCAGGCAATTAGTGTGGCAGCTAAAAAACTGCTGAACTCCTACTCTGACCTACATCCTGTGGTATTTCTGACAGATGCAAGGTCAGTGCTTCAAGCTCTCCAGTCTGGAAAACTAACAGACTTGAAAAAAACTACTTAGCGAATTGTCTTACGAGTATAGGGTAACTATGCAGTGGATACCCTCTCACTGTGGAATACCAGGAAATGAAAAGGCAGACCAACTGGCTAAGGAAGATGCTGCCGAAGACGAACCTAATATACCAATCACCTACCATCAGAAAAATAGATGATCAAGTCAATAAGAAAGCCACAAACACCAACACAAGATAATTATCACATTATGAACAGATCAGAACAAGTTATAATGCTACGTCTCAGAACAGGACACAACCGACTCCGCAGTCACATGTATACAAAGTTCAAGATTGGCAACACTGCCATGTGTACATGTGGACAGGCAGTACAGAGTGCCAAACATATACTTCAAGAGTGTTCTGAGCATGAAACGCTGAGGCAGACATATTGGCCAGAGGAAACAACACTGGAATCAAAGCTCTATGGGACACTGTATGAACTACAAAAGACAGTGAGTTTTATTAAGGAGACAGAATTACAGATATAGACATGTTTCAAGTGAACGAAAGAAGAAAATGTGAGAAGTGAAAACATCAAAAAAACTATTTGAATTACGTCTGTGATAAAATATGTTGAAAAACAGAAACTAATATGGTTTTGCTACTTATTGAGAATTAACCCTTAACCCAGCAGCAAAAGCAGAAAATATAAAAAATGAATCACTATTAGGCAGAGCAAGACCAAGAAGAATGTGGACTGCAGGAGTTTCTAACATTCTGAGACGTTACAATATTACTGTTTCTCACGCCACCAGACGTGATATAACCCGAAAACCGATCGTTATTTTCTTCTTCTTCTTCAGCTTTCATTCTCAAACTCCCGCAGGATCTCTCATGTAGCAGGACCATGGTCCGATTACATTTCCAGCAGGATGTAGTTCCGAGAATGTATATGCGTTGTGTCGACGTATTATTTGCGACAATGGTCCGACATATCCGTCTTTGGTGGGATAGATATTCCATCATACTACTCCTAGCGGCAAAAGCAACGACAATAGATATATACCTACATATAACATCGACAGCTTCATGAACCTCACCTAAATATAACATCGACAGCTTCATGAGCGTCACCTAAATATAACATCGACAGCCTCATGAGCGTCACCTAAATATAATATCGACAGCTTCATGAGCGTCACCTAAACATAACATCGACAGCCTCATGAACGTCACCTAAATATAACATCGACAGCCTCATATGTACATCACCTAAACATAACATTGACAGCCTCCTGAACCTCACCTTAATATTCCCAGAAGATTTGATACCAATTTTCTTAGACGTATCAAGTTACCCGATTTCATCAAATGTCAGCGGTAACCAAATATACTGCTAGTGGCTGCAGTAACATATAGCAAATGTGAGCATGAACAGGAATATGTAACTGTTAGTGTTATAATAATAATAAGATTCATGGCTCGTCAGGGTCCTATGGATACAACATTGAAGATGTCAGGAAAAAAGCCACTAAAAATAGTTCTGCTCTCAGGCATTGGGTTGTCGTCATTAAGTGCCATCTCCGCAATGGAAGCTAGCTGCAAGGGGTCTCTAACATCTGATCTGTTTTTAAGTTACTAAAGCAAAGAAGTGCAAAGTTTGAGAAATATTATAGTTGCCAGAATCTGCGTATGCTTAAATGAAAATTCCCGTACAAATGTATCAAAGAGTCCCGTGTATCGATCTGGAATAAATGGCTTTGAAATTCCGGATAATTATTGCTCTTATTTATATAACTAGAATATTAATGAATGCCACGATACAAATAAAACTGTCGCACTCTTTACTGCGTGTGTTGTGTAAAAAATTGTTTATCTGTCAGTGACAAACTCTTTGATTCGCTGTCATTTTGTTGTGTTTGAGTGGTAATTTGTAGTGCCTTAATCTGGATTAATGATGAGTGTGGGTGATTGGTAGATATAAGAGTGAAGATGATTTTTGGATATAAGAGTGAATTTGATTGGTGGATATAAGAGCCAATGTGATTGGTGGATATAAGAGTTAATGTGATTGGTGGATATAGTGTGATGAATTGGTGGATATAAAGGCGATTGGTGGGTATAAAGGTGATTGGTGGGTATAAAGGTATTTTGTGGATATAGAATGAAGGCGATTGGTGGATATAAAAATGATTGATGAATATAAAGGAGATTGGTGGATATACATGTAATTTTTGGATATAGAGTGAAGGCGATTGGTGGATATAAATTTGATTGGTGGATATAAAGGTCATTGGTGGATATAAAGGTGACTGGTCGATATAGAGTGAAGGCGTTGGATATAAATTGAGGGTGACTTGTGAGTTTATATATGGTAATATATTCTACATGTTTCAAGGGAGACGGAGAGGAAATAAGAAGAGGGTAATCTGATTAGTTTCACCAGCTGCCTTACAGATGAATATGGGAGTTATTTAGGCTAATGGAGTCAACCTCTTCAGAAAATCCGAAGGGTAGGCCCTAAGGTAGTCAATGACGTGTTAAACCATGTTCTGGCTTTTCCTGTAGTTCTGGTTGTTTCCAAGCTTATCGGTATTGTGTTTTGTTGAAAGTAATAGACATAGCAGTGAGAGAGAGAGCGAGAGAGAGAGGAGGGGGTATATGAAATGGGCTAGGCATTTCTCCCACACATCTTGCCAGTACAAGCAATGATGTGTGCAACATAGAGTTTATGTGCCTGAGGAATTTCATACAGTTGAGATGTTTATTCCCTTAGAAATGTTACATTACATCTGTGTAACAAGATGCCACCAATATGATTATAATAGTAACATGTTACCTTTGAACTCCAGACAGTCTCCTAAGTACACAGTGTGACCGTTGACAATATAAGATATCAATCAATCAATCAATAAACCCGTAACCCTTCAGGGTCGTAGGGGTACCACATTCGATGCTTCAGCACACAGAGTCATACAGCGAATTATATCCTCAGCGATGCGGATGAGTTTGGAAATATCTTGTCGTGTCCATTCCTCGATGTTGACTGTCCATATCTTTATTTCCCCTTCTCTGCTTCTTCCCCTTCGACGGTTCTCTGTAGCATTGTTTTTGACAAGGAATTATGTCTGCATACATGTGCAAACCATGCTAGTTTTCGTCGTTTCACTATTGAAAACAATGGTTCTTGTACACCTGCATACATCTCTACTTTGTTTCTTACGTACACATTGGTCTTATGTTCCCTTTAGAAAATTAATATAAGATAAATTTGTTAATAGATAATAGGTAGATCCAGAAAAAGGGTAATAAAGTTTTGCTGATACTAGATAACACACATAATGACACACACAAATCGACGTTTCGACCAGAAGGCCTTTATCAAGACAGACAGTTGAAACAAACTTAAAACATATAACAGAAAGCGAACAGTAATAACATCGACGGTCACATTGATATGAGTTATAATATATAATAACCATCTGAACTGACTCATTTGAGTTTTCCCGTGACTTTCATTGGCTATCGACACAAGATATAAGCATTGTGAAAATCACGAGAATAATCAAATGATTAATTTTAGGAGGCTGTTATCCCATTAGCCAATATGTCTTATATAGTCGACTAGATACACATTCTTATGACAATGATCTTGACAGGAATCTATGTTTACGGTTCCCACATGTTATATCGTCCGGTACAATTGAACATACTCCCCATCGAGGCCAACTCCTGGAAGTGGAAATGGGGCTAAGTCCAGCCAACAGAGGCTGGAAACTCAGATTTGTCTGGCCATCTCTGAAACCGAGAAGGACCAGTCCTGCCCAAGTACGCACATATGCTGAAGTCGGAGATACCAGGTGGAGAGGCTGACCAGCAACTATTTTATCAGGCAAAAAGACTAGGAAACATGTCCTCGCTGTACATATCACGTTATATACAGGAGATTTCAGGTTCAAAACTGAAGTGTGATGTATTATACATAATTTTAATGTTCGCTCTTGCGGGAGGGGTGGGGGATTCTGAGATATGTGTTAATTAGCGAGCTACGGAAACCATCAGCATGCATATGGGTGTGCCAATCTAATGTTTGGAAATCCCTGGGAATTATTGATTTTAAGCTAATGAGATACGTGCTCTGTGAAATACTCAACAGCTGGCGTGCTGTCTTGTGCGAGGGACGAAGTGCATAAAGGGAAACCACAGCATAATTAAATCAATCCTTTATTTGATATCTGTTGCACAGGCTGATCCATGACTGAGATCTCTATGTACAGACACACCGCGAAGTATCTGGGATATCACGTTTATTATAAGTATTCACACGGTTACAATTACTATTGGAAGTGAATGCGATGTCATGGAAAGTAAACCTTGAGCTACATCAACTAATTGCTGATAACGCCAGGAACGATGATGTCATTATGTTTATAATTTAGGGGTGCTTATGACATCTCTACATAAACTAGGGGTGAATACGAATAAGGAATAACGTCAGGGTGATATGTCTCGCTGGGGTTTTATAGCTAGAACTAGTAGTCGTTGACGCATAGCGTAGCGGAGCTGGTGCTAACAGTTGTTGACGCATAGTGTAGCGGAGCTAGTGCTAGCGATTGTTGACGCATAGCGTAGCGGAACTAGTGCTAGCAGTCGTTGACGCATAGCGTAGCGGAACTAGTGCTAGCAGTCGTTGACGCATAGCGTAGCGGAACTAGTGCTAGCAGTCGTTGACGTATAGTGTAGAGAATCTAGTGCTAGCAGTTGTTGGCGCATAGTGTAGCGGAGCTAGTGCTAGCAGTTGTTGACGTATACTGTAGCGCATGGATATCCAGGGCTGTTACTGTCAACCACAATAACTATCAAATATTGTATGTTCCCGTTAAGGAGTTGAAGGGAACGATTTTATAGCATTGTGATAGAGGATATATGCTCTTGCTGTCGCCACGTCATGTACATGTGTTTTTAAAAAAAAATTACACTTTTCTAGAAAAAAAACCCTGTCCTTACCGGGGTTCGAACCAACACAGGTGACCAACACTCTAGCATCTCGACAATGCTCCACATTCAAATAGCCATCTGGAACAATATATACTAAATCATTTATTGTATCAGACCCGCAGTCCAATCTTTGGAAGATCTAAAATGGCAGGCGTCGTTACGAGTGGACAACATTAACCGTCAAATGGAATACCGAGGTTTCGGTTAGATCTACTTCTAGGGACATGTTAGACAACGTGGTCATGAGGGAGCAGATATCATTGTATCAAAGCAGAGCCCGGGAGTTGATAACGGATAAGAGTGATGTGCTGAAAATGGTATACGAAATAATGCTGGATATAGACATATTGGATATGGATATACTGGATATAGACATGCTGGATATAGACATACTGGATATAGACATGTTGGATATAGACATACTGGATATAGACATACTGGATATAGACATATTGGATATGGATATACTGGATATAGACATGCTGGATATAGACATATTGGATATAGACATGTTGGATATAGACATACTGGATATAGACATGCTGGACATAGACATACTGGATATAGACATGTTGGATATAGACATACTGGATATAGACATGCTGGATATAGACATACTGGATATAGACATGTTGGATATAGACATACTGGATATAGACATGCTGGATATAGATATACTGTATATAGACACGTTGGATATAGACATACTGGATATAGACATATTGGATATAGACATGATGGATATAGACATACTGGATATAGACATGCTGGACATAGACATACTGGATATAGACATATTGGATATAGATATGTTGGATATAGACATACTGGATATAGACATATTGGATATAGACATGTTGGATATAGACATACTGGATATAGACATGCTGGATATAGACATACTGGATATAGACATGTTGGATATAGACATACTGGATATAGACATGCTGGATATAGACATGTTGGATATAGACATGTTGGATATAGACATACTGGATATAGATATGCTGGATATAGACATACTGGATATAGACATGTTGGATATAGACATGTTGGATATAGACATACTGGATATAGACATATTGGATATAGACATGTTGGATATAGACATGCTGGATATAGACATACTGGATATAGACATGTTGGATATAGACATACTGGATATAGATATGCTGGATATAGACATACTGGATATAGACATGTTGGATATAGACATACTGGATATAGACATGCTGGATATAGACATACTGGATATAGACATGCTGGATATAGGCTTGTTGGAATTAGGTATGATGGATAAAGACATGCTTGTTATAGATATACTGGATATAAACATGTTGGATATGGATATACTGGATACAGACATGTTGGATACGAAATGCTGGATATAGACATGCTTAATATGGATATACTGGAAATAGGCTTGTTGGAATTAGGCATGATTGATATAGACATGTTGGATATTGACATTCTGGATAAGGATATGTTGGATACGGACATGCTGGATATTGACATGCTGAATATGGAAATATTGGATATAGTCGTGGTGAATATAGACATTATGGATATGGATATAATGTATATAGACACGATGAAAATAAACATGCTGGATGATATGGATAATATACATGCTGAATATGGACATGTTGAATATGGACATGTTGAATATGGACATGTTGAATATGGACATGTTGAATATGGACATGTTAGATATGGACATGCGGGACATAGACATGCTGGATATGGACATGTCAGATATGCTGGATATAGATATGCTGGATATGGATATGTTGGATATAGTCGTGGTGAATATAGACATTATGTATACGGATATGATGGATATAGACACGCTGAATATAAACATGCTGGAGAATAGACATGCTGAATATATACACGTTGGATATGGACATGTTAAATATGGACATATTGAATATGGACATGTTAGACATGCTGAATATAGACATGATGGATATAGACATGCAGGATATGGACATGTTAGATATGGACATGCTGGAATATGACAACACTACTGATGACACATTTAGGATGGAATCTAGAGAAATCGGTACACAATGTAGTTGTAGTAGAGATTGCGTTGCAGATTAGAGTGAACATTAAACCAGCGAGCCACATGAACTATCATTGCGCACAATCTTCGTCACCTGCTACGGAAGATTGAACATCTTTTTTTTTGCCCAAAGTACAATTATTTAAACGTGCTTCATTGAAATATATTGGGGAAAAATATTATTGAAGAATCTTGCCAAAAATATGTCATAAAGACTATAGTAAATATTTCATGAAATCTCAGATACACTATTTAATCATCAAAACTAATTATATTTCCAAAATAATATGTCGTTGAAAGCTCAAGGAAACTATTTCATGATAACACAAATTAATTATCTCATAAACACTCATAGACCAATTCATATTTCACGAATGTACCAATAATCATGAAATGAAATTCTAAAAAAGATTGTTCTATCTTAGATTTAAATATAATTGTATGTGATTGTCAATTTTTGAAACACCCAGCGTGTACACAATTCCTGATACACCCAGAATGTATACAATTCTAGATATACCCAGAGTGTACACAATTCTTGATGCATCCACGGTGTACACAATTCTAGATACACCCAGAGTGTACACAATTCTAGGTACACCCAGAGTGTACACAATTCTAGATACACCCACAGTGTACACAATTCTAGATACACCCACAGTGTACACAATTCTAGATACACCCACAGTGTACACAATTCTAGATACACCCACAGTGTACACAATTGTAGATACACCCACAGTGTACACAATTCTAGATACACCCACAGTGTACACAATTCTAGATACATCCACAGTGTACACAATTCTAGATACACCCACAGTGTACACAATTCTAGATACACCCACAGTGTACACTATTCTAGATACACCCACGGTGTACACAATTCTAGATGCACCCACGGTGTACACAATTCTAGATGCACCCACGGTGTACACAATTCTAGATGCACCCACGGTGTACACAATTCTAGATACACCCACAGTGTACACAATTCTAGATACACCCACGGTGTACACAATTCTAGATACACCCACAGTGTACACAATTCTAGATACACCCACAGTGTACACAATTCTAGATACACCCACAGTGTACACAATTCTAGATACACCCACAGTGTACACAATTCTAGATACACCCACTGTGTACACAATTCTAGATACACCCACTGTGTACACAATTCTAGATACACCCACTGTGTACACAATTCTAGATACACCCACAGTGTACACAATTCTAGATACACCCACAGTGTACACAATTCTAGATACACCCACAGTGTACACAATTCTAGATACACCCACAGTGTACACAATTCTAGATACACCCACAGTGTACACAATTCTAGATACGCCCACAGTGTACACAATTCTAGATACGCCCACAGTGTACACAATTCTAGATACACCCACAGTGTACACAATTCTAGATACACCCACAGTGTACACAATTCTAGATACACCCACAGTGTACACAATTCTAGATACACCCACAGTGTACACAATTCTAGATACACCCACAGTGTACACAATTCTAGATACACCCACAGTGTACACAATTCTAGATACACCCACAGTGTACACAATTCTAGATACACCCACAGTGTACACAATTCTAGATACACCCACAGTGTACACAATTCTAGATACACCCACAGTGTACACAATTCTAGATACACCCACAGTGTACACAATTCTAGATACACCCACAGTGTACACAATTCTAGATACACCCACAGTGTACACAATTCTAGATACACCCACAATGTACACAATTCTAGATACACCCACAGTGTACACAATTCTAGATACACCCACAGTGTACACAATTCTAGATACACCCACAGTGTACACAATTCTAGATACACTCACAGTGTACACAATTCTAGATACACCCACTGTGTACACAATTCTAGATACACCCACAGTGTACACAAGTCTAGATACGCCCACAGTGTACACAAGTCTAGATACGCCCACAGTGTACACAATTCTAGATACACCCACAGTGTACACAATTCTAGATACGCCCACAGTGTACACAATTCTAGATACACCCACAGTGTACACAATTCTAGATACACCCACAGTGTACACAATTCTAGATACACCCACAGTGTACACAATTCTAGATACACCCACAGTGTACACAATTCTAGATACACCCACAGTGTACACAATTCTAGATACACCCACAGTGTACACAATTCTAGATACACCCACAGTGTACACAATTCTAGATACACCCACAGTGTACACAATGTGTTTTCTACTTTTATTGATTTTCTAATGATCAGGGTTTATTTTTAAAATTTCAGGCGGAAACCAAGCTCATCTTGTGGACACTCGTTTCATGTATCTGGACCTATCTAAAGAGTAAGCAACGTTTCAGTGCCGTATCTTCTTTTTTTTTGCATTGTACATCATAACAATACATGTTGTGTATTGGACATCATAAAGATAGATATTGTGTATTAGACATCATAACGATACATATTGTGTACTGGACGTCATAAAGATACGTATTTTGTATTGGACATCATTAAGAACATATTGTGTATTGAACATCATAATCATTACGTATTGTGTATTGGACATCATAAAGTTACATATTGTGTATTGGACATCATAACCATATATATTGTGTATTGGACATCATAAAGATACATATTGTGTGTGAGTAACATCACAAGATGGACAGGTTACAGTTTAGCAGAGTACACCACAAAAAACAAGAGACATGGGGATTTTGCAGGTCTGTTGTAGCCAACCTTCGTTACGGAGACGGCACTCGATGATGCTGATGAATAAGATTGCCCTACTTAAGTTTGTGAATGACAAGCCCACATGTTGAAAGAAGACAATGCAATCTGTTTACTGCGAAAATTTCCTGACACACTTTCTGTGTCCAACTACTTTTCCACCAGTTTCATACAATCTTTCAACGCGTCTGCGCACGACCGAATATAAAAATCGTAATTTAAGCTTTCGAGATGTTCGAAACGTGAGATTGTGTTTTTGTTGGGTTTCAAGCTCCCTACACGCTCCCCACTATTCACAGCGAACCGTAGGCAGTCATCAGTGCGTCTCGTTTGTGGAGAAATCGTAGGGTGTCTCAGGGCACGCTAGTGGTTTCCTTAGTGACACCCAAGTGGAGACAACTGGAAGACATGAGTTATGTCCCGTATTGATTTTCTCCGAAATTATCCCCTGTAATATGACGCCAACACGAAATTCACAAGAGACTGCGCAGCAATCATGACCGAGATCAAGACATTGAGCAATTATAGCTTTTCTGAGCACTCTCTAGTCTCCAATATATTTGCTGGATTTTAAATTTGCTGTATGCTTCCACCTGAACTATTTTCAGCTCAAACGACCGTTCAGCCATTCTCAAACTCCCACTGGATGTCTCTTGTATCACAATACAATGGTTCTAATAGATTTCCAGCGTGATGCCATACAGATAATATAAACGTGGCGTGTCGCAGTTTTAGTTGCGCCAATGTCCCGACGAATTTGTCCTCGGAAGAAATAAACATAAATTCAACTGCTCCTGCTCATGTGTTGTCGGGATCCCTAGTTGGAGCAAAGAATAGCAACACTGTTACATGACATACACGTCGTAAGACTTGGCTCGGGAAAGTTTAGGGAGACGGCGAGATTGGTACTCCACCCCATTGGTTCCCCACCCAAGTGCATGCCAAGAGGGTAAAAGTTAATTAGAAGCCATTTTGAAGTCGTATAAGGGATGCAGGGAACGAGAAAGCGGTAGATATCGCAGCCATGCTGTAAACTATACGACAGCGCATCCATTCTCTGGATTATCTGTATCTCGATCTTATAAATAATTCAGCTTATTTAGACGATTTTGACTGACCTCAAAAAGAGTATTCTATCTACCCACACATCGCTACTTCAATAACACATATTCTATGCGAAATGTATATAATATATTTTAACTATCCACCAGGAATATCAGAACCATACTGGATATTTTCACCAAGAATATCATATCCCAACTGCCAATCTGGATATTTTCACCAAGAATATCATATCTAAACTAGATTGGATATTTCCACCAAGAATATCACATAAAAACTGGATATTTTAAAACAAGAATATCGCATCTAAACTGGATAAACACCAAGAATATCATGTCCACACATGACAATTTTAACACAAGTATCATATCTAAACTGGATGAATACCAAGAATATCATATCCAACCAAATTGGATATTTCCAGCATCAATATTATATCTCAACTGGATATTTCCAAACAGGAATATTATATCTAAACTGGAATTTAAAAGCAAGAATATCATATCTGAACTTGACAATTTCACCTAGAATATCATATCTGAACTTGACATTTTCAACAGGAATATCATATCCAAACAAGAATATTTTATTCAAACTTGGCATTTTAAACACGAATGGGAAGATTTCTCAGATTATCACACACATGTAAATATCATGTCAATAGGAATATCGCATGTTCACACAACAATAGAATATAACATATTCACACAACAATGAATTTTGGATGTCCACAGTGTGACTACCACAGTTGCCAAGCAGTTTGTTCAGAATCTGACCGACATACTGAAGTTGCCATCTGATCTTCTAGAATTAAATGAGTGAGTAAATTATAACAATCACTTAGTGTAGTTTATTTTGAATGTTTCTGGGGACCTGTCTACTGAGAAATCCATGGCATCGACATTTCTATTATGAGGGCAGATGTGTACTATGTTCGTATAATTATGAACTGTATAATCATGATTCTATTTATTTATTTGATGTACCCCTTGTTAGCCTTGCGGCGTCGGGGGTAGAAGACATCCCTGGAGATGGCCTTCATGTGTGCTGTTTGTAAGCTTGTAACTGTGGCTTATTTGATTTATGTGATACATCATTTACATTATCTGCCTCTGGTTTTATAGCAGTTATGTCATGGTCATCTGTGGCATACTGTCTGTTGGTAGTCTGGAAGCGTCTGCAAACCACTTGATCTGTTGTCTTTAGATGTGTTCCAATACATGTATTCTTTTGGTTATCTATAATAATGATTAAATTTATATAAAACCAGGATATATATATATAACCACCCATCCACTCATGTATGAACTACCCGTCCACTAATGTTTCAACCACCCATCCACTCATATCTGAACCACCATCCACTCATGTCAGAGCCACCCATTCTAGATTTTTTCAAACATGCACTGAGAGTCTGTGACTACTACAGCCCCCCCCCCCCCCCCATGTTTTTGAGACAGAAAGCTATTTTAGTGGTTCTATAACTTGCTGAAACTCTATTCTCCTTCTGGAGGCTGTTACCGCGTAAAATGTAAACTTTACGCTATCCCAAACTCTGGCAATAAAGACCCAAACTATCTTTTAACCATTCGAAATCGGAAAATATGCTGACTAAAGTTACAATCCGAATAGGTACCTTTACCTGATTTAAATCCCTTTTCTTGCTTATGGCTTTTACCAAGAATCACAGGAACATCAGTGTATGCGACGACACACTTTTCTGTGGTGTTCGTCACACAACAACTGTTGTATATGACGGCATCATTTTCTGTGGTGTTCGTCACACAGCAACTGTTGTATATGACGGCATCATTTTCTGTGGTGTTCGTCACACATCAACTGTTGTATATGGTAGTATCTTCTGCCACTGTATAGCATAATGTCAAGATGTCTAACTGATTGTCAATCATATTAAGAGATGCATTCACATACACATATTCATAACACTGTTTAACTATAATTGTCAACAAGTGCAGTACGCGCACTCATGATTGGCTGCAACATACCTCCATCATTTCTCGGTCACGTCATGGAATATCAGGAAGATATAATGGTAATATGTCGGTCACGTCATGAAACAAAAGGAAGATATAATGGTAATATGTCGTTCACGTCATGGAACAACATGAAGATATAATGATAATATGTCGGTCACGTCATAAGATCCTAGATGCCAGAATAAATCGTAACAATAAATCGTAACAACTGACAAAATAAATACACAGAGAGTTAGAGGACATTCGAGAAAAGGTAATTTTTTACTAACAGCCGTTTTTTCACAAAAAGAGATGTTAATATTCGAACTAACAGTCAACACCAGGGTCACATGCTTGTGAAGATATATGGACGTGAACGCCCGAAATGGCACGTGATGGTGAATGCTTGTATCACAATAAATGTTACATATATTTTTATGTTAAGTTTAAGCAGAGAAGCTAGAATTAACTCGTAAACATGAAACCAGACGCACGCTCATATTGTGACACGTGATAGCAAGTTTCTGATTGGTTAAACATTTATCACGGCCATTACTCGAAGCCAATGGAATGTTAGATTAAAATTAAGATCTGCGGACAGAAATCAATAAAAGCACTGTTCAATACGGAAATATGTACAGCTCAGTATGTGATTATCTCCCTTGCCTATGTTTATCAGACACTGGAAACGTATTTATAAATGTAAATATTTATTTATTTAGGGTTATGGTTAGTTATGTAACTCAGCATCAGGTGCCGTCTCAACGACGTGTGAGGTAACAGACCTAAAACATCCCCGTGTCTCTTATTTTTGTGGTGTACTCTGCTAGAATGTACCCTGTCCATCTTGTGATGTTACTCTCCCACTTGTATATGTGCCTACTTCTTGCTCGCTTCCCTTCGAATTCACCCTCAAGTAAGGTCTTAAACAAGGTGTCGTGTCTTTAATGTAACCCATTACTCTCCCAAAACTCTCCTAACCCTAAATACATTAATATTTAAATTTATAAATACGATTCCAGTGTCTGGTGAACATAGGCACAGGAAATAATCAAATACGGGAACACACATATTTCCGTATTGTGCCAAAAGCACATTGTGCAATGTGTGTAATAAACAAACAAATTCACACAAACGCAAGTAAACACTATATATATATATATATATATATATATATATATAGTAGGTACCTTTCTGTCATCTCAGACCATAGTATTATTGTTGTGCTCTAAGACATATATATATATATATATATATATATATATATATATAACAATCCATGGCGATGATGGAGCTGCTTAACGTGCCCAATGTTACCCACAAAGTGTCTCACGTATGTAAAAGAAATCGCAGTCCCACTTGTACGATCCGCTGCATTTTTATTAGTGCAGCCCTTGAATAATCTGCTATCAATTTTTCCTTATACTATTGCGGTTTTTTCGTCTCCAGGAAATACGATCAGTGGTATTATGTTCCCATATTTTCCTATCAATTTCTCTATTATGTCCCCATGTTTTCCTATCAATTTCTGTATCATACATATCGCGTTTACAGACCGCGTGATATGACAACAACTAATAACTGACTTGCCTTGGCCGCCTTTACATACACATTTAAATGAGAACTTGAAAACTATTTATACAGAAACATATGAAGCCAGCTTTTCCAAGGTTACAAGTGCATATATGGAAGAAATATTTCAAAACATAATTACAATACGATAATATTTAGTTTCGAGCCAAAGATATGCACTACAGGACTTTCAGTTGCAGAATTTAACTGTTTCATTTTCACCAACTAACAGCCTTAAGCACTCTAGTAAATAAGGAGTTGACGTCATGTAATTCTTTGGAATCCTAATTCTGTTTTTGAAAGAAAAAAAAAAGACATTTAGCTGCTCATTTGAAGTCAGCTGTAATTTTGAAACTCGGTTCTTCCGTTCAAATTATTTCTTTCAGTGTTACCACTGACGTTTTAGAAATAATAGTAGATCGCCTTGTAAAAAATGCTAGATAATCCCAGACTGTATTTATCTAATATAAGTACGGCCAGGGCCATAGCGATAACTCCTATTTAAAAAGTTGTTCCCCATCTGCGCGAGTAAGTCTATAGTTTTTATGAGATATATGGTAACCTTCTTAGAAAATTTTTAATTGTGGAAGGATTAACCGGCGTCAATTTTGCGAAATGTCTAATTTCCTGGGAACAAATCCCAGATTAAAGCAAATTTTGCCAAACACTCCAGACCTAGTAGAAAAAAACCCAACTGTGGCAACTCTGACTACTACAGTTCCCTTTGAAAACTGATTCAGCTTTGTTCATTGTTACAGTTAACTTCAACAAAGGT
The DNA here is from genome assembly GCA_034231615.1 of Meghimatium bilineatum. Classification (NCBI taxonomy): domain Eukaryota; kingdom Metazoa; phylum Mollusca; class Gastropoda; order Stylommatophora; family Philomycidae; genus Meghimatium; species Meghimatium bilineatum. The sequence continues at coordinate 7,556,664 of CM067298.1, forward strand.
TTATATACAACGGGAAACATTGAGGCATTTCGTTTCACAGTACAAAATAAATCAACACAGTAACAATGAATGAACGCAGTTACTAAACGAAGTTAGCGGACAGCTAAAGAAATTCATTGTTTCAACAAAATGTAAATGGATTTTTACTAGACAGTAAAAGTAGAGGTACATAAATCATGCAGAGAGGGAAAGAGAGATAAAGAAAAAGAGAGAGATAGAGAGAGGGAGGGGGGATGAGATAAAGTCGTAGCATGTATTCCAGGGATTCTCAGCCTTTTTCGGCGTGAGAACCACCGACATGCAATCATTACTGCTTGCGATTAATGTTTAACACGCATGAGGAAAGCACATGTCCTTACGAGACCGTCAAAGTGCTAACGAGATGGCAACACCTGAACAGGCAAATGTTCGAACACAACATCAGCTACAGGCAAATGTGCATCCTGGCCGTTCAGCATGAAATAACAACCTACTGAATGTATTTATTTTGCCTAGAAAATCACTACTGCCAAGACATTCTAGGTTGATCGTTACGTCTGCAATGAGTATGCTTGAAACCATTTTTATATACCATAAGGTTCCGTCAGGCATTGGCTATGTTGTGTGCTTTGTTTTCATGGGCAGTATTAAGCAATATTATTATTATTATTTATTTTTATTGTTATTATTGTTATTATTATTATTATTATTATTATTACTACTACTACTACTACTACTACTACTACTACTACTACTACTACTACTACTAAGCTATCAGGCATTTGATTCAGTCCTGCTTGATTGCTTGATTTCAAATAAAAATGGGATTGCCTTTCCCTTAGATTTCATCAACAGATGAGGTTAGTACAAATAGGGCAAGACAGTTTGCCCATATGTTTATTTGTTTTGCGTTCGCTCCATTGTAACCATCACAGGTGTGCGTGCGCTTTCCGCCGGGAGCGTGATTACGTTGTGCCACCGATATGCGCCTTGTAGGCCTAACACATCCGATTTCGGCATGCCTTGACAATTCGGGTGGGCTACCCTTAGCCTGTGACAGCCTCTATATCTGTGTCCAGGCACGCGTAGTGGCGACTCTTCGCCCAGACGATTTTTGCTCTCGTCTGACTCGCACGAGGTGTTCCACTGTCTATGAACTTGCCTCGTGTAATTTGACGTGCAGTGCCTGTGCCCATTGGGTACTGAACTGTTTCTCATCTGTGAGCCTGGTTCCTTAAGGGGAAGAACTCAACAGAGGAGTTGGGCCCTGGTTCTTTCGCCCTCTTAGCCAAGGTGTCATTCACCGACATCGTGTACCCCTTGCCCAAGTTCGAGTCTCACAACACGCGTTTGAGAGCAAGGCGTTCTCGAGCTGATCGTCCTTGTCCCAATAGCGCCTGAGCCCATCAGGTACTGTACCCTTTCTCTCTTCAAGTGTATTTCCGGTGTAGGAAAACCTGACAGTAGAGTTGGGCCAGGGCTAAATCGTTGTCTCTTTTGTGCCTGAGCCCTTCGGGTACGGAACCCTTTCTCTCTGCAAGTGTACTTCCGGTATAGGAAACCTTGACAGTAGAGTTGGACCAGGACTACCATCGTTGTCCCTTTCTTGCCTAAGCCCATCGGGTACAGAACCCTTTCTCTTCGCGAGCATATTTCCGGTTTAGGAAGGCTTGACATTAGAGTTGGATTAGGTCTTCCTTCTTTACCAAACGCCAATGAATGGGTCTGGGCCTCTGCCTGTAAGGAACTCAGGTAAATAGATGCTCGTCTCGAGCTGACGAAGCTTGTAGTTCCCCTTTCCTAGAGACCTTTCACTTTCTATTTGCAGTTCGAGCTGCCCTCTAGCGCTGTTCTGCCCTTTCATTGTTTCATTGTACTCGGTATGAAATCTATTTGTCTCTCGCCATGCATCTACCTTTACGTGCATTTTACATTGGCCGCTCCTCCAATGTTCGGACTGGACTGACTAGCTTCACTGTATGTCGACAGTGTCGCTATATGTGGTGATGCTGGTGGTGTCGGAGATATTGTCTGTCTCTTGTGCAGTCAAATATCTTTCCATCTGCTACCTCCACATTCTCGGACACGATCTCCAAATGATTTGGCCAGAATCAGCTCGAGCTGCTGTATTTCTGTTTCCAGGGTGCACCGCGAGGAGGTACATTTGGGATCTTGGTTATCTGCTAACCCTGGGTCCGCCAAGAGCAATGCGTTCCCTTTGCACCCCAGTTTGCCCATATAACTTACCCAGGCAATAGGCATGTATCATGCACAAGAAAATCCTCATCAGGTGCCATGCTGGCTGGTGTAGGCGATCATGACTCTCCACAGCTCTCTATCTCCTATATTATGTATCAAGATCGTTGTTGTTTGCATGCCGTGCCAGTTTGTCAAACTGTGTAATATTTCCTCAAGTTGTCGCCCTCTGTCTCTGTTTTCTTCATTCTTGCCTGTTGTGACTATGTTTTCCAAACCTCCCTGTCTCATGAAGTTGCCAAAATATGAAGATTGTCTTTTTCTTATATTATTGATTGAGGTTCCGTTTCACATTTCACTCCTCATACAATAACAAAAAACAAAACAAAATCCAGCTCTGCTTGGAAATTGTTCATGGAACGAAAGGATTAAGTGTCCGGGACTTAACACAACAAACCTGGCAAAATATTTGGCTATAAAAAACACTGCAGTCAATGGTGTGAAACAAAAGATACGAGGTTCATATCTGTTCTCCAAATAACTAGCCTCCGAAATAGCGGTACCATCAAGGAGAATTGTTCAATCTTTTCCTGGAACGCATCAGGTGAGAACCAGCCACGAATGCATGGGGTTAGCTTTGCTATAAATAACAGACTTAACAATCTAACTAGAATCTATCTAAAATTAAAATCTAGCTAACGCTAGGAAACATTAATAAAATCTAACTAACGCTAGGAAACATTAATAAAATCTAACTAACGCTAGGAAACATTAATAAAATCTAACTAACGCTAGGAAACATTAATAAAATCTAACTAACGCTAGGAAACATTAATAAAATCTAGCTAACGCTAGGAAACATTAATAAAATGTAACTAACGCTAGGAAACATTATTAAAATCTAAGTAACGCTAGGAAACATTTATAAAATCTAACTAACGCTAGGAAACATTAATAAAATCTAACTAACGCTTGGAAACAGTGAGAAAATCTAACTAACGCTAGGAAACATTAATAAAATCTAACTAACGCTAGGAAACATTAATAAAATCTAACTAACGCTAAGAAACATTAATAAAATCTAACTAAAGCTAGGAAACATTTATAAAATCTAACTAACGCTAGGAAACATTAATAAAATCTAACTAACGCTAGAAAACATTAATAAAAATCTAACTAACGCTAGGAAACAGTGAGAAAATCTAACTAACGCTAGAAAACATTAATAAAATCTAACTAATGCTAGGAAACATTGATAAAATCTAACTAACGTTAGCAAACAGTGAGAAAAATTAGCTAACGCTGTGAAGCATTGAGAAAATCTAACTGACAATAGGACAAATTTAGAAAATCGAACTAAACTTTGGAAAATATCTAGAAAAATCTAACTAACTCTGGGAAACATCTAGAAAATTAAACTAACGCTGGAAAACATTGAGAAGAATTAGCTATCGCTGGAAAACATTGAGAAAATCTAACTAAAGCTGGAAAACATTGAGAAAATCTAACTAAAGCTGGAAAACATTGAGAAAATCTAACTAAAGCTGGAAAACATTGAGAAAATCTAACTAAAGCTGGAAAACATTGAGAAAATCTATCTAAAGCTGGAAAACATTGAGAAAATCTAACTAAAGCTGGAAAACATTGAGAAAATCTAACTAAAGCTGGAAAACATTGAGAAAATCTAACTAACGCTGGGAAACATTGAGAAAAATTAGTTAACGCTAAGAAACATTGATTGTTTGTTAGTTTGTTTCAGAACCACATGAATTGCGTGTTATTAGCTCCTACTTCTTATGTGAGGTAGTAAGTTGTCTCTGAGCTTTCATATCCAGGAGAAAACCTTGCCAACTATTGAAAACATTGAGAAAACTAGCTACATTTGGAGAAAAATTCAGAAAACTTTACCAACCTGGTAAACTTTGAATGAAACTAGTGAACTTTAGGAAACATTGAAAAAAAACTATCAATAGGGAGATGCGATACAACAGACCAGATATCGGATATGAACTGAGATGGCCGGCACACTGTCCAGACTGGTGAACAGCCTTTCACTGGACCTCGTGATCTTTGGAAACTGAGATAAGATGATGATGTCGACCAACAGTATTCCATTCATGCTTATCCTCAAATCTTATCAGTTAAAATAAACAGGCCACGTGCATGTTAATCTTAGCAACCAGATAAGACATGGTTAGCCGAAGTCATGAATCAATATTTTCCCCCAGAATTATGTCTGTATATGATTCTCTCATAGACTGTCCTGTTCTTGTTGGAATTTTCTATCTTATTATTTTTCCTCCCAGTTTCTGCTTATTATTTTCGTCCGTTTCAACATGTATTTCTGTTTATCCATTAAACGTCTGTCTGTATGTATTCTAATCCAAGTTTGTAATTATCACGTCTTCGTTCGTTTTAGCATTTTTTTAAACTCTTTCGTGCCATCAGGCCGAGCCATAGGCCAGGTTATGTGGAACAAATTGGGGGAGGAGATATACGCGTAAACAAGACAAAAAAATGTAGTGCAAAAGGAAAGGAAAGAATTGAAAAGAAGTAAGATTGGATATGATGATCTTCGAACATACGGCATTTTTGTCTCAGCAAATCACATTGAAGTGCTCTTTCTCTCTCTCTCTCTCTCTCTCTCTCTCTCTATATATATATATATAAATATATATATATATATATATATATTTATATATATATAATTTTTCCTTACTGTCCATGGTATTCTCAAGAACTCTTCTATAGCACTTTAACTCAAATGATGTTCTTTTCATTACCACTGATTTATTTAGTGTCCATGCTTCACATCCATATGTTGCCACAGGAAACACACATGATCTTAGTAAACACGACCTGGTACGTATGCTAGTACCCTGCCATTGTGTCTTTAACTGTTTTAAATTTGACAGCGCAACTGCTGTTCTTCTCTTAATCCCATCTGCGCGGTTACCCGCATTGTTTATATTGGTTTTTAAATAATTAAACTTTGTCATTTATTCTAAATTACAGCTCTCAATGTTAATTGTGGGTCTTGATTTAGTTTTGTAGTTGCCATTATTTCTATCTTTTTCATACTTAATACAATTATTGCTGTTCACTGAACTTGTAGGTAGAATGTATTCTGTTCAGTAGGTAGTATTCGTTTCTTGTTAATAGCACAACAAACGTTTGTTCTTAATATATGCTGTCAATTTGGGCTTGGAAAAAGACTCAATGTAATAATATTATTAAAGTACAGTGTATCAACGATATACTGTCCACTTAAATCGAATGTGTCAAAGCTGTACTGTCCACTTAATTCCAATGTGTCAAAGATGTACTGTCCACTTAAATTCAATGTGTCAAAGATGTACTGTCCACTTAAATCCAATGTGTCAAAGCTGTTCTGTCCACTTAAATCCAATGTGTCAAAGCTGTACTGTCCACTTAAATCCAATGTGTCAAAGATGTACTGTCCACTTAAAACTAGTGACGTGATTAGGAGAATGTGGTAAACAACTTTTCTTAATAAGAGGTCAACCATCTCAAGCACCAATTTATTCCTCTTGGCACTGGACACAGCAACTCTAAAGACCGATTCACTCCTCTTGGCACTAGACACAGCAACTCTAAAGACCGATTCACTCCTCTTGGCACTGGACACAGCAACTCTAAACACCGATTCACTCCTCGTGACACTGGACACAGCAACTCTAAAGACCGATTCACTCCTCGTTGCACTGGACACAGCAACTCTAAAGACCCCAAAACACCCCCATCATATTCTATCACATAAGCTATGAGACAGCATCGTTCTGATTACTCACACTAATTTGCACAACACATCACAAAAGTTGCTCTGATAAATCACACTAAGTTGAATGAAAAATCAAATCAACTTCATAATAAATCACACTGTGTTGTTCTGATAAATCACACCAACTTGCATAACAAATTATAACAAGGTGCTCTGATAAACCACAAATTGCTCCGATAAGTCACATCACATTACACGATAAATCACACAAAGTTTCAGTGATAAATCTAAAGACTTTACAATATATATCGCACCAAATTTCATGATGAGTCACTCTAAGTTGCTTAACAAATTACACCAAGTTGTATAACAAGTCACACAAAGTTGCTCTAATAAATCACATCAGGTTGAATGATAAATCACACCAATTTTCATAAACATTACACAAAGCGCTGATCAGATAAATTACAAGTGTTTCTCATAAATCACACCAAGTTACATGATAAATCACACCAAGTTGCTCTCATAAATCACACCAAGTTGTGTAACAAATCACAGCAAGTTGTATGCTAAATCATACCAAGATGCATGATAGATAACACTAAGTTGTTACTATAAATCACACCGAATGTTATGATAAATCACACCACATACCAAGTTGTTCTAATAAATCACACATATATTTTCTTATAAATTGCAAGTTGCTCTGGTGCATCACAACAAAATTCTCTGATAATTAACACCCAGTTGCATGAGATATCACAGCAAGTTGCTTTAAAATCACACCTTGTTGCCTAACAATTCACACCAAGCTGCTCTGATAAATGACACTAGTTGTATGGCAAAACACACTAAGATAATAAAACTAAGATGATAAGACATAATAAATCACACCAACTTGCATGATAATAATCTCCAATTTGCATAACAAATCACACCACGTTGCTCTGATAAATCACACCGTTGCTCTTATAAATCACACCACGTTGCTCTGATAAATCACACGAAGCTGATCTGATAAATCACACCAAGCTGATCTGATAAATCACACCACGTTGCTCTGATAAATCACACCACGTTGCTCTGATAAATCACACAAAGTTGCTCTGATAAATCACACCAAGTTGGACAAATTATCATGCTTTCCTGTCTTCCTCATGCATGTCAACAGTGTTCAGAAAACGTTCATGTAAAACTGCAGCAAAAATATTATCCAATACGCAAAATATGACAACACATGGTGTTGAAGTTTTGTATACCGCTGAAACCACACAGGAAAATACAGATAAAACGACGTTTTGACCAATGAACCTTCATCAAGAACACAACGCGTCACATGAGAAATGCAGGACGGAACTAGGTATGAACACTTTGCTAAATAAAAACACAAATGCTGGACGGAGATCAATACAAATCGTGAATCCATAACTACAAAGAGCAACGATATCAAAGAATGTATAAGCATGCCGCTGGCCAGTGCAGCACTTCATGCCCGAGACAGAGAGGCGGTCAAAGTATTCACAACGAATACACCGTTCTGGAAAGAATATAGCACTTCAAATATATTTCATTATCATTGTCTTTTTAAGTTAGGACATATGACCATATATGTTTGTTTGTTTGTTTGTTTGTTTGTTTGTTTGTGTGTTTGTGAACTTAGTTTGATTGAACCCCCTCACCCTCGGAATTTAGGAGCGTTAAATGCCTTGTTTTCTAGGATCAATTAGGGAGGGGGGAGGGTTCTTCAGCTTTCTTTCATATTCAGAAGAGGTCAACTCTAAGTGATATGCAATTCTGTGAAAATACGCCTCCTACTGAGATATATCCGTGCATTTATAAGCCATGAACATTGAACAAACTAGATGCGAGTAAATAAACTAACGCAAGAGTTGACGAATGAGAACAGCTATTTGACACAAGAACAAATGGTCCTCATCGTCGCTATTTTTGTAACAATTAGTTAGGGCTTGGATGCGGTACTATATACAATAATAATCTAGGTTAATAAATCTCCAGCGTAATCGTGAGGAATTGAGACATCGGCAACAGCGTGAGGGTTGGGGACTTGAGGCATCGACAGCAGCGAGGTTTGGGGACTTGAGGCATCGACAGCAGCGTGAGGGTTGGGGACTTGAGGCATCGACAGCAGCGAGGGTTGGGGACTTGAGGCATCGACAGCAGCGAGGGTTGGGGACTTGATGCATCGACAGCAGCGAGGGTTGGGGACTTGAGGCATCGACAGCAGCGAGGGTTGGGGACTTGAGGCATCGACAGCAGCGAGGGTTGGGGACTTGATGCATCGACAGCAGCGAGGGTTGGGGACTTGATGCATCGACAGCAGCGAGGGTTGGGGACTTGATGCATCGACAGCAGCGAGGGTTGGGGACTTGAGGCATCGACAGCAGCGAGGGTTGGGGACTTGATGCATCGACAGCAGCGAGGGTTTGGGGACTTGAGGCATCGACAGCAGCGTGAGGGTTGGGGACTTGAGGCACCGACAGCAGCGAGGGTTGGGGACTTGATGCATCGACAGCAGCGAGGGTTGGGGACTTGAGGCATCGACAGCAGCGAGGGTTGGGGACTTGAGGCATCGACAGTAGCGAGGGTTGGGGACTTGATGCATCGACAGCAGCGAGGGTTGGGGACTTGAGGCATCGACAGCAGCGTGAGGGTTGGGGACTTGAGGCATCGACAGCAGCGAGGGTTGGGGACTTGAGGCATCGACAGCAGCGTGAGGGTTGGGGACTTGATGCATCGACAGCAGGGAGGGTTGGGGACTTGATGCATCGACAGCAGCGAGGGTTGGGGACTTGAGGCATCGACAGCAGTGAGGGTTGGGGACTTGAGGCATCGACAGCAGTGAGGGTTGGGGACTTGAGGCATCGACAGCAGCGAGGGTTGGGGACTTGATGCATCGACAGCAGCGAGGGTTGGGGACTTGAGGCATCGACAGCAGCGTGAGGGTTGGGGACTTGAGGCAGCTACAACAGCTGTGGTCTCGGCGGACTGTGTTCATATTCACAAATAGAGATGTGGTTTCGACAGACTCTGAGTTCACCCTCAAAGAAACGATATAATTAGGCGACATGTGAAATTTGAAAACCGATAAGGAGGCGTTACTAATCACTTGTAAAACACATGATAACACACAAATTTCGACGTTTCTTCCAAAAGGTCTTCATCAAGAACACAATATAACACGAGGAGTAATGGCATCATCTAAGTTAACATCATAATGGCTAGATGAGATATAATCCAGTGCTTTGTGCTTGTTCGAATCTCGCTCACGACGTCCTGTTTACAAAGTTCAATTTTTTCTGCAATTATTAGCTATAGTAACGCCCCTGTGGTGCCAGGACCAGAAAGGGCAGAATAAATAGTGATACTGTTGCCTGTCATACACGCCGTAATAGGCGACTAAGGATATTTTGGTAATGGAGTTGGCTGTGCCATAGAGGGTCAAGTGACACAGAAGTCATGTTGACGTAAAATGTGTCAGGTCGAAAGGCAAAAATATCACAGCTAGGCTGTAAACCAAGATACAATGCATTACGGTCTCCGGAATATATCCTGCTAATAGGTGGAGTTTGATAACGAACGCAGAAGAAGGAGAAGCCATTATAAATAGCTGACTGGAACATGATGAGTCGAGTAGATCTCTTGGTCTAACTTGCGGAAACTTCTTTGTATGAATTGTTCTGGACATGCGGAAGTTCGAGGCAATGAAGGAGGACACTCACTGTCTTCCAATGCACCGATACTAGATGAATTATTTGCAAGTCACAATTGAGTAAATATGTATGTGTCCATGGACTGATATATTATCAACCAACTGGTCACATCGAGGAGAACTTCTTGAAGTGGAGAAAGGGTTAATTCCAGCCAATGTTGACTGAAAACTAAGATTGGTCGGGACATCCGTGACATTGTACAAGGATCACAGTCTCGCCCAAGCAATCACTGGGGCTAAAGCGGGAGATACCATGCCAAGAGACGCACCAGAACCAAGGTATACTGCAATACGATTAGATAGCATGTTTTGAGAACATAAAAAAGCAACCAACGAGCAAGCATGGCATATCAAAGCTACCCTCTTCTTCTATGTTACGTTTCTTTTGCAGAAGTATGTCCGTCCTCACAGGCAGATAGTACACCTTCCTGTTCTATACAAGCTGTTCTACCTATTCCAGCGTGATATTCCGAAGATCAAATGGCACCATCGTCTTTTCTTTATTGTTTTAGTTTTTCATAGGACCACTGCTACAGTTGGACATAGGACCAGAGCTACTGTTGAGAATAGGACCTCAGCAACCGCTGGGCATAGGACAACCGCTACAGTTGAACAAAGGACCACCTCTACTAGCTAGAGATTGAATTGGTTATCTTATAATAATCGAACAGAAAGGCACTACTACCGATCCCAATGATCGATGTTCGATTTCATGTCGTCTTTTTCTGAGCTGTCCTCCTGTTGCTTATACATATATTCCAAAAATTCTACAAATACCTCTCTATAACTTTCTGAATATCTTACCATTAATATATTTTCTATTTTTTTAATCTATTAATATATTTTCTAAAAAGAGTGTGGCCGAGAGGTTAGAACGTTGGTCTCATACTAGTAAAGTCTAAAGTTCAATCCCCGGTAAGGACCGGATTTTTTTGTCGGATGGTAGATTTTAAAAATCACCCTATGCATAACGTGGCGACAGCAAGAGGGTGCGGTCTTTATCACACAGCTATTCAATCCACTCCTTAACTCCTTTGCAGTATTGACACGTTTTTGTTATAAAAAGAAATCATATTATTTCATCACCATATTTATATATCCCGAAGAGTAACTTGCAGCTTTCAATGACTTTTTATGACATTCGCAGAATATTACAATTCTCGTAAAATCTTATTTCTGAATAATGTGCATAAGCGTCTAGATTCCCAGAATGTTATAGTATATCATAATTATTTCATGATTACAGAAAAATTCTTCTACGTCCTCGAGAATTCTTTCGCATAATTATAGTTTCATAATTCCTGCAGTTATTCTGAAATACTTGTAATTCTCCAGAATGCTTGTTATTAAACCGGAATACCGTCCTTGTGTTGCCGGGGCTCTAAAGGGGAGCAAAGAATAGCAACACTGTTTACCTTCCATGCATGTCGTAAAAGGCGACTAAGGAGGTTATGGGATGGAGTTGGCTGTCCTATCACACATAGGGTCAGTGACCCAAAGCCATGCTGAAGTCGGATGTGTCAAGCCGAAAGGTGCAGATATCGCAGAAATGATGTAAACCATGGCACAAACTAATTCCGCTCTCCAGACTACATCCTGGTAATCTGCAGGAGTTTGAGAACGAACGCAGAAGAAGAAGAAACCAGAATACTTACAATTTCTCCAGAATGCTTTTTTCTCCAGAGTGCTTATAGTTTCACAAGAATACTTATATTTTCTCCATAGTGCTTGTATCTCCAGAATGCTTGTTGCTTGTCGGACTGCTCCGTTATTCTCACCAATGTAATTACTGATAGCCATATCCTTATTCCGGAAAAAATAACCCAGAATCTATATTCGCACACGTATAAAACAAATAGGACGGAAAACAATTATACAAAAAAACAAACATATTAGAAAACCACTAACATAATAACAGTGTTGCCAATAGCTTCATTTCTACAGAAAAACGACCACATCTAAACTAATTAACACCTTCCAACAACCAAATAATGTTCCGGGTTTGCAGTTTATTTGATTTCCCATTTTCTGCTGTTTAATTATCTCTAGGAAGAATTTAATTGTGTTCTAGAAATGTCCAGAAAACTCCAGCAAGAAGCAGATGTCAAAGATTACTCAGCGACAGCCCCTGAAAGCTAAGATCAATTCGCGGAAGCCATAATTAGCAGAGACGTATGATTTCAGATGAGATCTGGGATTGTAAGGTTTTGATAATTAGGCCATGGCATCCGCAGAAAAGCCTCAAAACGGTCATGGGCATTGATTATGAAGAGTAGACTAGTTATGTATTATTTCCTCCCATTTCAATGTGACGACACCGTTCGTGTCTGTCGATACGATTTTCTGGGAAATTATGTTATAATGAGGTGTCAATAATATATCTGTTTTAGTTGTGACCATCTTTTCCTCTGTTACTATTTCTCTGCTCTGTCTTGTACTATGCGTGGATATGTAAAATATATTTGATATAATATGTGGAGTTTTGTCAGAGAGGTGTAGTTATACTATTTAGAGATACTGCAACAAGTAGAACATTACCTGTATATTAGAACAGATATCATAAATGACTCGATATAATTGTCCGGCTTGGTGGAGCGGTACAGAGCCAGTCTTTAAATGCCAAGGTACCAAGTTCGATCCCATCCACATGCAATTGTGCATCTGGATCGTTCAGAAAGCACTGGCAAACTACTAGACGTATTTATATTGTCTAGAAAATCGCTACAGCCAAAGATCTCTGGGTTGATAGACACGTCCTGAATAGAATATGTTACCAATTTCTTTATCATAAATGAAGGTTGATATGCACTAGAAGTGAAAATGGGAATATGAATGGCTAAAATGAGAATATGAATGGCTAAAATGAGAATATGAATGGCTAAAATGAGAATATGAATGGCTAAAATGAGAATATGAATGGCTAAAATGAGAATATGAATGGCTAAAATGAGAATATGAATGGCTAAAATGAGAATATGAATGGCTAAAATGAGAATATGAATGGCTAAAATGAGAATATGAATGGCTAAAATGAGAATATGAATGGCTAAAATGAGAATATGAATGGCTAAAATGAGAATATGAATGGCTAAAATGAGAATATGAATGGCTAAAATGAGAATATGAATGGCTAAAATGAGAATATGAATGGCTAAAATGAGAATATGAATGGCTAATCTGCATTAATTTATAACTTCGAAATCCTCGCGGTGCACCCTGGAAACAGAAATACAGCAGATCAAGCCGATTCTGGCCAAATCATTTGGGGATCGTGTCCGAGAATGTGGAGGTAGCAGATGGAAAGAGATTTTACTGCATAAGACACAGACAATATCTCCGACACCACCAGCATCACCCCATATAGCGACACTGTCGACATACAGTAAAGCTAGTCAGTCCAGTCCGAACATTGGAGGGGCGGCCAATGTAAAATGCACGTAAAGGTAGTGCATGGCGAAAGACAGATAGATTTCACACTAAGTACAATGAAACTATGAAAGGGCAGAACAGCGCGAACTGCAAATAGAAAGTGAAAAGTTCCTAGGAAATGGGAACTACAAGAGTCATCACATACACGCATGCATGGAGACAGATATGGAGGCTGTCACAGGCTAGGGTATCCCACCCGAATTATCAAGGCATGCCGAAATCGGATGTGCTAGGCCTACAAGGCGCATAACGGTGGCACAACGTAATCACGCTCTCGGCGAAAATCGCACGGATATCCGTGCTGGTTACAATGGAGCGAACGCAAAACAAACAAACAAACAAACAAACATAACTTCAAAACATAAATGATATCCAAATAGCAAGAAGATAGAGATGTCTTTAAGATGTGGATATACAGAAGAATAGGGAGAACTTCATGAAAATAGAAGAAAAGAAATCAAACAAAAAAGAGGTATTGACAAACTAACTCCTCATGGAAATAACATTCAAATAAATGACATACTTTGTACATCTTAAAAGGCATGATATCTTGTTGAAGACCTTTCTTTAGTGTGTAGTTGTCGGTAGACGAGCTAGAGGTCAGCCAGAGTATGTCAATGTTGCCATCAAATGTCTCTCTGTGACCTCAATCACCAAAGTAACTATTGTTACATCTGCTTCTTCTATTGCGTTCCATTATTTCTTGGTTTTGCTCGATCTTCAGGCAGTCGTCAGGACGAAACTCCAAGTCTTCTCCGGTTCAGAACGACTGCCCCAAAGTTTGTGCCCCAGTTCACTCCAGTGGGGCCATGTCTTGCCTCGCATTTCTTTGTAATCTGGACAGTGTTTATAGGTCTTCCTGAGTTTGTATTCATGATCTACCCCAATCAATCCCCGCGTCACCCCAATCCAAAACAATTGTCCCTGCAATCTGCAGTGGTCAGTAATAAGTTTAAAGATTACGGTATTTTGGGTATGATGTTGGTGTAAGGTGGTCTAGTTTCTCATTAATATCCACATCTTTCTTCCACTGTGATGTATAATGATTGTGTATTAGCTTTTTGGCCTCTCTGTATGACAGTGCTGAATTGTTCCATTATTTTTCTCCTGCTTTTGAAAGGACATTAGCTCTCTCATTTCTAGTAATACTACAGTGGACATGTATCCACTGACTCCCCGCACACTTTGCGAAAGATCTAAAGTGACCGATATCCATATAAATGTTCGGCATCTATACCTTTATTGGAGTGCAATGATGTCGATTCATAGCACATTATTAAACTCTTTTGTATGAATCATGTTAATTCATTTATTTATACTCGAGATGTAATACATGTAATTTGTCCATGTGATTCTACCACATACTTTAGCCATTCAATTATCAATACTATCTTTGAGAATCAATAGTACCAACACATATTACTAGTAATGATTTGTAATATACCAAATTTCCTGTAAAACAGCGTCTCTGTTTGTGTATATTTGCCGATATATTTATGCTACAAGTTGTAAATTTAACTTTGCTTCATCATCAAGTGCCGTCTCTAGAACGAAAGTTGACTGTAACGAGCCTCCAACTTCCCCTGTCTTGCTTTAGTAGTACACTCTGCTAGACTCTAACCTGGCCATCTCGTGATGTTTTTCTTCCACTTGTACCTATGCCTATCTCTTTCTCGACTCAATTCGACTCTATCCTTAAGTAAGGGCTTCATCAAAATGGCATGTCTTTTAATATGTCCAAAATATTTTATTTGTTTGATTTTTATTTCTGTTCTTTGTCATACGAGGTGATGTTAAGACATCTTTATTTCGTATTCCTTTTTCCGTGAATCTCTCCCTATTCCTCTATACTTCAACAACTCTCTAATCAACAATATTTACTGCGTCGCACATATACTATATCACATTTCTGACGTGCTGCACATTACTAATGATTGTTTTTTTAGTTAGTGGTCAATCTCAACCTCCGACTTGATTTCCAACTTGACATGTCTTGTGGCAGGACATTGGTTCTACAAGATGTCTCAGTTTATGTGTTGTATCGCCGTTTTATTTATTTAAATGGCTCTACACATTAGATTGTGTCAGTCAAAACTAATACTTCCTAAGTTTTCACCACATCCACGGAACGTGTACTTATGTAACAATATCGCTATTTGACCAGTAATGCGTTATAACATGGTGATCGTACTGCACGCTGATCTCCTACTTAATAACATGGTGACCGTACAGCACGCTGATCTCCTACTTAACAACATGGTGACCGTACAGCATGCTCATCCCCTACTTAACAACATGGTGACCGTACAGCACGCTGATCTCCTACTTAACAACATGGTGACCGTACAGCATGCTCATCCCCTACTTAACAACATGGTGACCGTACAGCACGCTGATCCCCTACTTAACAACATGGTGACCGTACAGCACGCTGATCCCCTACTTAACAACATGGTGACTGTTCTGCACAGTGATCAACAAATTCAAACATAGCCATGATCAATCTTGCATGACCTTTTAACCGCTTTCTGCTTCCATATCAACATAGCCAGAGAGCCTTCAAGACCGCTCCTCTAGTCTAACAATACTTATATAGTTCTCTGAACTTGTTTTATGTGCCATCATGATACATGTTACAACCAACTGGATTCATTATGACAACTAAGATTGTGATTTCTCCGTGCTGCATCACCGGCTTTGTTATTTAAATATAATGGATATTTATCTACAAGCAAGCACACCTATTTCAACTCAGCTGTAAAATGTCCGTCAAGGCATTCTCTATATACAAAGGATAGTATACATCACACAGCAGTCATGAGATCACGTAGTATAGTCCTGTTATCACGTAGTCTAGTCCTGTTATCACATAGTCTAGTTGTGAGATCACATAGTCTAATTGTGAGATCACATAGTCAAGTTGTGTGATCACATAGTCAAGTTGTGAGATCACATAGTCAAATTGTGGGATCACATAGTCAAGTTGTGAGATCACATAGTCAAGTTGTGGGATCACATAATCAAGTTGTGAGATCACATAGTCAAATTGTGGGATCACATAGTCAAGTTGTGAGATCACATAGTCAAGTTGTGGGATCACATAGTCAAGTTGTGCGATCACATAGTCAAGTTGTGGGATCACATAGTCAAGTTGTGGGATCACATAGTCAAGTTGTGGGATCACATAGTCAAGTTGTGCGATCACATAGTCAAGTTTTGGGATCACATAGTCAAGTTGTGGGATCACATAGTCAAGTTGTGGGATCACATAGTCTAATTGTAAGATCACATAGTCAAGTTGTGGGATCACATAGTCAAGTTGTGCGATCACATAGTCAAGTTTTGGGATCACATAGTCAAGTTGTGGGATCACATAGTCAAATTGTGGGATAACATAGTCTAATTGTGAGATCACATAGTCTAGTTGTGAGATCACATAGTCAAGTTGTGAGATCACATAGTCAAGTTGTCGGATCACATAGTCAAATTGTGCGATCACATAGTCAAGTTGTGAGATCACATAGTCAAGTTGTGGGATCACATAGTCAAGTTGTGAGATCACATAGTCAAGTTGTGCGATCACATAGTCAAGTTGTCGGATCACATAGTCAAGTTGTGAGATCACATAGTCAAGTTGTCGGATCACATAGTCAAGTTGTGCGATCACATAGTCAAGTTGTGAGATCACATAGTCAAGTTGTGGGATCACATAGTCAAGTTGTGGGATCACATAGTCAAGTTGTGAGATCACATAGTCAAGTTGTGAGATCACATAGTCAAGTTGTGGGATCACATAGTCAAGTTGTGAGATCACATAGTCAAGTTGTGAGATCACATAGTCAAGTTGTGCGATCACATAGTCAAGTTGTGAGATCACATAGTCAAGTTGTGGGATCACATAGTCAAGTTGTGAGATCACATAGTCAAGTTGTGGGATCACATAGTCAAGTTGTGGGATCACATAGTCAAGTTGTGGGATCACATAGTCAAGTTGTGAGATCACATAGTCAAGTTGTGAGATCACATAGTCAAGTTGTGCGATCACATAGTCAAGTTGTGAGATCACATAGTCAAGTTGTGGGATCACATAGTCAAGTTGTGAGATCACATAGTCAAGTTGTGGGATCACATAGTCAAGTTGTGCGATCACATAGTCAAGTTTTGGGATCACAGAGTCAAGTTGTGGGATCACATAGTCAAGTTGTGGGATCACATAGTCTAATTGTGAGATCACATAGTTTAGTTGTGAGATCACATAGTTTAGTTGTGAGATCACATAGTTTAGTTGTGAGATCACATAGTTTAGTTGTGAGATCACATAGTTTAGTTGTGAGATCATATGGTCTAGTCATGTTATCATATAGTCTAGTTGTGAGATCACATAGTTTATTTATGAGATCACATAGTCTAGTTGTGAGATCACGTACTTTAGTCATGATATAAAAACGAATTATAATATTACTTATTCAAGTAATAACATCGCATATTCTAGTCATATCACGTATTCTAGACTTGATATCACATATTCTAGCCTTGATATCACATATTCTAGTCTTGCTATCAGATATTCTAGTTTTGATATCAGATATTCTAGTCTTGCTAGCGCATATTCTAGTCTTTATATCAGATATTCTAATCTTGGCATCAAATATTTTAGTGATGGTCACATATTCTAAACCTGATATCACATATTGTAGTCCTTATATCACATATTCGTTTTGATATTACATGCTCTAGTCATAATATCACATATATATTTCAGTACTAATATCACATATTGTTGTCGTGCTATCACATATTCCGGTCCTATCACACACATATTCTTTTTCTGATATCAGATATTTTAGTCACAATATCACATATGCTAATCCATATATCACATATTTCAGTCCTGATATCACATATTATAGCTCCAATATCAAATACCCTAGTTCTGATATTCCATATTCTAGCCCTGATATCACATATTCTAATCTTACATATTCTAGTTTTGAGATCACATGTCTAGCCATGATATCACATAGTCTAGTCCTGTTATTATATATTGTGGTTCTGATATCACATATTCTAGTCCTAGTATCATATATTATAGTTCTGATATCACATAGTCTAGTCGTGATATCACATATTCTAGTCGTGATATCAACTATTCTAGTTCTGATATCACATAGTCTATTTCTGGCTTTACATACTCTAATGCCTCTTGGGTATGTGTCGCCCCCCCTCCAGCCCCGATATCCCCCCATACCTTCCTGCCACAAATATTGTCAATCCCTCCGATTATTACCTATATTCCTAATCTACCAGTCACAATTCTGTCCTCGAACTTTTCAAAGGGATTATCACTAGTTTTTCCCCCGTCATTATTTCCCAAACGAAACTAATTTTCTGATGCACAAGCATTGACATCAACAATCCATCCTAATATCACATAGTTGTCATTACTCTTGATATTACAAAATCCATATGCTCCGTCTTACTCTCTGAAAGAAATTTGCCAAATTTGTCATCATGTGGCAACAGTACACTGTCATGTGAACTACTGAGTAGTAGGTTGGGATTGTCGTGGAAGATGATTAGAAGATGTAACAGCTTCCAGTAAATCCATCTTCCTTTCTCAGGCAGAAATGATGGCTAATCATTAGATTAAAGAAGAGAGACTTTGGTGAACGATCCGTAAATTTAGTTGTGACAGAATATTTGTAGATTTTAAGAGAAGCGAAATGGAAGAAAATATTTTGAACAGGCGAGGCGAATAAGATAATGTATGAAAGAAAAATATTTACATGGGTGAATATATTTATATTTACAACTATGAATTACTAACAATAAAGCTTGTATATCCTTTTGTCTAAATTTGAGTTTACCCAGAGCTTCGTTTCAGAATCAGTAAACGGCATCTCTCAGATGATTACAATGCTTTGACACTATAGCCTCATACTTAGAGCGATTAAAAACTTAATTATAAAACAGTGCACAGAAACGTACACAATAGTGATAACTATGATAATGTACTATTGTTACTGGTTTAAATAATAACTAAAACATTTAAAAAATAATGTATCCAAGAAATAACAGAAAACAAAGCTATAATGATTATTTCTACGTTACGTTTCAACAGGGACCTTTATTATGTAGCAAATACAAATGGAAAAAAAACCCACACAAAATCAAATTAGATAACGTGTGATATAATAATAAACCTATACCAATTGAGAATGGAAAACAATAACAAGGAGCCACCGAAAATAATGTTAGGTAGTGGCTAGAGTTTCACTTTCAGAATATAATATGTTTCACTATAAAGACATGTCACATACAAACAACTGTTGATATAAGGATGTACACACAAATGTTGATATAAGGATGTACAAATGATTGTTGATATAATGATGTACAAATTATTGTTGATATAAGGATGTACAAACAACTGTTGATATAAGGATGTACAAACGATTGTTGATATAAGGATGTACAAATTATTGTTGATATAAGGATGTACAAACAACTGTTGATATAAGGATGTACAAACAAATGTTGATATAAGGATGTACAAACGATTGTTGATATAAGGATGTACAAACAACTGTTGATATAAGGATGTACAAATGATTGTTGATATAAGGATATACAAACGATTGCTGATATAAGGACTATCCAAACGTGATTGATAAAGTCATCTGGGTGGTTTCTATGGACCCTTAGTTGCACGTTATTTATCACCTTAGTTGCAGGTTATTTATCACCTTAGTTGCAGGTTATTTATCAACAGCTTCATTGTTGTTCCTCCATCACAAGTGATGATGACCATTTGTTAATATGCATTTTTGAACGTAAGTTAAAGGCAAGCCCTTGCCTATTGGTTAGTAGATGACAAGCCATATTTGAGCAGCCCATGTCGTTGGACTGCTGTTCAGGCATGGGACGATCACTATAGACGATATTTGGTCTATCCGTGACTTTCTAGCCACTTCCCGATGTTGGGCTGCAGCATTTCTTCTCTTTTCACAAGATGATGAACCCTTTTTGACTGTAGATTGCCATGTACATTACTTTCGTGCAAGCTCTTCCCATATATATATATTGGTTTATTTAAAAGGCTTTCAGTTAGAAATATTACGCCGGTTTCGAAATCTAAAGATATTGGCTGTTTCCATACATGTCCGGCTCTGTGACGGTGTGGTACACGGCGGCGCGTCTGTGACGTCTAAGGTACAGGGTTCGAATCCCGCGACATGTAATTGTGAATTCAGACCTTTCAAAAACAGCTGTACATACTTATATTGCCTAGAAGATAAATACAACCAAATAATGCTGGGTTGATGGCTATGCTCTGAACAAGACATGTGAATGCCTGCACGCGTAATTCAGCTCTGTTGTAATTGTGTTACAGATTTACTTGGGATTCGCTGTTGCAATATCGTTGGTCTGATTGGGCACTGGTGAAACCCTCAGACTTCCCGCATGCGGAAAGATGGGAGTAGATTCTTGATTCTTGTTTAGAAACTGGCCTCACAGCACGTGGGGCATTCCCATAAGTGCTCCGCCCTCAGTTCCAGCAGCCATCCGACTCGATGGTGTTTCGAGTCCAATGTTGCGGAATCAGACGTCAACATCAGGGCACAACTCTGGCACTTGCGGCAGGTTTATTTGTTGTTCCGCCCACCCACGCCGCGTCCGTAACTAGTTCAAACACAACGTCGGCCTGTCGGAACAACATGGTAACTGTTATCGAAGGCTACCACTACGGTATTGTATAGATGACGTGCCATGAACCTTCTATAAGAAGATAGCCTCAATATAACGGCATGCCATCTACTAAGGTTTTCTGTTGCATGGTTGGTTTGTCTAGTGAGCCATTGGTGAGACCCACAGACGCAACCGCATGCGCAATGGGCGTAGAATGACAGAATTTGTTAACATATTATAGACGTAGTATGTATGGTATGCAGTACAGATTATCACTTGATGTCATCATAATCTGAGATAGACTTATATCATTGGATGGTTTCACATGTTTGTCAATATGATTCCTTGTTAAAGACGGTACCTCAGGGGACAGCCTAAATAATATTATTTTGGGTGTCAATCGACGTGAATTAATAAGGTTAATATCGTTTCTACTTGCATTAATGATATTTTTTGTGGTATTCAGTTCTTGCAATCTCCTCTTTCCTCACATGATCTCTTCTAGTTCTTGATCTTTACTGCTTTTCTTAGACACCTTATTTCATACTTATTAAACGTTCTCTCTTGTGCATTAATTAGTGTCCATGTCTGACATTGATAACACAATGTTGTGATGAAGATTGAATTTATGATTTGTTTTTTGCTTTCCGTCGGGATAGATGGTGTGTTTCAATATTGATGTAAGTTAATAGTTTACGTAAGTGCTTTTTGAATTCTTGTTTCTAGCTCACTGTCCATTCTTCCATGAGCTCTAAAAATGCTCCCGAGATATTTAAATGCACTTGTTTAAGTAGTTGATCATTTTATTTTATGTTGATTGTATGTGGTTTTCTACCTGTATAGACATTTCTTCTGTTTTTTTCTGTATTGATCTTCATGTTGTAATTGAGGCAGCTTTCGTTGAGTAGTGTTATGTGATCTTGCAGCTCTTCACATGAACTGTGGAGTAGGCACTGATCGTCGGAAAAGAGTAGTTCAGTTAAGTCATTAAGTCTGGTGGTGTTTCTACTACTTTGGTAATATTATCCATATAAATGATAAACAATAATGGTGATAAGACACATCCATGTCTAACTCCTGATGTTACTGAAAATCACTTTGTAAGCTCTTCATTTGTTCTAACTGCACTTTCACTATCTTTGTAGATTACTCTTGCACAATCTAATAATGTTCCTTCTATTCCATAACTTTCTAGAATACTCCAGAGTAGTTCTCTATTTACTCGATCGAAAGCTTTCTCTAGATCTATAAAAGCAATATTCATTTGGTTTTTGTAATCTAGTGTCTTTTCACTAATTTGTCGTAGCAAAAATATTGCATCTGTACATCCTCTTCATTTTCTGAAGCCGAACTGTTCCGGACTAAGCATATAGGTCTTATTCTTTTTCTCAATAATCTTAGCGAATATTTTAACGACATGACTAAGCAGGGAGATTCTATACAAAGAAATGGTTCACATCTGACTCAGGTTTTCTAGGAACGCTAGCCGTGCACAATTAGAAATAAGTTGAGATTACGCTAGATTCATAAATATATGCAAGTTTCAGCTCTAAATTATAAGATCTCTTTCGTCAAATTATTGTTTCGTCCGATTCTTTTGCCAGCGATCGGTGTTCGTTCCGCAGGAACGTTGCTTTTAAAAAAAAAATTATTTTCCTTCAATTTAATTTCAGTTTAGTTTAATATGTAGAAACTGAAATTCAAATTCATCGCTACATTATAAGAAAAATATTCGTATCTGTTCTATTTGCCTTTTCTGTTTTATATTCTCCCGGGCAACGCCGAGTATTGCTTATAGCATACTATTGGTAGCGTATCCTTTTTCAGGACGTAGCAATCAATTTAGTATTATTATACATGTTTCAAATAAATATTGATAACGTTCAATCAATCAATCAAGTGCCATGCCGAGTGGCGTAGGCGACCATGCTTCTCCACAACTATCTCTCTTGTGTTGGGAAGTTCACTTTGTGACTCCTTTTTGTGCCACAGTGATAACCAATATATATAAATTGCTCTCATTTTCTTCCTCTCCCTTTGATCTTACCGGTGGTTACTAATTTTTCAAGTTTTATTTTTCTCATTACATGCCATAAAAATCGTGATTGTCTTTTTCTAATATGTGCTATAATTTGTCATTTTACTCAAGCCTATCTGAGAACTTCTACATTAGTTGTGTTGGCTGTCCATGGTATATTCATCATTCTTCATCTGAGTTGCGTCCAGCTTAACTTTGGTACTTTTGTTTAC
Organism: Meghimatium bilineatum; assembly: GCA_034231615.1. Taxonomy (NCBI): domain Eukaryota; kingdom Metazoa; phylum Mollusca; class Gastropoda; order Stylommatophora; family Philomycidae; genus Meghimatium; species Meghimatium bilineatum. Next base: position 7,579,679 of record CM067298.1, read on the forward strand.
TGTCCATGCTTTGCTTCTATAAAGAAATATTAGCTCAATATAACATCCTAGAACTTGATCTCGTGTATGCATTGATATTACTCCATTGCATAGAATGTTTATCATTTTTTTAAATGTTTATTTGGCCTGTGCTATCCTGTTCTTGATCTCATTGGAGAACCTCCCATCTGATGTTAAATTAGTGCCAAGATACTTGACTTTATCGGCTTGATATAATTTTACAACATTGATAGTAATACTGTATTTTGGCAGGGTGTATTTCTTTGAAACAACCATTACTTTTGTTTATTCTTGCTTTGAGTATATCCTTTGTTTTCACTTTCTTGTACTACCATGTCTAACAGTTCTTGCAGCTCGTGACTTGCTCCCTTCTGTTAGATTTGTATCACTTCCTCTAGCTGCTATTCCTAGCATGCTTTCTATAGTATATATTATGGTAATCTCCTCTGTATACAGGGAGAATAGATCTGGTGACATTACACATCCTTGTCTGTTACTTATCTCCATCTTGTGCAATTCTCCTACATTACTGTCAACCTTCATCGCGGCTGTTTATTTCCAACACATATTTCTTACTATCTTTAGATCTTTCCCGTCAACATTGAGTTTTTCTAAAATTGTTACCATTTCTGAAAGCCTCACCTTGTCAAAAAATGTACTTTAATCTGTGAACCACAACTACAGCTTCTCTCACAATCTTCATCAATGTTCGTTTTATATATAGCGCATTTCTTGTGGCGTTTCCTTCCGCAAATAAATATTGTTCTTGTGCAGTTTCTGATTTTAATTTTCCTCTTATTCGTCTCATGGCTATACGAAATAGATGTAACTGACCACCTTACACACCACATATATTATACATGCTCTTTACATAAAATACTGCTACTAAGCAAAAATAGTTCACAAGTTTTAAAAGACATATTGATGATGTTACATACCAAGTACATTCTTTGTGGACATACTTTGAGAGGTAGGAAATATAAATCAAATACACCGTGTGAACAAACGCACTGAGCGACGTTGACAATACCAGCATCTAGCTATGAATATGCACGCTGGTGGTTCTAGTGACTCGCTGGTTAAACACATAATTGATTCGCTCGTTGTCCGTATAATTTTATCATGTGTTTTATTTAAGCTGAAAAAGAAACGGGTAAAATATTTGTAGAGCTAAAGCTATGTTTGTACGTCAAGTCTGAGAATGTACTTCTCATATTTGGAGAGCTAAAGCTATGTGTGTACGTCACGTCTGAGAATGTACTTCTTATATTTGTAGAGCTAAAGCTATGTGTGCACGTCACGTCTGAGAATGTACTTCTTATATTTGTAGAGCTAAAGCTATGTGTGCACGTCACGTCTGAGAATGTACTTCTTATATTTGGAGAGTTAAAGCTGTGTTTGTACGTCAAGTTTGAGAATGTACTTCTTATATTTGGAGAGCTAAAGTTGTGTTTGTACGTCAAGTCTGAGATTGTACTCTGAAGAGAAGAGCCACGATCAGGGATTGAAGAGCAATGATGAGTCTGCCTCTATGAGCACTATTGATGGTCGTCTGGTAATATTTGTTAAGTGCTACGCTCATGTGGCTTCTTTGCTCTGTTATAGAAGACTAAGCAAGAGTGGGGATGGAAAGTGCGGTAGGAATGAACACACATAATAATGGAAAATTGTATTGTCAAGTTTTTTTCTACGTGCTGATGGCCAAAGCAACTAACATGAAGCATCATTATTAATAAGTGTAGACGGTGGCGGTTGAGAGGTTTACAATACCTCAATATGTGATGCAGTTGTTGTCGCTGTTAATGTCTTCGACGTAGTTGCAGTTGTCGTAGTTGTAGATTTAACCTTATATTGAATGATGCTGTTTTTTTTCTTGACGTCCTTGTTTGATAATGAAAGGTATGATTTAAATGCAGATGACGTTGAAAGCCTCGAAGACAAATTGCTGTTAGGTTGGGGAAGCCACAAGAATTGGTTGCGCTGAGATTATAATTATCTTTTCTCAATTGAGAAATCCTATATTTTGTTGGGGTTAGTTCCATTGTTTTCTTCTACAAATGCCACCTAGTTTTATTCCTATATTTCCATTTGTAATTGATGATTGGTTTAGTTCATATATCTTCTTTTGCAATTGACGATTTGTTTAGTTCTTTTTGTAATTGATGGTTCGATTGGTCCATCTATTTCCTTTTGTGATTGTTGATTCGATTACTTCATCTATTTCCTTTTGTGATTGTTGATTCGATTACTTCATCTATTTCCTTTTGTGATTGTTGATTCGATTAGTTCATCTATTTCCTTTTGTGATTGATGATTCGATTAGTTCATCTATTTCCTTTTGTGATTGATGATTCGATTAGTTCATCTATTTCCTTTTGCTGCTTGCACATTATCTAGAGACTTCCAACATCGTATTTGCAAAGTTTTCTTGCATCACTGCACTCTGTCTATTCCAATATGTGACATGGTTGCCATTCCATCTAGCATTTAAGAATATATTACCCCAGCGCACAAATCCTGGATTACATCAGGAAACAACAGATTCGTTTTCATATACTTTCAGACTACCATTAGATACTTCCAGACTACCATCAGACACTATCACTTAAAAGATAATACTATACAGACACGATGGATACAACGTCAGGGGCAGACCATACAAACGATGGAATACAGAAATAAAATAGTCAACGAAACGAAACATATATGAAGCACACACAAAAAAGCCCTCTTCAGAGAACTATTCTACCCCTGACGCTAAAAGTATAAAGGCAGTCTCCAGAGAACTATTCTACCCCTGACGCTACAAGGCATAAAGGCAGTCTCCAGAGAACTATTCTACCCCTGACGCTGCAAAGTATAAAGGGGCATAAGGCGAAAGGCAAGAAGAAAAAGTGTCCCATTCACAAACAACATATTTTGTGCTTATATTTTCTATTAATTATTTTATGTGGTGGTTAATGTATTGAAATAATTAAGATGGAAAGTCCCTGAATTCTGTATCATTGTTGAAAATAGTGGTGGAGAATCAAGCGGTGGGAGGTCAATAATTGGCAACTACGTGTTTAAGTAATTTGGGTATAGATAACGGCGTGGATGGAACATTTAGAAAAATGTATGTTACTAAAGTCTAACGTGAAATAGTGAGATGTGACTAAAGTCTCAAACGTGAGATAGTGAGATGTGACTAAAGCCTCTAACGTGATATAGTGAGATGTGACTAAAGCCTCTAACGTGAGATAGTGAGATGTGAATAAAGCCTCTAACGTGATATATTGAGATGTGACTGTGACTAAAGTCTCCGAAGCGATATAGTGAGATGTGACTAAAGCCTCTAACATGATATAGTGAGGTGTGACTAAAGTCCCTAACGTGAGATAGTGAGATGTGACTAAAGCCTCTAACGTGATATAGTGAGATGTGCCCAAATCCTCTAACGTGAAATAGTGAGATGTGACTAAAACTTTCAACGTGAAATAGTGTGATGTGACTAAAGCCTCCAACGTGATATTGTGAGATGTGACTAAAGCCTCCGACGTGATATAGTCAGATGTGACTAAAGCTTTCAACGTGATATAGTGAGATGTGACTAAAGCTTTCAACGTGATATAGTCAGATGTGACTAAAGCTTTCAACGTGATATAGTGAGATGTGACTAAAGGTTTCAACGTGAGATAACACTGTAGATAAAGAGTTACCGTTGACAGTAGTAAAAGCAAGTAAAGAAGAAATACAAGTAGCAATAAAACTCTTGTGAAAAGCTGATGGCCAGACAGCAAATTAGCAGAGGCCGTCACAGCAAATAAAGACATTGAATAGAGTTAATCTACAAATTACTTAGTTAAATAGGGAAAAGAAGAAATATCCACAGACAGGATCGAGGAAGATCTAGTCAAATACATAAGACGAGAGATTTATAGGATTACACAAATTACATGAAAATAATGCTATTATCCGTTGTACATACTAAACAGGATTATTTTAGATAGATTTAAACAGTGGTCCTCAAAAATAATTTCATCCGTGGCCCCACTTTTGAATCCATTTTTGTACCGTGAACCAACTTAAGTCTAAAAACAAAGTGCCAGCTTTCGTTAAGGATTGTTCTTGTATATCGCATTGAAGAACATTCACATCTCACACATCCATCTTCGATGCTAGGGATAAAGCTAACATTTCATGTACTAAGCCTACCACAGCAAATATCGGGAAGGTGCGTAACCGAACTGTCTCGTAAAAGCGTGTCCGTTTTAAATGCACCAAATATTTTCTTCAAATCATAGAGTAATTATTCTCATAATATAGTCAATCTTGGAGGTCGCAGATGTGGGATTACCTAACATGCGACCCCAATATAGTTGGTCACATGCTGTAATATAACCGCACTAGACTCGAGGAGTCTGAGGTTGAATTTTTTTCTTTTCTTACAATGAGAAACAAATCTTTAGTTTTACAAGAATTTTCATGCCATTGAAACATATTGTGTAATTCAGCCGAGTTAAAAATGCGCTAAAGATTGACTTAAATATAATAGGGTTTAACAATATTCACTTTGTCTGAAGCGATATGTCGTGTGACAAAAGCACCACTTATAGTAAAATATCTCCAAAGAGTACCACGCATAGTAGTATATCCCAAGAGCACCACTCATAGTTGTATCTTTCAAGAGCACCACTCATAGTTGTATCTTCCAAGAGCAATACTCATAGTTGTATCTTCCAAGAGCACCACTCATAGTTGTATCTCCCAAGAGCATAAATCATAGTTGCATCTCCCAAGAACACAACTCTTAGGTGGATCTCCCAAGAGCACCACTCATAGTTATATCTACCAAGAACACCACTCATAGTTGTATCTCCTAAGAGAAGCACTCATAGTTATATCTCATAATAGCAGCACTTATAGTTGTATCTCCCAAGAGCACCACTCATAGTTATATCTCATAATAGCAGCACTTATAGTTATATCTCCCAAGAGCACCACTCATAGTTATATCTACCAAGAACACCACTCATAGTTGTATCTCCTAAGAGAAGCACTCATAGTTATATCTCATAATAGCAGCACTTATAGTTGTATCTCCCAAGAGCACCACTCATAGTTATATCTCATAATAGCAGCACTTATAGTTATATCTCCCAAGAGCACCACTCATAGTTATATCTACCAAGAACACCACTCATAGTTGTATCTCCTAAGAGAAGCACTCATAGTTATATCTCATAATAGCAGCACTTATAGTTGTATCTCCCAAGAGCACCACTCATAGTTATATCTCATAATAGCAGCACTTATAGTTATATCTCCCAAGAGCACCACTCATAGTTATATCTACCAAGAACACCACTCATAGTTGTATCTCCTAAGAGAAGCACTCATAGTTATATCTCATAATAGCAGCACTTATAGTTGTATCTCCCAAGAGCACCACTCATAGTTATATCTCATAATAGCAGCACTTATAGTTATATCTCCCAAGAGCACCACTCATAGTTATATCTACCAAGAACACCACTCATAGTTGTATCTCCTAAGAGAAGCACTCATAGTTATATCTCATAATAGCAGCACTTATAGCTATATCTCCCAAGAGCACCACTCTTAGTTATATCTACCAAGAACACCACTCATAGTTGTATCTCCTAAGAGAAGCACTCATAGTTATATCTCATAATAGCAGCACTTATAGTTATATCTCCCAAGAGCACCACTCATAGGTGGATCTCCCAAGAGCACCACTCATAGTTATATCTCCCAAGAACACCACTCATAGTTGTATCTCCTAAGAGAAGCACTCATAGTTATATCTCCCAAGAGCACCACTCATAGTTGTATCTCCTAAGAGAAGCACTCATAGTTATATCTCCAAAGAGCACCACTCTTATATCTCCCAAGAACATCACTCATAGGTGTATCTCCTAAGCTTAAAGTAATAGTACCACGTGATCTAAAAAAACCACGTGATCTCCGAAAACAAATGAGTTTAAAAATAAAAGATTTGACGATCCGGGATCAAACCCTCGACCCCTTGAACAGAAGGCGAATGGGTTAACCGCTACGCCAGGGAGATTCCCTAGGGACCTCTGTGTTATACCTGTTGTTTTTGCAACAAACGGCATATCCACAAATCAAGTGCCTATCATTTCCACCGTCTTATACTTCCATATGAGCTGGTAGGCACTCCCCTAAACCAGCGAATACCAGACCCCCCCCCCCCCCCCCCACCATTTTCCGATTTGTGTTTTCCATAGAATCTCTGCCAGCCTAATATTAAACTTTCCTAAACATATTGACTTCAAAAAGTTGGGGTTTTTTTTACAGCTGACACAGTGCTGCTCATTTTTTTTGGTTTTTTTTTTTACTGAGTGGACAATTGTAACAAATAAGGGAGTGTACAATTTTTCTTCCTTCATTATTGAAAAGAGTACATATTGTACATAAACAATGTTTATTCTTGTAGACATGGACCCCTTCAAGTCGAAAATGATGTTTAGGGGTCCATATAGAGCACTTTGGAGACATGAGCTGTGTATATAACTCGGAACAGTGGTGTGATCTAACAACTGAAAAATCAAATTTATATCACTAGACTTGCAAAGCAGTGCACTATCCATTGAACTGCCCCGAAAAGTACCTACTTCCAAATCTACTCAAAATAACAAGTCATTGGTTCATATATGCAGTAAAAATCCGATTATCCTAATTTAATTGGGGACATGACAGATACTGATAATCAAAAATTCGGATACTTGGGTATAGCTCAGGAATGAAGCAAAACAATGTACATACCTACAATCTTCCATTGACATGAACGGAATTTTATTGATAAAAGTACAGTAATATATAAGCAATTATGTATTGCAAATAAACTACGTAGTAAAGGCACGTGCGCACTCCCCCGAGACCTCTTTACCGCGTCCGCTAACGTTCTCGCTCTAAATTTATTTCACCTAAATTCGATTCGGATAATTGGGGTTCGGATAATCGGATTTCTTATATATATATAATTGATTGATTACGAATATTTACATTGGCTTTGTTTTCAGAGTTGGACCAAGTAAAATGATCAGCCTGAGGGTGAGGCCTGATCCAGACGGTAAATGGGATGCAGAGAAGATTGCAAAAGAAGCTCGTATGTATACATTTTATATGAGTGTTGGCAATTTCTGTGTAATAGTTTTCCTGCTTGCGTTGTTTTGTGGGTATTGTAATGTATTTTTTGTGATGAACAGAACAACCGTAAGTTAGTTTAGAAAGTTCAGCCAACGAAATCAACGTTTCCATCAAAAATTACGTTGTCAAGTATAGTATATTTGATGTGAACATACTTTATTGCACGCCAGCAGATGTATTGGTGATCTAGTTGCATCCGCATATTTTGAAATGTGTGAATCTGATGGCTCCTGTAGATCGATTTTCTTCTTCAAATTCTTCTTCAGCGTTCCTTCTCAAACTCCCACTGGATCTCTCTTAACCTCTAGATTTCCAGCAGGATGTAGTCCAGAGAATGGACATGCATTCTGCTGCCGTTTTAATCGCGCCACTGGCTCGACACATCCGTCTTCAGCTAGTAACTCAATCAACCGTAACACTGTCCATTCTGTTCCGTTGGCGCCATATTCTACTAGCCATTTTTCTTCTTTTGCGTTCGTCTCAAACTCCTGCAGTTTAGCAGAGTGTAGTCCGGAGAACGGACTGCGATTTGACATGGTTTACAACTTGGCTATAATACCTGCCCTTTTTTTAATCTGACAAATTCGACCAGCATGGCTTCTGAGTCACTTAGCCCTATGGTAGTTGGGACAACCATCCCCACTTCGAAAACGGCATTCGTTCCCTCTTACGACGTGCATGTTTCTTCTATCCGTTGCAGTGACCCAATCTTCAGGTCATACAATGAAATGACTTCATCGGATGGTCACAAAATGTCTATTTCTTCCATCTGTCTAGATTGCTGCTTCTTGTAGCAGTTTTGTCCGTATTATCCTAAACAATGAAATACTGGTTTTTCCACACAAAAAGGCGGTGAATGCAGATTATTACAAGCTATCCTACGATCGTTAATGATTTCCTAACAAAAGTAGGATTTCAGGTTTAACTAGGCTTTCCAAGACACTATTGATTGGTTATTCAGGGATTTTAAACTATGGGATGCTGCTCACAGAATGAAATCTGGTGGACTATATAAATTGAGCTCTTCGGCGTACTATTTCTCAGAAATGTTGCCTATAGCAGTTTTATCGTTATCTGCGTTTGTTCTCAAACTCCTGCAGATTAGCAGGATGTAGTCAAAAGAAGAACGTAATGCTTTATGGCATGTTTTCAAGCTTTTCTGTGATATATGTGAATTTCGGCCTGACACATTCGTCTTCAGAATAGCTTCTGGGTAATTTTGATCATATATCGGATGGGAAAACCAACACCACCTTATAACCTCCAAGGTCGCCTCTTCTGACATGCACGGAGCGTAAACAGTGTTGCTATTCTTTGTTCCCCATTTGGACTGCGGCTACACATTGATGATGGATAAGTACTGAATGTGGACTTCGTGGCGACTATGTCAACCATATACGCCTGTTCAACCATCTTAAGGCTTTCATCGATACACAATGGGTTGAGCTGTCACTTTGTACTATTTTGTATTAGTATTTCTAATCCCCAACGAGACCAACTCCTTGAAGTGGTGATGAGGGCATAGTGCAGCTAAAAGATGCTGGAAACTAAGATAGGTCGGGCCATCCCCGATGTCGAGCAGGCCAACTCCTAGAAGTGAATATGGGGGCCTAGTCAAGCAAATAGAGGCTGGAAAGTACGATCGGTTGGGCCATCATTGTCGTCTAGCAGTACCATAGTCTTGCTCAAACAATAACTTGTGCTGACGTCTAGATACCAGGCCGAAGGACGTACCAGAAACTATGGCGTTAAGTAACACCACTAAATAATACGTTTTCAAAAAAACAATACAATATTTTAGATTTAGCACATGTTCAGCCTAGAATGGTATATTTGTTATCATCATCGTGTGATATATTCTTTCGAAAACGTAGTCTTCTTTACGCATCTTCTCAACTCATCGATATCTTGAGTTGACCTGATTTCTCCAGGTACATGTTTAAACAGCCAGATATATCATTTGTTCATCGGTGTCTTGGGCAGCCTCTTCCTCCACTGCAGTTTACTTTGCCTTCTGCTCTTAGTCTTTCGATGCTGGTATATCTCTTTAGATGGCGAAATGTTCAGCTTTCTTGTTATGATGTTATTTAGTAGATAATAGACGTCTAATGATTATAATACTTCTTAGTTTGTCTTTCTTTCTGTCCATGATATATGCAAAGTTGCATATATATTATGTCAGCACATATTTCATTGGGACTTTATGACAGACCTCCTGCATGCGACATCTTTTTTTTCGTCACAGAGCCGGCCTCGGAACACTGACATAGAACAATGAATATAACAATGATATAGAACAATGATATGGAACAATGATATAGAACAACTCATCATATTTGAGTAAATATTTCTTCCGCGTTTATTTTCAAAGTTCTAGCAGTGAACATGGCGTAATTAGAATGTCCATTCTGGAATTGGAAATGATCCGAAGAACCCACAGCCAACAAATGACGTGTGCACTGAACCAACAAATAACGTGTGCACTGAACCAACAAATAACGTGTGCACTGAGCCAACAAATAACGTGTGCACTGAGCCAACAAATAACGTGTGCACTGAGCCAACAAATGACGTGCGCGCTGAGCCAACAAATAACGTGTGCACTGAGCCAACAAATGACGTGTGCGCTGAGCCAACAAATAACGTGTGCACTGAACCAACAAATAACGTGTACACAGTCACCAAATAACGTGTACACTGAGTCAACAAATAACGTGTGCACTGAACCAACAAATAACGTGTGCACTAAACCAACAAATAACGTGTGGACTGAACCAACAAATAACGTGTGCACTGAGCCAACGCCGTCTCTAATATAATACCTACTTCTTCTTCTTCTTCTAGTGCATGCGGTGTGGGTGTTGGTTATCATATCTTTCCAAGGCTTTCTATTTCGTGTGATGTCAGTAATTTTCGATACATATCTTCTCCCATTGCTAGATTGTCGATCATCTTCTCTCTTGCCCTTCAATATCCTCTTCTCATGATAAGTTCCACAAAATGCGCAGTCTCTTTCTGATGCGGGTAAGCAGCTCTCTGTTTAAATTAACATATTACAAGATATCTTCACTAAACTTTGTATCTGTCCATGGTGTTCTTAGCATTCTATAAAACAACGTCTCTACTGCATCAATATAATTTGTCACTGTTCTGCTGAAAGTCCAGAATTCACTACGACTGATAGATAATCGAACCTTTTACAATAACTTATTTGACTATTCCATTGATTTTTATTGACTGACACACAAGTTATAATCATATTGATCAATGAAAACACGAGAATAGACAAATATTTCATTAATAGTATTGAATCAGTGAATCATGTTTTATTGAATCAGTGAATCATGTTTCATTGAATCAGTGAATCATGTTTCATTGAATCAGTGAATCATGCTTCATAGAATCAGTGAATCATGTTTCAGTGAATCATGTTTCAGTGAATCAGTGAATCATATGTCATTGAATCAGTGAATCATGTGTCATTGAATCATGTTTAATTGAATCCGTGAATCATGTTTCATTGAATCAGTGAATCATGTTTGTCGTAAATGACAAAAAGTATAACAAGAATAAGTATACTTTTATACGGATGTGAAAGTTGGCCACTCAATGTAGACACGGAAAGAAGAAGAAGAAGATGTGAAAGTTGGCCACTGAATACAGCGACAAGAAGAAGGATTCGATTGTGAATTCAAATGCCACAGATGTTTGTTAGGAATTAGTCATATAGAATACAAGACAAATATATTTGTTCCGCAGCAAATAAACAGAATTGTAGATTATCAAGAGCCAATTTCTGCAGTGGTGAAACTACGTAAACCTGTTTGGTTTGGACATGTAACAAGATACGACATACTTTCTAAACAACATTTCCAAGGGACATTCGTGGGTTAAGGAGAAGAGGCGGTAAAGAAAATCATAGATTAATTATATCTGGATTTGATTTTTCTACACTCCTACGAATGACTGAAGTTAGAGTTGTTTGGGGGGATTTTTGTTCTGCTGTATCTAGTGTGGCACCCCTAGGACACTGATGGGCTATGACTCTTATAATTGTTATATTTTACGAGGATCACGACTGAGCGTATGTGCATCCATCTATCCATAAACCTGTAACCCGTAAACCCGTCACGGTAAGCCTCCCCGTCAACACACAGGAAGAACACATTATCGATATTCTTACAGATGAGTTTTTTCACTCAAAACTGACAACCGTTATTTTTAATTCAAATGAAACATCCCCAGGACGATGATCCCAAGTGACAGAATCAAATCTAGCATATGGTAACTATTAGTCCAGTAATGGTCACGAATATCGATCACGAAATAGTGGCTGCGACCACTTTACATGTACAACCATTTTCTGACGGTTCATCGCGCGACTAAAATGGTAGTGCGTATCTTTGCACTTGTGTGTATGTGTTTACTTCTGTGTATCTGTACTTACCTTTTCTTAATTTGACTAGCATATTTTTTTTAATGATTCTGACATCTGTTAGATCATTCAGGTAATGCATACCACTAGTGAGTGTCATAACAACATACATATTCGATTTAATTAGCATGAACTATTATCGATTTTTTTGTAATTTTTGTTGGGGGGGGGGGGGGTTCGTTCTCAAACTCCCATCATTGGATCTCCCTTATACCAGGACAATGGTCCTGTTCCATTTCCAACAGGATTTAATCCATAGAACGTAAGTACGATGTATTGTCATTGTATTTGCTCCAATGACCTAACACATCCGACCTCGGCGTTGGTAACGATTAAGTTCAGCGTCTTTAGGACTTCCACTGAGAGATGGATGTCGGTAACCATATCGCTAGTATATTAGGATAGCCGTACGAGAGAATTGTGTCTTGTACTTACAGGCTGGTCACCATGACCAAAGCTAACCACTGTCATTCATGGTAGCCCTTTCACCTTGCGTTGCTATTGATATAGGCACCGACGATTACTCCGTATATTTACTATTGTTAGAGTAACATACATGCAATAGTATACGCTTCATTACGGTAACATACATGCAATAGTATACGGTTCATTACGGTAACATACATGCAATAGTATACGGTTCATTACGGTAACATACATGCAATAGTATACGGTTCATTACGGTAATAGTATCATACTAATTTTTTTATCTACCCGTGACTTTCTAGCTACTCTCCGCTGTTGAGCTGTTATATTTCTCCTCTTTCAGAAGAAGATGCGCCAATTTAGACTGTACAGTGCTATGTAGATCTATTTTGTACACTTTCTTCTCTTGTATCTTGACATATTTCAAAGGTTTTCAGTGTGGTCATCACCGAGTCCTTGTAGTGATTTTCGGCTACCTTGATATCGTGTACACTTCCACAGCTCAACATAGAGAAGTATCTTTGGCATGATGATTTCGCATGCGTACCAGATGACCTGCCCAACGAATCTGTGTCTGTATCAGAAAAGTAACTGATAGAAATACTAGATCTGTCGAGGACTGTGGTAATCCGGAATCTTGTTTTGCCATCTGATAGTGATAACTATTCTGAGAGTCGTTGTGTGAAAGTTATTGAATTTCCTCACATACGTTTACACACAGTCCATGTTGCATTATCGTATAACAGCACTGGAAGTACCACTTCTCTGTAAGCTTTCAGCTTGGTCTGTAAGATAAAGTCATTTATACGCCACACATGTTCATGCAATCTGCCGAAAGCGCTGCTAGATTGATTACCCATGTGTATACCTCATCATTATCTGTGACATGTGATAATGTACTACCTAGGTATGTGAATATATTCACAACTTTCAGTGCTAATATATTTACCTTTATGCAACGTAATAGAACATGATTTCTGTTTTCTCCCAGTTAATAAATAATAAGTAGAAAGTTGGTACAAGCTTTGCAGAATCTGTCTATAAATATTTGTAAATCAGCCTCTGAGTTGGTATTTAAGGGACAGTCATCAGCAAATAGGGTCGATGTGAAAATGACGCAATGGCGATTTTGATTTAGGTGATGAGGAGTTGTGCTGCCGACCCCAATCTCTTGTCGGACCTCATTTGAAACCAGTGGCAAGATGAATCGAGTTGACCGGGAGTGAAGTTTGATACAGTGGATGACACTGGTTTTCTGCGTGTCTCACCATGCTCGATGCGGTCCACACCACACTGCTGGAGTGCGCCTGTAAACCCGGTCAGACGAAAAACTATTGTGTCGCATATGATTAACTTCGTCGAGTATTGGCGAATATATAAGTTACCAATATAAACAACCTAGCAACGAGATACAGTGACAGACGACGTTTTGACTACAAAGCCTTCATCAGGACAAACAAAAGATCACCATCAAGTACCGTCTCCGCAACGAAGATTGGCTGCAACAGAGTTCCAACAGCCCCTATGTCTTGTCATAACTACCTGCTTGTCTACCACCGACATAACTACCTGCTTGTCTACCACCGACATAACTACCTGCTTGACTACCACTGCATAACTACCTGCTTGTCTACCACCGACATAACTACCTGCTTGTCTACCCCCGACATAACTACCTGCTTCTCTACCACTGACATAACTACCAGCTTCTCTACCACCGACATAACTACCAGCTTCTCTACCACCGACATAACTACCTGCTTGTCTACCACCGACATAACTACCTGCTTGTCTACCACCGACATAACTACCTGCTTGTCTACCACCGACATAACTACCTGCTTGTCTACCACCGACATAACGACCTGCTTGTGTACCACCGACATAACTACCTGCTTGTCTACCACCGACAAAACTACCTGCTTGTCTACCACCGACATAACTACCTGCTTGTCTACCACCGACATAACTACCTGCTTGTCTACCACCGACATAACTACCTGCTTGTCTACCACCGACATAACTACCTGCTTGTCTACCACCGACATAATTATCTGCTTGTCTACCTCCGACATAACTACCTGCTTGTCTACCACTGCATAACTACCTGCTTGTCTACCACCGACATACCTACCTGCTTGTCTACCACCGACATAACTACCTGCTTGTCTACCACCGACATAACTACCTGCTTGTCTACCCCCGACATAACTACCTGCTTCTCTACCATTGACATAACTACCAGCTTCTCTACCACCGACATAACTACCTGCTTGTCTACCACCGACATAACTACCTGCTTGTCTACCACCGACATAACTACCTGCTTGTCTACCACCGACATAACTACCTGCTTGTCTACCACCGACATAACTACCTGCTTGTCTACCACCGACATAACTACCTGCTTGTCTACCACCGACAAAACTACCTGCTTGTCTACTACCGACATAGCTACCTATTTCTAAAGCCTGACCAGCAATATCTGTTGTACCGCTTCCATAGTTTTAAGAGCTTTGAATCCTCTCTGGCAGCGTAGAATCGTTCTCTCACCGTGATTTTATTATAGACTGTGGTGAAAACATGGATGGCTAACAGTGCTTTCAACAACATGAGGAATCTAGTAACAAACATACACATTATAGATTACAATGAGAATTGTAAAAATAAACTGTTCAGTAATTATGGTTATAAAAAATGGTAATGAATAAACAACTAGAAGAACAAACTCATCTCCTGGAGATGTTGATATATAAACGAATAGGGAAAACTTCATGAAAAGAGAAGAATACACAATTCTTCGCATATCACTTTCCATAATAACACTACTATAGGAACAAAAATATACTAATTAAATACTGCGGACCTATTAAAAGACATGAGACCTTGTTGAAGACATTATTTGAGGGTAGATTCGAACGAAAGCAAACAAGAGATTGACTGTGATACAAGTTGCAGGTAAGTATCATGTGATGGAAAGATATAATTTAACAGAGTGCACCATCAAGACAAGACGGAACATGATTGAGGCCGTTGCAGCCTAACTTCGAGGGAGAGACAACACCTGATCATATTGACCGGATAGAGCCCCGATAAATCGCATAGTTTTCGCATACAATTTTCCCTGTTATGTATCGTATGTTCTTGTGTCGTTATATATATATATATATATATATATATATATATATATATATATATATATATATATGCTTTTCTTTACTCAACGTGTGTTATATTATGTTGTTTATAAAGGCCGTTTGCTTGAAACGTCGATCTGTGTTATCATATGTAGCCAACGATTATCCAAAATTACCGTTTCCAATCGTCACCTGTAGAAAGTTGTTAGGCCTTTGTTTTACATATACCAGTTGTATGTTCAGTGATATTGACATAAAATGTTGAACATGTTCTTCCAGAAACACTTTCATAGAGGAATAACTAGAATTCGTCTTGGGACCGCCGTCCTCCCATCTTGTAAAAAATTTGAAAACAGCAGACACTAAACCCAGATTGAACTCAATCTTGTATCGAGGATGCCCCGAGGGCTAGTGGAATAATAACTCGTCTGTAAGAGAGCCGAACGGAACATGCAAAGCTGACTCATACTTTTAGTCTCGTGGACTTTCAGACGTCTGATTAAACACTTGGAGTAAAAAGTTTCAGGCATAAAAATAACAAGCCTTAGATAAAAAGACATGCGTATTATTGAAATGGGATGTGTTTTTTGTTTTCATTTCAGAAAGATTATGTTTGTTATTTATTCCTTAATCATTTGATAACTATTTCACTAGAGTAGTTGCTGATGTGTCACTGTATCAAATAGACGTAAAGATTGTATGGTAAGACAGCCAATAGGAAACGTATAGCGAGAATTAAACTGACACCAGTAGGAAACCAATTACATATATATGTAGTCCAGAGAACGGAATGCGGTGCGTCTTGCCACAATGTCTGCGCCTTTTCCTCTATGAGATCCGATTTCAGCATGTCTTCGGGATCACTTTGACCCTGTAAGGGGTGGGGCAGCCAACTCATCCCCCATAACCCCCTTAGACTATTCCTGCGATATGCGTGGAAGGTGAGCAGGGTTGCACATATTTTTTGCAATTTCGAAACCCACAATTATACTAAATGTCATGTTTGATTAATTAAGGGAAAGGAGGGGGTTTGAACCCTCGCCCCTTATCTACAGGTGTGTATATTATTATATATTCTGTTTGTTTTCATCCTGCAGTAATATATTTGGAAGTTATTATAAACTTGATGATTTAACCGCATGGAAACTAGTGTAAACGTAATTGATAATTTATCGATTTAACCGCATGGGAACTAGAGTAAACGTAAATTTAGGGTAATCGGAGGTTAAGCCATCGATTTGTGTTCAAGAGGTTGTGGGTTCGAATCCCGCACACAATGTCCTATTTATTAAGCGATTTTTTTAGGAGAACCCTGAGGTTGTCGCTTGAAACTACGGTGTTATGTGCGATGAATTATACTTCGGCAGGGGCTTGCTATGGTGTAGCGAGGAGCAAAGTATATATTAGATAAGCCTAGCACAGTGATGTCAATCGTCTAAGCTTTTTCAACCTCTTCTGTACACCTTAAGCTTCCACTCACATTCATCTCTAATTAATAGTTCCCTCCACCCGCAATCGCATTAACAGTTCAAATTACCGTCCATCCTTCATTAACAGTTAAAATTACTGCCCATCAATCATTAACAGTTAAAATTACTGCCCATCCTTCATTAACAGTTAAAATTACTACCCATCCTTCATTAACAGTTAAAATTACTACCCATCCTTCATTAACAGTTCAAATCACTGCCCATCCGTTATTAACAGTTCAAACTACTGTCCATCCAAAAATAACAATCTCACTCAATCAATTTCATTACCAGTTTTCACTCCAATTAATTTCATTAATAGTTCCAACTCTAATCAAGTTCATTAACAATTTCCACTCTAATCTCTTTCATTAACAGTTTTCACTCTAAGCAATTTCATTAACAGTTCCCACTCTCATTCATTTAATTAACCGTTCCCACTCTCGTTTATTTCATTAACATTCCCCGCTCTCATCCATATCATTAACATATTTTACCTCCATTAATTCATTAACAGATTTCACTTAATTAGTAAACTTAAAAATATATTGAAATTGCTATACAAATTGGCACAGTTTTCCATTTTTATACACTACCATCATGTCTGTTTACCATTCTTGCAAAGTGCATTCGTGTCTGTTCTTCGTTCTTGCAAGCTACCTTCGTGTCTGTTGTTCGTTCTTGCAAACTACCTTCGTATATGTTGTTCGTTCTTGCAAGCTACCTTCGTATCTGTTTTCCGTTCTTGCAAGCTACCTTCCTGTCTTTTTTCCGTTCTTTGAAACTGCCATTGTATCTGTATTTCATAGTCTAGAAACCGTATTCCACTGAATCTCAACTTTAGTGCCACGAATAATTTTCCCTCCCCCCTCCTCCCCCACACACACACACAACTACTTGTCTCTTTCCAGGACATGTTAATCTGTGTAACTCTATCATTGAAAGCGTCGCACTTATTTGGTCACCTAGACACGTCTGTGCTCGCATGAAAGACAACTTTGTCCAGGCTGAGAACCATTGCTCTATTAGAAACATCTGATACCTAATATATGATTACTTTTATTAACTTTAAAATTGATGCTCGAAATTGAAGATTCCAAATCATTTTTTGTTTGTGAACATTGGTGCTTCTGTATTAGATCTAAATTGTTCTGTGAAACTTGTCTTTGTTTATTTTGATTTACCAGAAATAAGGAGCAATAGAATCATTTTATCCTTTTGCTGACCTAGGAAGTGAGAGAGGAACTCCCGAGATTTGTTTCCTACTTCTTTCTCTACTTGTAGTTCATATAGTGTGGAGCTGGTTATCGTATCTTTCTACAATCTTCTATTTCGTACACAGTCAATCATTTCTTCTTATGCTCCATTCCATGTGGCGTTGGTTATCATGTCTTTCCACAACCTTCTATTTCGTACACAGTCAATCATTTCTTCTTATGCTCAATTCCATGTGGCGTTGGTTATCATGTCTTTCCACAGCCTTCTATTTAAAGTGATGTCAATCATTTCCGAAACCATGCCACAATGCCGTGTTGCCAAGCATCTTCTGTCTTGGTCTTCCCATATTTTGGTCCACAGCCAGCTCAGGTCCTCTGCACCATTTTGGTACCGTTCGTTGCTCACGTGGTCGTTGTTACACATGTCCTTATGTGGTTCAGATACGCTCCATCTCATTCCCCAAGGTCAATTTCTCTTTCGATGAGGCCTTTACATGTGAATCCCGTAATGTTATTTACGTGATCATATGTAAACGCTGTGGTAAGCAATATATCGGTGTGACTGGCCTTAGACTGAGCGACCGCTTCTGTAACCACCTGCATGCTATCAAACACAGAACACCCACTCCTGTGGCTAATCACTTCAACGGCGATGGCCACCGTGGACTCCTTGACATTCAGGTCACTGCCATCAGATCCTGCACCACCGCTGATAGATCTATGTACGCCCTAGAAAATCGTCTCATTTTCGAGTTGGGTACCATCAAGCCATTTGGACTCAATTCCGACCACTCTTTCGCTTAGTTCTCGGTCGTATTGGTCTTTGTTACGCCATCGTTTTGTTCCTCTCGTTCCACCTGTATTATCGTCTTTGTGTACTGCCTGTTCGCATGCTTCCGGTATCTATCTAACTACCACATTTCACTCGGATACGCATACATTTCTACTTGTGGTTTTTTTATGTTTGTATGTTATGTCTGTATCTTGAAAAAGGCCTATTGGTCCGAAACGTCGACTTTGTCCTGTGTACTGTCATTTGTATGATTATATTCTGTGTTTTGTTTTGTTGTACGTACCATAATTACATCCGTTAGTGATAGTGTGTAGTGTTTTAGTCGTCATTCAGTAGGACTTCATTACCTGTCTTCCACGTGAGTATTATTTTCTATTATGTTCTACTAGCAGTGCCACCTTCTATTGTCTTCCCATATCAAATGTTACGAGGGAGAGGAGATGGCTACCGCCCTCATTTGCAGAACCTCTGAAATGTGAGATCACTAACATCTCACACCCCTACGTTATTAAGAAATGCTATGGGTTACTTTACTTTTTTTACTTACCCATCGTGCTGTTCAACTTGCTTGTTCTTACTATGTGTTCTAACTTTCCTCTACATAGTTCTTCTTCTTCTTCAGAGTTCGTTCTCAAACTCCCACTGGATTTCTCTTGTAACAGGACAATAATCCTACAAGATTTCCAGTTGAATGCAGTCCAGAGAATGGAAATGCGTTGTGTTATTGCTTTATTTGCGCCTATGGCCCAACACATCCGTCTTCGGCGGGCTCTTCATAGTTCGAAGACTCCGAGTCTTTAGTGTTATGCAGTGATTATAATAGATGCCTCGTGTTCAGTATAATTATCTAGATGATGTTCTAGCGGGGCAAGCATAAAATTAACACTTAACTATGTCATCTACTGTGTAGTTGCTTTTATGTGATTGACGGTCACGTGGGCAAATAGTGAGATCCACATCTTACTAAAATCCTTTCAGGAAATAATCACATTATAATACTTTTCAGCAATGACCAAAATTCCAATGAAAAAATTTGAGAAAAAAGGCACACCATAGTGAACCATTTTCAATAAATAATCCCATTATTCTAATATACTTTTAACACACAATCCCATTATTCTAATACAAAACGCATAATCTCATTATTCTAATACAATATCAACACATAATCCCATTATTATAATGCAATATCAACACATAATCCCATTACTCTAATAAAATAAAACACACAAACCCATTACTCTAATACAATTTCAACACATAATCCCGTTATGCGGAAACTTTTTAGCAGAGGATCACATTGCCATGAAAAAAATATCAGCAGATAATTACATTATGCTGGAACTTTTAAAACTTTTCAGTAAAGAATCACATTATACAGAAATACTTTCAGTAAAGAATCACATTATACAGAAATACTTTCAGTAAAGAATCACATTATACAGAAATACTTTCAGTGAAGAATCACATTATACAGAAATGCTTTCAGTAAAGAATCACATTATACAGAAATGCTTTCAGTAAAGAATCACATTATACAGAAATACTTTCAGTGAAGAATCACATTATACAGAAATGCTTTCAGTGAAGAATTATGATAGGGTAAAATATTATGTTACCAAACATCTTTTATTGTGTTCTAATCCATGCATAATCATAAATCCATAACCCTACCTATTCTATTCTTTGTTTTTCTATTCTTCTATGCTGCCTTCCTGTTTTTATATTCTTTTCTGCTTCATTCCTTGATGGTTTTTCTATTCATCTATGCTACTTTCCGTGACTGTTCTTCATTTCTTCTATGGTGCATTCCTTGTCTGTTTTTCTATTCTTCTATGAATGGTTTCCACTTGTTCTCAACTTTTTGGTTTCTTTTTGGAATAATTTTACCTTCACAATCATACAGCACAATAGAAAGCACTAATAAGTTATACAGTTTAATTTTCACTCTAACACAGATGCTGCTTTTCCCCATTAAATTTACTCTTTACATAGCAATGTTCTGATATCTTTGCAACAAAAAACATGTATCGAATTATAATATCTATGCAACTAAAAATTATGTATAGCATTATAATATATTTGCAACTAAAAAGTATGTATAGCATTATCATATCTTTGCAACAAAACATTGCATAGGTTTTACACAGTAAAATAAAACGATGAAAATAACACACAAAAATAAAACATAAGCTCGAGACAAATAATGGAAAGCATAATAGTTGTTTTTTTCTGCAATCATGCATATACGCTAACATGGCAGGAATCTGATACCACCTGTGCACATAAAATACGATGCTTGATATTTTCTTGGTTGTGTATCCTCTTCAATGAACTATCTCCATCTCGGCTGCAGGAAGATATTTGAGCGCTTCTCCTCCTTCCCAGACTTCCCTTACAGAAACAAATAACCAGCTTTGTTGAATAATTCATTGGACAAGAACACAATTTCTCTGCTGACTTCATCAGATTTTTCCAGCAAAAACAGTTCATCATTATTTTTCATATGGTTGCGAACGTTGGAAAATAAAAGCACGGGAGAAGAAATTAAATTCACTTGAAAATAAATGTCTTGGAAAATTTAAAAATTTGTTGGGAAGAATTCAAGTCAAACATGCAAGTAAGAGAAGACACCAAACAGCAATATGTTCGCACAACAATAATAAGAAAACGATGGACTTAAAGTGGATATGTATTTAGAATGACTGAAAACAGACTGCCACTACAATCAATAAAATATGCACCAGATGGCAAAAGAAAAAAGAGGAAGACGAAAAGAGAATCTTCAGATAACAACCGTCAAAGAGGGTCTCAACAACATGCCAAAATTACACACAGTGGTATTACAAAAATAGAGATGGTCTAAAGCAAATGTTACTATCAACAAAAGAAAACAGTGAAGTCCAAAACCTGTACTTAAATATGAAGAAAACAAAAATCATGACAATGGATAAAGTTAAAATACAACCAAAGATAATAAGTGACAATTACGAACTAGAGACTTAACAAATTTCCAGTATTTAGGCACATAAATAGCTCATGAACTGCGCTGTCGTAATCAAGAGAAGAATTGCAATGGCGAATTGAAACTTGCTCAAATGAAAATATCATTGGCACTGCACCAGCAGCATAGCCAATCTATGTATGATCAGAACTTGCATATGTATTTCCAGTGTCAATATATGGTTGTAAGGTATGGACATTAAATAAAACAATAGCAAAGAGAGTCACCGCTTTCGAAATGAGATGCTACAGAAGAATTTTACGTAAAGCATGGACAGCAACAACAACAACAAAATCACGAAGTGTTAAGATCAATAAATGTCGGGAAATGTTGGCTCCTTAATAACATCTTAGCAAGAAAGTTGAGTTTTTTGTAATCATATAAAGAAAAATAAAAGAATGGAAATATTAATAGTTGAAGGCAGAGTTAACGACAACAGTGGAAGAGGGCGCCCATGACGACGGTGATGCAGTGATATATCAGATTGCTTAAACATGTTTCTAGCTGCGGCAGGTCAACTTTCCCGGAATCTCGGAGTGTTCAGATAATAATGAGGAAGACAACGTTCTGGAAAGAAAATGTCACATGATGAGCATCACATCGCTGGAGCTGAAGAGCGCTGGTTTCTGACCTGTGCACCGTATTAGGCACTGGTTTATGAAATATATATGGCTTGTTTGCTAAATCCTGGAATATTTATGGCTTGTTTGCTAAATCCTGGAATATTTATGGCTTGTTTGCTAAATCCTGGAATATTTATGGCTTGTTTGCTAAATCCTGGAATATTTATGGCTTGTTTGCTAAATCCTGGAATATTTATGGCTTGTTTGCTCAATCCTGGAATATTTATGGCCTGTTTGCTAAATCCTGGAATATTTATGGCTTGTTTGCTAAATCCTGGAATATATATGGCCTGTTTTCTAAAACCTGGAATATATATGGCTTGTTTGTTAAAACCTGAAATATATATATCTTGTTTGCTAAAACCTGGAATGTATATATCGTGTTTGCTAAATTAGATTAGAAGTGTGTATGAAATGCACCTCACTTCATTTTGGTGGACCCATTTTGTGCACTTTCTAAATATGTTTTCTGTATTTTGGTGCAAAGATAGGGAAGACATTGTGAACACCTGGGAAAGATAGGGAGATGGGACATTGTGAACACCTGGGAAAGATAGGGAGATGGGACATTGTGAACACCTGGGAAAGATAGGGAAGACATTGTGAACACCTGGGAAAGATAGGGAAGACATTGTGAACACCTGGGAAAGATAGAGAGATGGGACATTGTGAACACCTGGGAAAGATAGAGAGATGGGACATTGTGAACACCTGGGAAAGATAGAGAGATGGGACATTGTGAACACCTGGGAAAGATAGAGAGATGGGACATTGTGAACACCTGGGAAAGATAGAGAGATGGGACATTGTGAACATCTGGGAAAGATAGGGAGATGGGACATTACACGTGTATTAGTTCTGCAGTACTAAATACTATGTTTTATGTGGGTTTTTTTAGTTTTGGCTTTGTGACCAAGTCGTACAGGGCTAGATATTCATCCGTGGAGTTGTGATTAGGATGTTCCTCTTGTATTCAATAAGCCCCGTGTTAGAATCTGGATCGTGTCGTCTTGTTCATAAAGTGACATTTTTTGTGAGATCTTGTTGAGCATCGCTTGAAGCTAGAGTTATCTGCTGTTAGTGGTATGTATCTCCACGTGCTACTTCGTTGAGAGGGACATAGTACATATTGGAAAACCCGATTGCAATCAAATCAATTATCAGCGCCTTGCGAGTCCTTTAAGTACAAACCTCTTCTAGTACGGTCACTGTACCAGGTTTAAAACCGACCGCAGTCAACTGTACATTTAGACTGTTGAGGAAGTAATGATAACTTCTGAACATATTTATATTGCCTGTACAATGAATACAGCAATATATTATTTTAGGGAGGGAGGGGGTGGTAATTCAACCCTAACCCTCCGTCCAAGTATCTGCCATTTTTCTCTAAAACAATTTGTACACACATTTTGGTGTTTTCTAATTTACGTGCGTACATAAAATATGCACATATTTCCCCTGACCAAAACATACAGGCCAGTGGCTCCCATATATGCAGGCCAGTGGCTTCCATACAAACAGGCTAGTGGCTTTCATACATAGAGGCCAGTGGATTTCGTACATACAGGACAGTGGCTCCCATACATTCAGACTAATGGCTCGAGAATATACAGAAAACCTTTCGTGGTTCTTGTACGTGCAGGTAAATTATTCGTGGACCTCATACATACATGCCACATTTCGTAGCTCACATAAACATTTGTCAATTTCTGTGGCTCTCATACTTATATGCCACCTTTTGTGGTTCTATTAAAGGCCACTTTTCGTGACTTTGCTACATACAGACGAATGGCTCGCATTCATACACATATACGAGTTGCAGAATTCTCCTGTTTCAAATAAAATATACACGCGCTTTCCTTATTAGCACAAACCACACATATGCAGATATAAAAAAACTATGAGCCTTACAGAATGGATCGGTTACCATTCATCTTGTTGGTAGGATTGATCACTTATCCCTTTGCGTATACTTTGTAGAACGCGAAAACATCAGTCTAGAAATATTTCTATAAAATATAATACTAGAAATTATATTGATAGTTTTTTGGCGATAAATAGTTCTCTTGGTGATAGCTGAGAAAGATCCCCAAAACGAAGTTGAAGAGTGTCTAATTAATGGTAGGTCGTTAGAGTCATAGATCAGGTTTCCCTTGAAAGGGTGCCATGAGTGAAAGAAAATGAGAACCCCTTAGATTGGCCTGTCGTTTGTCGTTACAATAACATGTGCATGTATCATCTATACCAGTGTTTCCCAACCTTTTTTCACCATGCTCCACCTAAATATTGGTGGAGAATAAAACGAATAAAGATGTTATTACATATGAAAATAGGAATTATTAAAGGAAATAAAAAATCAAACACTTAACTTATTTTGGATATAGTAAATTACCTTTTTGAATATCTTACTTGAGTGTAGAGTCGAGGGGAGGTGAGAAACAGGTAGGCAGAAATAGATAAGTGGGAGATAAACATCACAACATGGACAGATTAAAGTCTAACAGAGTGCACCACACTAGCAAGAGAAAAGATGTGTTGGAGGTCCAATGCAGCCAGCCTTCCTTGTGGAGACGCTCCTTAATGATGAAAATGTGTCATCTTTAAAGATTTTTAACTCCTTACCTACCATCATGTATCTATACGCTGGAAGTCTGTAGACCGGTGGTCCGTGCTACTAATTATCATGCAACAGCAATCCCGTTGTTGACATACTTGTACAGTGAGATTGCCCTCTTGTATACGCCAACAGTATATTTATCTATATATTTATGCCTGATCCTATCTGGGGAAAAAAGTCTTTTTTCTGAAATGAGTTTACACCTCTAGAAGTTTGATTATTCTGTGCATGAAGTATAGTGGGAAATGTCACTAATGCTCATAGAGAAACAAGAGCTCTATCGCTAGTAGCTCTTAACGATCCAAACCAACAAACAAAACACAATCACGATTTACCATTGTGGACATATCACGTGTCACCAAACACTTGAAACATCTCAGTAACAAACAAACACAACAAAACCACCTTCTACCATTGTGGATGTACCACGTTTCACCAAACACTAGGAATATTTCAATAACCAACACACCAACCAACACAACAAAACCACCATCTACCACAGTGGAAACATCACGTTTGTCCAAACACTAGGGACATTTCAATAACCGTTTATCTTTATCATTCTTCTGCGTTATATCCGAATACATCACCTACTGACATCACTCCTTCTACACACGCACTTACAACCACGTTTTCTTCAACCGCAGCCATCATCATCAAAACCTACAACAACATGAGCACTCGAGATAACATATGCCAAATGTCCCATGGGCTCAGAAACTGTCAAGGATACTTTACTGAACATGTCAGTCGAGATAAATTGTTCCATTCCTGGGGTTGATGTCATTTGAATATATTCCCGTGTTAAAGATGACATTAGCTTTTAGCGTATTTATTGTTTCTTATTGCGTTATGCATCGCTACATTATTTTCACTCAAAACAGATTGATCAAATACAAGATTTACTTTAGTTACCCTTAATTTTCATATATAAACAATCTGTGATGTATAAATTATTTTTCTCAGAACAATCAGAACACGTATAATGTATTACTCGTAATTGTCATTTAGTGGCAAGTTGGAAATTTGTTAATCTTCCTGTGTCCACGTTCGTTCTTCTAATTGACATTAGGGATAATGTATTTCGAACTTCAGTTAGACTATCTTCTAGGTAACGCCAGGGAAGAATTCCTGGACAGGTGAGATATGTTTAAATATAAATTAACACTTCGTTGTGTAGTTTCAATGCGCAGCGAACTCATCGCATAACAGATTATTCCCTTGCATCAGATTTAAATATAGGATCATTAGAGGCTGCAGTTATTTTCCCCGAATGATGTTGATGTATAGCCAGCTAGCTATCCGTGGAGATAATTGAAAGTGTTGATGTGATGTTCCTTACTGATACATTATTTGTTGAACTTTAGAGTGTGGGATTCAGTAATATTGCATAAAAATTATGGAAAAGTTCACATTTATCAAATGAAATAATCGGCATTCATAAACAACTTCTTGTTTCTGTTGTCTTGATGAGCAATGATCCTGTTCACTATAGGGAGATGTTCACTATAACGAGGAAATATTCACTAAATAAGATGTTCACTATAAGGAAATGAATAATAGCAAAGTTCTTCAAGAGGGTGCTAGTCATTAGTGATAACCGAAAAAAATATGGAAACGTGGGGGCCGCGGTAACACAGAGCAAATACGAGTATGATTAGAAATAGGAAATTAAATATGTATGATAAGAAG
Source organism: Meghimatium bilineatum (assembly GCA_034231615.1). Lineage (NCBI taxonomy): Eukaryota > Metazoa > Mollusca > Gastropoda > Stylommatophora > Philomycidae > Meghimatium > Meghimatium bilineatum. Next base: position 7,606,265 of record CM067298.1, read on the forward strand.
GAATGATAAGACCGATAACTTTCATTAAAACTTATCATAAAACTTTGATGTTTTATGAAAAGAAAGTGAGTCTAGGACAAAGACACACAAAATTTCATTCGATGGGTATTCATCAGGATACACAGAATTACTTATGTGATACAATATAGGTTCCTCGTTGTTTCTCCAACAAAAGCAAAGAAAAGGAGTTCACTTACATAGGAAACATTCTATCGAGTGAAGAAGACAACAGTAAAGAGATACAAAATAGATGCAACAAAACATACCAGATCCTAGGACAGATGACACGTATTTTCAAGAACAAAAATGTAAACATAGACACTAAAGTTGCATTATACAAGACTATTATTATTCCATCACTATGCTACCAGTGCCAAACCTGGACAATGACAGCACAAGACAAAAGAAAAAAGTGACAACAGAAATGGCATTTCTACGAAGAAAACTCAGAGTGTAATTAAGAGATAGAATTAGAAATGATAACATCAGACAGATAACCAAAACAATACCAGTATTGGAACACATCAATAGACAAAATATCACCGGTTTTCACACGCTTACAGACTACCAACAGACAGCATGCCACAGATGGCCATGAAACATAGACATAACGGTTATAAAACCAGAGGCAGACCATGTAAAAGATGGATCACAGAACTCACAGAATCCACTGGGAATAAAACTTACAACACACAACTAGGCCATCTCCAGAGAACTCTTCTACCCATGACGCTGCAAGGCACACAAGGGTCACATCGTATATTTTAGATAGCCAGACAGACAGATTGATATGTTGATTGATTGATTGATTGATTATAGATAGATAGATAGATAGATAGATTAGATAGATAGATAGATAGATAGATAGATAGATAGATAGATAGATAGATAGATAGATAGATAGATAGATAGATAGATAGATAGATAGATAGATAGATAGATAGATAGATGGATGGATGGATGGATGGATGGATGGATGGATGGATGGATGGATGGATGGGTGGGTGGGTGGATGGATGGGTGGGTGGGTGGGTGGGTGGGTGGGTGGGTGGGTGGGTGGGTGGGTGGGTGGGTGGGTGGGTGGATGGATGGATGGATGGATGGATGGATGGATGGATGGATGGATGGATGGATGGATGGATGGATGGATGGAGGGAGGGATGGATGGATGGATATGGATATAGATATAGATAGACAGATATATAGATTTGTTTCTCGCTTGTTTGTTGTCCTCGTGAATACTGTTTAGTCGAAAGCATCAGGATGATTTCAGATCTTCTCTATGTTCTTCTTCTTTGTTGATTGTCACACTGCTGCTGATCAGTTGCATGTAGTCCAGAAAACGATATTATGATGCACCATGTTTTACAGATTGGCTGCGATCATTGCGCTTCGGAAAATGTTCGCGCCAGAAAACTCAGAATTTGAGTGTTATATATATATATCCTAGATTGGTTTGTGTCACCCCATAGATGATCTTGTTCAATCATAGATGGGTCGTGGCGACTCAATTTCAGTTTCTGTGTCATGGTCCTCTAGAATTCTGTTTGGCCATTTGATCCAAATTTAGAACCACTAGTCTAGAAGGCAATGATGTTGCGACTAAATCCAATACGAACACAGTCACATGTACTTTAAAAAAAGCACATAATCTACAAATAACGAATACATTTATAACAAATTTCACGTTCCCATTATGACTTACCCATATAAGATTACTTTCAATAGAAATTATATCAGCTTTGTCTAGGTTGAACTATTCCGCGAGTCGAAATTGTTACCGGAGATGACAGCAGAAATTGTGTTAACATTTGCCACCTAAGTTTTATGTAACTTTATTTTATCTCAATTTGATCTAAATCTTCCAAGTAATGTGACACGCTTGCAAGTTCTACTCAATACAATTGTAACTTTGGTCACCCGTGAGATTCAGTTCGAGAGATATTCACAAATATGTAGCTATCGTATTTGCAAGCTAGTTCTACTTAAAACTAGTTTTACTAATTCTATTGTAACTATAAAGAATGTATTTATTCAATTGTTTGTTATTGCACACACAGGATTGTGTGAAAATAAGGGCAGTAGAGATGTGGTTCTATAGAAGAATGATGAGAATACCGTGGACTGCCAGGAATTCTAATATTGAGGTGTTGAGAGAGTCAAATGCGAGACGGACATTAATCAATAATATAAGAAAAAAATAATCTTCCATTTTTTTGGCCACGTTATGAGGCAAGGAGGTTTGGAGAACACAGTTACAACAAACAATATTGAAGGCAAGAGAGGCAGAGGGCAATACGTGAGAAAATATTTGACACTTTAACAAACTGGCATGACAGGAAAACAACAAAGACTCCGATACATAATAGTGGAGATTGAGAGATGTCTAATTCTAATTCAAATTGTTAACCTTAAAATTAAAATTGTTAGCTGTATGTATTCACGACGAAAGCACCAACACTGGTATATTGTTGTTGCAGTGAGATTCTACACATTATACATACGTTCAATAGCTTTTCCATTGCTATTGATATCCTTAATTAGCACCATTAAGGCCTTAACAACACTATTGGCATTGTTAACTAAACTATTGATATCGTTAACAAATTAACACTATTGACATCGTTAACAACACTATTGACATCGTTAACAACACTATTGACATCGTTAACAACACTATTGACATCGTTAACAACACTAATGACATCGTTAGCAACACTATTGACATCGGTAACAACAATACTGACTTCGTTAACTACACTATTGACATCGTTAACAAATTAATACTATTGACATCGTTAACAACAATATTACACTATTGACATCGTTAACAAATTAACACTATTAACATTGTTAAAAACACTAGTAACAACGTTAACAACACTACTGACGACGCCTTATATTACGAGACAACGCCTTGGGTATTCTAATTTCTATCATACTTTTAAGGTTTACATTTAAATCACCGTAGTATGCATGAACAGTCATACCTTCACATGTAATTCACTTGCTATTACACATAACATCACCTGAACTTAATCATGTTGAAACACCATACAAGTCATTCTAAAACTCGTGTTCCCTTTGTGGTTTCTATAATCTGGAAGCCGAGTCTTTGTCGAGCCGAGAAATCTAATCACATTAATAACAAACCCGAGCATCGGATAACGGATGAGACCAGTTTTGAAATTCGAGATTTGAAATAAGAGGAAGATCTTTTTTGGCCAGACACATTGCTTATTTCATTGATTATTGATAATCTTACTGTGTAAAGAAATGCGTTCTTTTGATATTACTGCTGGCAGATAATCTCTTAGGTTTGTTTTTTTTTTTACAATTTATTAGCTTTGTTAATATTCTTTATTTTCTTTATGCTTACTGTTTCCTTTGTAGTTGTGGGCCATTTTTCTGCAAAGAGAACCTGTTCAATTATGTTTCTAGTTTGGTTACAATAGATAGAATGTCAATTCTAAGTATAGATCTGTGATTTTTGAATTATCAGTAAATTGTGGGTGTTGGTAAATAATTACACATCTGGCCAGTAATTAACATATTTCGTTTTCCTGGTCAGAAACAGTGAATACTAAAACCAGTTCTAATGTAACCTAGTGTTATTCCTATACCAGTTCTAGTGTGAACTAGTATCATTCCTACACCAGTTCTAGTGTGAACTAGTATCATTCCTACATCAGTTCTAATGTGAATTAGTATCATTCCTACATCAGTTCTAATGTAAATTAGTATAACTCCTACACATGTTCTAATGTAAACTAGTATCATTTCTACACCAGTTCTAATGTAAACTAGTATCATTTCTACACCAGTTCTAATGTAAACTAGTATCATTTCTACACCAGTTCTAATGTAAACTAGTATCATTTCTACACATGTTCTAATGTAAAGTAGTATCATTCCTACACCAGTTCTAATGTAAACTAGTATCATTCCTACACATGTTCTAATGTAAACTAGTATCATTTCTACACCAGTTCTAATGTAAACTAGTATCATTTCTACACCAGTTCTAATGTAAACTAGTATCATTTCTACACCAGTTCTAATGTAAATTAGTATAATTCCTACACATGTTCTAATGTAAACTAGTATCATTCCTACAACAGTTCTAATGTAAACTAGTATCATTTCTACACCAGTTCTAATGTAAATTAGTTTCATTCCTACACATGTTCGATTTGGGTTTACGTATGAGTTGTGCCTGAAGCTTATCATCAGCGCACTTCAGAGACGTTCATAGATACTCCTATCCGCGTCTCAATAACATCATCAGAATGTAGCGTCTCAATAACTTCATCAGAAATTAGCGTCTCAATAACTTCATCAGAATGTAGCGTCTCAATAACTTCATCAGAAATTAGCGTCTCAATAACTTCATCAGAAATTAGCGTCTCAATAACTTCATCAGAATGTAGCGTCTCAATAACTTCATCAGAAATTAGAGTCTCAATAACTTCATCAGAATGTAGCGTCTCAATAACTTCATCAGAAATTAGCGTCTCAATAACTTCATCAGAATGTAGCGTCTCAATAACTTCATCAGAAATTAGCGTCTCAATAACTTCATCAGAATGTAGCGTCTCAATAACTTCATCAGAAATTAGCGTCTCAATAACTTCATCAGAAATTAGCGTCTCAATAACTTCATCAGAATGTAGCGTCTCAATAACTTCATCAGAAATTAGAGTCTCAATAACTTCATCAGAATGTAGCGTCTCAATAACTTCATCAGAATGTAGCGTCTCAATAACTTCATCAGAATGTAGCGTCTCAATAACTTCATCAGAAATTAGCGTCTCAATAACTTCATCAGAATGTAGCGTCTCAATAACTTCATCAGAAATTAGCGTCTCAATAACTTCATCAGAAATTAGCGTCTCAATAACTTCATCAGAATGTAGCGTCTCAATAACTTCATCGGAATGTAGCGTCTCAATAACTTCATCAGAATGTAGCGTCTCAATAACTTCATCAGAAATTAGCGTCTCAATAACTTCATCAGAAATTAGCGTCTCAATAACTTCATCAGAATGTAGCGTCTCAATAACTTCATCAGAAATTAGCGTCTCAATAACTTCATCAGAAATTAGCGTCTCAATAACTTCATCAGAATGTAGCGTCTCAATAACTTCATCAGAAATTAGCGTCTCAATAACTTCATCAGAAATTAGCGTCTCAAAAGCTTCATCAGAAATTAGCGTCTCAATAACTTCATCAGAATGTAGCGTCTCGATAACTTCATCAGAAATTAGCGTCTCAATAACTTCATCAGAATGTAGCGTCTCAATAACTTCATCAGAAATTAGCGTCTCAATAACTTCATCAGAAATTAGCGTCTCAAAAACTTCATCAGAAATTAGCGTCTCAATAACTTCATCAGAAATTAGCGTCTCAATAACTTCATCAGAAATTAGCGTCTCAAAAACTTCATCAGAAATTAGCGTCTCAATAACTTCATCAGAAATTAGCGTCTCGATAACTTCATCAGAAATTAGCGTCTCAATAACTTCATCAGAATGTAGCGTCTCAATAACTTCATCAGAAATTAGCGTCTCAATAACTTCATCAGAAATTAGCGTCTCAAAAACTTCATCAGAAATTAGCGTCTCAATAACTTCATCAGAATGTAGCGTCTCGATAACTTCATCAGAAATTAGCGTCTCAATAACTTCATCAGAATGTAGCGTCTCAATAACTTCATCAGAAATTAGCGTCTCAATAACTTCATCAGAAATTAGCGTCTCAAAAACTTCATCAGAAATTAGCGTCTCAATAACTTCATCAGAAATTAGCGTCTCAATAACTTCATCATAAATTAGCGTCTCAAAAACTTCATCAGAAATTAGCGTCTCAATAACTTCATCAGAAATTAGCGTCTCAATAACTTCATCAGAATGTAGCGTCTCAATAACTTCATCAGAAATTAGCGTCCCAGAGTTCGTTCGATTATCACTCTTGGTATATCTAAAACATTTATCAGTCTCTTTTTATATCTAATACATTTATCATTCTCTTCGTATATCTAATAAATGTATCTTTACGAGTTGCTCCTGTCGTATTCCGCACAGTAATGAGCGACCATGATTCACACTTTTGAAAATATTCTGAGCAGACGAGGTCCTTCAACGAATAAACTATGTCACATCGATCCATTCATATACCTATTGACACCTTGGTCGTGCTCGCTAATGTATCGGCTCGCTCATTGCTCTCAACCCCCACATGTCATTGCACGAATATAATGGCAATCTGTCTGGTCATATATTGTGATAAAAACGCCACCCATTGACGACACACAGTTCTCGCTTCAATTTTGCAAACATGTTCACTCAGTGACTAACTATACACGCGTGACAATAGTTCTGTGCCATTAGTCATTACAGTAACTCAATCACAGCCTTCATTTTCAACGTAACACTTCTCGTGGTTGTAGTAAAGGCACCGCTGAATTATTTGACTGTTTTCTCTACCGGACGAGCCCATGGACCGCTGGATCAGCAACCAACCAACCAACCGGACAGTGCAGGAAAAGGCCAGAACAGCTCTTTTGACGACTGATTGATCTATCATTATAGATAGTACAACATCCTAAATAGTGGTATCGTCAGTAACCTTACATCGCCAGCCACCGCAACCCAGCAATTTCCTGAAACTTCTTTATGTTGTAGAATTTATCTATATTCTATAGTGGTGTTAAAAAAGAAGTCTAAGAACAATGTGGTACAACTGGCATATTTTTTCACTAGATCAGTGGTTCTTAATTAATTTCGATCCTGCCCCTCCTCCTGGTCATAAAAGAGAATAGATTTTCTCTGCGAGCTACCAAGGATCCATACGCTTTATCAATACATATATTATTTGTCGTTTGAGAACTTCTGTGGACACATGGACCCCTTCCCCAATTTCTCACACAAATTAATTGTTGTATTAAAAACAAGGGCATCAGCTTTTGTCGAACCTTGTCAGTACAACTATATTATTGTTGAAAATCACTTTTAGTTAAACATTATTTGTCAATAATGCGTCCCCTTTGTCAATATCCGCCCAACATTTCCGGAACCAGCCCCCCCCTACTAAACTGTTAACATAACCTATGGTCAGCCCCCTTGGTGGACCAAGTCGAGAATCATTACACTTGACCTCACCACCTCCCGGATGCAAAATCACATTTCTAGTAGATGGAATATAAATGTAGTTAGCTTTTCACCCTATGGGAGCCTCACAACACTTTATATATACAATCTTCACAGTTTGAATCAGCAGTAAATACACAGGTTCATTATGAGTCAGCAGTAAATACACAGGTTCATTATGAGTCAGCAGTAAATACACAGGTTCATTATGAGTCAGCAGTAAATACACAGGTTCATTATGAGTCCGCAGTAAATACACAGGTTCATTATGAGTCAGCAGTAAATACACAGGTTCATTATGAGTCAGCAGTAAATACACAGGTTCATTATGAGTCGGAAGTAAATACACAGGTTCATTATGAGTCAGCAGTAAATACACAGGTTCATTATGAGTCAGCAGTAAATAAACAGGTTCATTATGAGTCGGAAGTAAATACACAAGTGAAATCTGAGTCAGCATTAAATACACTAATGCAGCCTCTGTCAGCAGTAAATACACAAGGGCAGCCTGAATGCGCAATAAATACGTGAATGCACAATACAAATATGTATTTTAAAAATTTGATAGCTTACCCTATTCAGGAAGTAGCCATCAACACAACATTTTTTGGCTGTAGTCATTTTTGATATGCATATATATATATATATATATTAATATCAGTTTTAGAATGGGTGATTCGTTATTGACCAGTGTTGTATACTCCCATGCACTTTAACCCAAACGATTTAGTATAAAGGTTAAATTCATGAAATATACATTTTTATAAATAATTTCATTCAAATTCAGGATATACCTGAAGAAGAAGATCTTGATCAATCTTGCATGACAAGAACATTTTTTTGAAACAATAGGAAGTCAAAAGTTACCCAAAATTACTTGAGTTTTAATAAACCCTATGTGGGTAACCTCTTTTGGGTTGGCGTGGCGAATTTAGCTATTTTGGTGTGGCAAACGATTGGCTTGGCGAATTTAGCTATTTGTGTGTGTTGCATGAGACCAATTATTTTTGTATAATCCTTTCCAACTCCAGGTAGTGTTTTCTGAGATATGGGGGCCTGCACAGATAGTATTTTAGATCATATATAATGACCACACAGCCACAGAAGACACAACCATCAGTATGTGCCGTAGTAACACATATACCAAAGTGATAATAATGATACGTAGAATATGTGTTACTAATGACCAGCGCCGGATTTAGACTTGATAAAACCCTAAGCTATATGATATATGGGGCCCTTTATAAGTCCATATATTATATGTCTGTGCCAAATAGGATTTTTTGGGGAGAAACCCCCAAGAAAGTGGGGCTGTAAGCTATAGCTTGTTTAGCTTATAGGTAAAAACCTGCATTGCTAATGCCTAATCTCACTATTATAATAAATATATAATAAAAACAATTATAATAAAAGGAATAAGATCGAAAACGGTTGACGTTTCGATCTAAGATCTTCGTCTTAGTAAATATATTTTAATAATAAGAAAACAACGATTAATGCAGAAACATATTAATTTATAAACATCTTTAAAAAAAAACAAATACACAGACAGTCCATGTAGCGGTCTGACTAAGGATGCAAGGTTAAGTATCTTGACAAGATAGTAAAGATACTTAACCTTGCATCCTTCCCAGGCTGCTCCAGTGATTTTTATTTAATTATTTTTATTAAAATGCGTTTTAAATTAGCATTTTCTCTGTATTATTCGTTATTTTATTATTATTATATTTTCTGTCAGACGAAGATCTGATATCGAAACGTCAACCTTTTTCTCCCCTATTCATTTTATTTTAAATGTTTTTATCATAATTGTATTAGTACTGGTAATACAAATTTACGTATTAAGAACTTTTAGATCAGTCAGAGTAATATAGCAAATGGCTTCGCGTGCTACATTTGACCAACCACAACCTGAAAGTGATTGTTTATTTACTGTTTAACGGTTGAAACATTTTTTTTCCTGTGAATTTGTTATATGTCTATGATATTTATTCTTCATTTTACTTCTTCCATAGAGAAATCTAATGGTCAACTTGAGAAAGTCACCGGAATCACAATAGTCGGAGCAGGAGTGGGACGAGATGTGAGTACACCATAATGAAATCAGCTTCCATATTATTTTCATTGTATATTTTGTTGTCTCAGATTTGTCTTGAACATCTAGTAATTAACAACCGGTTTTATGACATTAGCTTCAAATTCTGTTATTTCATAACCAGCTGCCTTTTCATTTGTTCACTCATTGGCAGTTACGTTACTTCATACCAAGTTGACTCTCATTTACCCTCATTCTTCCTACTTGAATTTACTTGTTACTGCATAACCATCTTTATGGCCTTGTATAGTATCGGATCCCGACAGGCAATAAAATAATACTAACACTACTACGTACCATGCATGTCGTAAGAGAAGATAAAGAAGGTTAGGCGCTAGATTACTAACTTCGCCATGTGATCAAATGAAGCCTGCTGAGGAAATTATAAGAAAGTCATGACAAAGTTCCATCTCGTGGCATTGTATCCTGGTAAGACAATGATTTCGAACTTGACGTGAAATTATTCACATAAAAAATATGCAAATGTGGGCAGCTAATAAAGTTTCACAGCATGGGATAGGGGCAATATGTAACAAACTAACAGTAAAACTTCACATCATGGTACAGGACAAATTGTAACAAACTGATAGTAAATCTCCACGCATGACGTAAAGACATAGTGTAACAAATTGATAGCCCCTGTGAGTGACCTCTCGTTCTCAAACTCCCTCTGGATCTCTTTTGTAGAAGGACAATACCCCCAGTAAGCCCATATGTTGCCGTGGTCCAAGAGGCGAGAATATAATATCGACACTTACTTATTTAAAAACGTAAGTTAATTGTGTCTTTGTTACCTCTAATATTTTATAGTAGTGTGTCCTGATATAACCTAATTGGACTTTGTTGTCCGCTGGTTGAAAGAGGCACACCTCTCCAAAAGAGAGGTAAACTCATTAACTACCTACCAATAGCGACACTTTTCCGGTTGAACATTAGGTAGGAGACTACAAATTAGGTTTGTATCTAAAATCTGCTGTCCTATCCAAAGGGTCGTAGTGACACATAGACCATGCTGAAGTCGAATGTGTCTGGTCGAAGGCCCACATATGTCGGTTACGCTGTACATAATTGTACTGTTCATTCTGTTCTCTAGACAACATTCTTATAATCTATTGGAATGTGAGAATGCACGCAGAAGAAGAAGGTACTGCTAGATTTCCAGGGTGTACTCCAGAGAACTGGGATGTCTTGTGCCGTCGTTATAATTGCGCTTTCTGCGTTTATCATCAACAGCATTAGCCACCTTGGATGACGCCAAACTCCACTTTAGTTTTGTCATGACGCCACCAATCGTTAAAAAAGACCTACCAGCTGAAACAGCCATTTTACTTCGTGCTTTCGGTTATTTCCATGCTTTGTGTTCGCCATTATTGATATACTTTGTGTCGCCTGTGTAACGCCAACCAATCAAGTGCCGTGCCGATTACTAACTAAAGGCACGGAAATAATCCAGAAACGTGCACAAATGTCGATTTCAACCAATCAAGTGCCGTGCCGAATAATTAACTAAAGACCGGAAATAATCCAGAAACGTGCACAAATGTCGATTTCAACCAATCAAGTGCCATGCCGAATAACTAACTAAAGGCTCCGGAAATAATCCAGAAAAGTGCACAAATGTCGATTTCAACCAATCAAGTGCCGTGCCGAATAACTAACTAAAGGCACGGAAATAATCCAGAAACGTGCACAAATGTCGATTTCAACCAATCAAGTGCCATGCCAGTAGCCACCGAAAAGAGGAAAAGGCAGAATAGACAACCATAAAATGATGATGCTTGAAATCAGCACGCGTGACTAATCTATAGAAGGACTTGCTATACGCTAGGCTCATACATTTTCCAGTTACACTAGTAAAGTAACGTTTGAAGGACGGAACATTCTAGCAACGATTCTGGATACTTCTTTAAACAAAAACAAAAAAAGCCGCAGCATGACCTATATTTCAACATGACCGTGGATGTTGGTCATACATGTTCCCAGCCTGCACTAGAAAGGGACATAACAATGAAATATTTCTTTCTTTCACTATTCACGTATCCTGCGCTCTCCGACTGGATAAATATTATTCTTATAATGTTGTTATCATATCTCTGTCTATTGTCTTGTCTTTATTTTACTGTAAGCTGTTACATGACTGAGTGACTATCGGTGTTTTAGGGCTATGGTATGCTGTGTCGCTTGATCTGCTGTAATATTGTGACGTCTTAGAATATTGGTAACTCCTACGATCCACTAATCTCTTGTTTTTCCTCTTCATTTTGTTGTTTACGGGTTCATATTGTACGGTCTTATTAATGTTCAATAGGTATCATTTTCATTAAGTGGCCGAAACCAATACTGTCTCAATTTTTCAATATATTTGACCACAGATGTTGTTCCTAAATTCATCTCTTCTTTCCTAACAATCTCTTCTTTAACACAATCTCTTCTTTCCTCACAATCTCTTCTTTCCTCACAATCTCTTATTTAACACAATCTCTTCTTTCCTCACAATCTCTTCTTTAATACAATCTTTTCTTTCCTAACAATCTCTTAATTAACACAATTTCTTCTTTAACACAATCTCTTCTTTAACACAATCTTTTCTTTCCTAACAAACACTTGTTTAAAACAATCTCTTCTTTAACACAATCTCTTCTTTCCTCACAATCCCTTCTTTAATACAATCTTTTCTTTAACACAATCTCTTCTTTAACACAATGTTTCCTTTCCTCACAATCTCTTCTTTCCTCACAATCTCTTCTTTCCTTACAATCTCTTCTTTCCTCACAATCTGTTCTTTAACACAATTTCTTCTTTAACACAATCTTTTCTTTCCTCACAATCTCTTCTTTCCTCGCAATCTCTTATTTCCTCACAATCTGTTCTTTAACACAATCTCTTCTTTCCTCACAATCTCTTCTTTCCTCACAATCTCTTATTTCCTCACAATCTCTTCTTTCCTCACAATCTCTTATTTCCTCACATTATGTTCTTTAACACAATCTCTTCTTGAACACAATCGCTTCTTTAACACAATCTCTTCTTGAACACAATCGCTTCTTTCCTCACAATCTCTTCTTTCCTCACAATCTGTTCTTTCCTCACATTATGTTCTTAACACAATCTCTTCTTTAACACAATCTCTTCTTTAACACAATCTCTTCTTTAACACAATCTCTTCTTTAACACAATCTCTTTTTTAACACAATCTCTTTTTTCCTCACAATCTCTTATTTCCTCACAATCTCTTCTTTCCTCACAATCTGTTGTTTAACACAATCTCTTCTTTAACACAATCTCTTCTTTCCTAACAATCTCTTCTTTCCTCACAATCTGTTCTTTAACACAATTTCTTCTTTAACACAATCTTTTCTTTCCTCACAATCTCTTCTTTCCTCGCAATCTCTTATTTCCTCACAATCTGTTCTTTAACACAATCTCTTCTTTCCTCACAATCTCTTCTTTCCTCACAATCTCTTATTTCCTCACAATCTCTTCTTTCCTCACAATCTCTTATTTCCTCACATTATGTTCTTTAACACAATCTCTTCTTGAACACAATCGCTTCTTTAACACAATCTCTTCTTGAACACAATCGCTTCTTTAACACAATCTCTCACTTCCTCACATTATGTTCTTTAACACAATCTCTTCTTTCCTCACAATCTGTTCTTTAACACAATCTCTTCTTTAACACAATCTGTTCTTTAACACAATCTCTTCTCTCCTCACAATCTCTTCTTTCCTCACAATCTCTTTTTTTACCTCACAATCTCTGGTGCTGCACTGGACACATCAGCACAAAATACCTTCAAATCACTATGGCCTCAGTCTTTTTAAGAAATGTAGATACATCATCCAGGCAATTCCGTGATGTTATCAATCCAGATTTTCTCTTACCTGATCTTATCCTTCCACCTCGACTGTCCCTTGCACAATAATTTTAGAGTGAGTCGTGTCTCGTTACGTCACCAAATCAAACACGTTTACGCCGCTTCATCACTGCTAAAAGTGGTTCGAGATAACCTGCAAGTTTGTTCTATATGCTGCGGGACAAATATAGTTGTGTGTTCTACATAAATAATTCTTAACAAACATCTGTAGCACTAGTTTTCAAAAGGTTGAATCCTTCTGAGTCTCCGTTCAGTGTCACAAATAACACACAGACACCTAAACATATTTTAATTTATATTAAATATTTGCCCTGTATTAGCTCAGCCCTTTTATTTCAAGTATCGGTTTGTTCCCCACCACTGGAGATTTATCTCTATGGGGAAAAAAAACACATTTCACATTTTATATAAAAAACACATTTGACATTTGTGATTTGGTAAAACATTTTATATTTGATAAAACTAGATAGAGTTCACACATATAGACACTCATACAAACCCATGTATGTGCTCGAACTTCGTCTAATTCAGAACGTAGGAAGTTTCACAACTAAACACAAATTGATACCACCACTACCATTAACCTGGGGAAAGATAATAAATAATTGATTATGTCACCTGCCGGACTTAACGTATGAGGGGACACTTAACCACATTTATGTACCCTTATTTGTTCTAGTACACATATTTGTTCTAGTACCCATATTTGTTCTAGTACCCATATTTTTTCTGGTACCCATAGTTGTTGTAGTACCCATATTTGTTCTAGTACCCATATTTGTTCTAGTACCCATATTTGTTCTAGTACCCATATTTGTCTTATGACTAATCTCATTAGAATAGGTCGCCCTGGAAACGTTTTAATTAAAAAAAAATGATTTGGATCCGAACCACTACCACTTGACTAAGAAGCTAGTGCAATGAGTACAGTGAAACCTCGGCGTCTAGATCAACAAGTTAATCATTGTTTTCTGGCACATAATATATTAATTTTAATTTCCTAGAATTTCACTTCATTTAGCGTTTTCTTCTTCTTTTTTTCCTCATGTAAGTCATCATCAAATGCTGTCTCCGCAACAAAGGTTGGGCTGCAACCTCCAACCTCCTCTGTCTCTTGCTTTGGTGGTTCACTCTACTAGCCTGTAACCTATCCATCTCGTGATGTTTTTCCACGACTTGTATCTGCCTTCCTCTTTCTTGCATCCCCTCGACTCTACTTTAAATTAATGTCTTCAACAAAATGTCAAGTCTTTTAATATGTCGAAAATACTTTATTTATCTGATCTTTATTTCCTCTATTATTTTTTCTTTCATACGAACTTTTGTTGGAACCTCTTTGTTCGTTTTCTTCTCTGGCCATGAAGTCACATTATGTAAGATCCGTATTGTTAATGGAAACTAGGGTTTTAAATTTGCCAAGTAATGGTTTTGGGTACAGCTGTAAACTGTGCACAGCGTCATATGTTGTTGTCAATACGCGTTGCATTTAAGCAGAGACAGAACCGACAACTCTTGTCGCAGAAAAGTAGTGCAGCAGTTTTCTCTCCTGTCGTTGTCAATAGTTTGGGGGAGGGGAGGGGGGAAATGCCCAGGTTGACAGCTTGGTTAAGATGAGAGGGTAGGGGATTAATCTGGAAGAAACACACAAAAGTGAAGGATGGAGGGATGATTCTAGTGGAGATTGGCCAATCAATAGTAGAGGAAGAAGGGCTTGTTTGAATGCAAGAGCTTCCTAGATATTTGCCACTGCCAACAGTTTGTGTTCCCATGGCAACGTCTTTGGTCAACTGGCCTTTCTGGGCGGGAATGCAAAAATCTGTTGATCAATAGAATTGAGAGTGAGGCGCGAATCGGTGAGCTAGTAGCAACAGAGTTGACGCGAAATCTCACTGGACAGACGAGAAGAGGAACCATACATCTGGCACGACGGTCACTCACGCAGACGTGATGAACAGAAATGAAACAAAGCAGACTGCAGTCATCAAATTCGAGTAAGTCTTCTTTTTTTATTTTTGCTGGAAATGAAGTGACCTCCCAGGAGTCAATCCTGGAATCACAGTCTGCGAGTGACAGTAAGAATCATGAGCTGAATTGTAAAGAACTCGGGAGATCACAGTAAACTCTCATGCCATATTTTTTTTTCTTGGCAGCTGACTTCATCCAGGAAAATAATCACATCCCGGCTTGTGTCTATATGTGAAAGCGACGGAGGCGTGCATTATGTTGCTTGCAGTCCCAACGGGAACGTTAGAGGCCTGCCTTCATTGCTTGCTTATTCTTCCATAAGTCGTTCTGATACAGCACGGTTACGATAGATAATGCAGGAGACAGGTGACAACGCGTTAGATCCACTAAACATGGACAAACTATTTATAACTATATTTATTGAATTCACAATCTGGACAGAAGAAATTTTGTTAACTTGATTCATAAACTGGACAGAATAAGTTATGTTACCTTTACTTATAATCTGGACAGAATAAATTATGTTAACTTATAATTTGGACAGAAAACAAAATAGGTTAACTGTATCTATAATTGGGAAAGAAGAAGTAATATTAGCTTGATTTATAATCTGGACAGAAAAAAATTGTGTTAATTTCATTTATAATCTGGACAGAAGAAATGACGTTAACTTGATTTATAATCCGGACAAAAGACATTATGTCAACCTGATTTATAATCGAGACGGAAAACGTTATGTCAATGACATTTATAAACTGGATAGATGAAATGATATTAGCTTGATTTATAATCTAGACAGAAGAAATTATGTTTGATGAATCATCTGTTAGGAAGACATTAATGTTAACTTGATTCATATTCTAAACATAATAAATTATGCTAAATCGAGTCATAATCTGGAAAAAAAACTGAATTATGTTAACTTATTTCATAATCTGGCCATAAGAAATAATGTTAACTCGATGCATAATCTTGAGAAGAATTTAATGTTAACTTGATTCATAATCTAGACCAATGAAAGTAAGTGAGAAATTGATTCATAATCTAGACCTAAAAAAGTGAGAACTTTATTCATAATCTAGACATATGAAATTAAGTGGGAACTTGATTCAGTTTTTGCTCACAATAGGACGGTTCCAGATGTGCTAGTATTACCCCTGTGAAAAATCGCAGACATGTTTAAAGTGAGGTTGCAGCCTTCATTCATCCGGTATTATTTCCTCAATTCTAACCGGGAGTGGGGCTCAGACTAGCTATTGATTATGGAAATGATCTCTTCAATGACAGAGACATTTGGTCTATCCCACGTCTGGTTGTAGTAACGTGATGAACCGTGTTGATTTTCTCCCCGTTCGTAGTACTTTCACCTCGTGTGTTACTACTGCTCTTCCAAGAATCCACTGACATCGAGGTAAGACATGATCACTTGTGTATTTATTTATAATATTGCCCTTTCTTTGTGTGAAACAAAACAAAAAATGCATTTCTGTTCAGTTATTTTAGCTTGGATCAGGTTGAAAGATCGTTTAAATACTCTTATGTGTATCGCATTTTCTTGATTCTTTTTTATTCCTGATTCATTTTGTCATAGTCAAGTGAAACGGTTGTTTGATAACTGTAATATTTCTTATATTTGTGTTTATAAGGAAGTCAAGTGAAACCATCGTTCAAATAATGTTCATTTAGAGTCAAGTGAAGTTGTTGTCCCCATGTTCAGTTAGAGTCAAGTGAAGTTGTTGTCCCCATGTTCAGATAGAGTCATGTGAAGTTGTTGTCCCCATGTTCAGATAGAGTCAAGTGAAGTTGTTGTCTCCATGTTCAGATAGAGTCATGTGAAGTTTTCGTCAACATGTTCAGTCGAATGAAATCATCCTTAACATTTCCAGAGTCAAGTGAAATTATCGTTGAAATGTTCAGTTAGAGTCAAGTGAAATTATCGTTGAAATGTTCAGTTAGAGTCAAGTGAAATTATCGTTGAAATGTTCAGTTAGAGTCAAGTGAAACATCGATCACGTGTTCAGTTAGTCAAATGAAAACATCGATAAAATATGTTTCTTTCTCTTCTTTCTTTCTTCATTCATCTCAGTCAAGTGTAACCACCGTTCACATGTTCACACAGAGTCCAGTCAAACGATTGTACAGATTGTTGATATTCAATCAGAAAGTCAGTTTCAATTATTGTACAAATAGAATAATGTCTTCCGTGACTGTATCTTTGTCTGACGTTATTACCCAGAAGTCCACTTGTCATTAGATAACAATACTGAACTAAAACTAGTCTTTGAAACTCTGAAGCTGCTGTCATGTTTGTTCTATACTGTCATATACCTTTCTTCATGTGTTCCCTGATATATTTACTCTTCTTGTACCCTCGCGATTAAATGGTTGGCTACTGTATTATTTATTCATTGCCATGTTATTATTAGGATTGTTTTTTCATATCCCTCTTCTGCGTTCATTCTCAAACTCCCGCTGGCTCTCTCTTGTAGCAGGACACATTCTCAAACTCCCGCTGGCTCTCTCTTGTAGCAGGACAATAATCCTAGATTTCCAACAGGATGTAGTCCTATCTATCTTCGTGACATGTTCATTATGTGACATGTGACGTTGTCCTCGATTTCACTATGTATGCCTCTCAGTTATATGCAAGCTGCGAGCCTCTTCCAGTACAGAAGGTCTTCAATATCGTGTGTCCATCGCAGACTTGATCTGGCTCTTGTTCTCTTACCTGGAACTGTTGCTTCCATGATTAATCTTTCTAAACCAGTGTTTCAGTGTTTATGTGTCCAAAATGGGAGCCGCGTTAGCACAGTTGTTAGCGCACTGGCTTCACATATGAGTGGTCCTGGGTTCCTTCCCCAGTTGAGGCGGAAATGTTTTTCAGATCACAACGGCTCCCGGGTCGACCCAGCCTTAACTGGGTACCGGATTAATCCGGGAAGTAAAGACTGCGAGGGAGAGAAGATGGCTACCACCCTCATTTTCAGAGCCTCTGAAATGTGAGACCGCTAACATCTCACACCCCTACGCCATTAATAAATGTTATGGGTTACTTTACTTATTTTATTATGTCCAAAATATGTTGACTTGTATTTTTGGATAGTGTTGAGAAATCAGTCATCATCTATATTCAAGTCCTTGCGGACGTCTTCGTGTTGGTTTGTCTTTCTAGCCATGATGGCAGCGAGAACAAGAATCTCGTATAAGATTACGAACTGTGATTGTGTAGTATTAGCTGTTGCCATAACTATCAGAGCTGAAAGACCATTGCTTTCCTTTGCGATAACATGATCAACGTGTTCCAGAAATGAACCTGTATGAGGCCTCTATCCTCCATGTCATTGAATATACAAGCACCACTATCACCGCTAGTCACACACAGTTTGGGAAACTGGAAAGAAATTTAAACGAAGTGGTGCTGTTCATCCTAGGTTGTACAAGGGCAACATCCTGTGTGGCTATGAACTTTCTCCTTGATTTTCCGAGCATATCTCATAGAATTGGTATTTGGCATGCCCGCGCATAGCTAAGACTGAGTTCTGACATAGACCACCCACTACACAGTGAGCTTCTTCATGTGGAGGGAAGCAGGTTCAAGATAGGCAAATTGTGGATAGTGGCGTAGAGGATACCGTTAAACAGAGTGAACCCCCCCCCCCCCCCAGAAGGCATAACTGCTGGCGAGGAGTGAATACGTATGTCTATGGTCTTTCAGGAGACAGTCATTACAAAATATAGAGCGCATGAAACTGCCTTATGAGCGTGAATGCTGAGGTCAAGGCACATATCTTCGAACATACCGATGTCACAGACGATGTGATTAACATGAATGTGTCAGTCATCCGTCACCAGCGTGCGCATGGGCTTCTAATTGCCAGATCAGAAGAAAGAACAATACACGAAGTCAGTGGAGCCTTTACCGAAACAACCAGAAGTCTATCGTTGGAAGTATTTGCCGCAACGCAGACACTAAACCAGCTGGAATCGGAAGCATATTCCCATCAGTGCATACTAAGTGAATGAATATGATTCAAAAAGTGGAAACAGTTGATATACGTAGGGAATAGGTGGATCCATTAGAGAGAGAGATAAAATGCGGGCCTCACTGCAGAAAGTCTCGCTTATATTTCTCCTCGGACACGCCGGCGTAGAGGGAAACGAACGGGCCAAATAATTAGCTATCCTCGCCACCACAAGAGATGGTCAACCTAGGACCGAGAATACATGCGTATTGCTCTTTGTGAATCCTCACGATCTGAGGATTTTGAGATGAATGAGAATGAGCCAATATCGAGAATGCGCGATTTGGGAGTGAGGATGTGCGTGTTCCGTAGAGAACACCTAACAAGGATTTCAAAACCAGCAGTAAACCAACATCAGCCGTTATGCTGTGAGAGCATTAATAAAGCGGAGATCTGAGCACATATGGACATGTCCGGTGTGCGAAGACGATAATCAACATATATAATACCTAATGTGGCTCTGATATTTCTATGACATGTCTCTTACATTTTATTTCGTATGCCCATATTTTCTTTCACATTACGAAATTCATTGTCCACGTCTCGCAGCCGTATGTTGTCACTGGAAAAATACAGCTTCCTAATAGCTAAAGCTGTTTTTTTTCTATGTAACCTATGTCATAGCTATCTGATCTGTCATATTTGCTGTAGTGTTGTGGTAGTGTTGTGGTAGTGTTGTTGTGAATCTCTTTGTGATCTCTGCTGAGCAAGCTTCTGGTGTGTTAATCGTTGACCCGAAATATTTAAAGTTGTAGCACAACCAGATACGTAGATGTATCACATTTGAGTCATCAACACAGAAAACCCTCCAAACATTCTATCCTTGGTGATAAGAACAGGTCTGGACAAAATCACGAACTGACCATTCCTTACTGTTATTAGCCAAAGAGTTTCTTTTACCTGTTGTCCATCCACTCTCACCTGCTAACCACATAATATTCTTTGAACTTAAACGGTGTCACATTACGTCAAAACCTTGCATTACATGTTGCTAAAGTAGGATCATACTAACGTGGTCATAGAGGCATTAGTCATTAGAAGTAGCAAGGTCAAGGACCATACTAGCAAGGTCATAGAGACATTACTTATTTGAAGAAATTAATGAAATAAAACAGTGTTTCTCAAACTATCATCTATAGTTTTTCTACCATCACTCTACCTTTCCCAAATATTGTATAGATCATCGCCCCCTTCCCACCCCAAACAGATACGTCTTGTGTAAGAGAAAAGGGGAGAGGGGGTTATTTACAAATGTCAATTATTTTGCAATCTGCAATCCCATAGAAGAGGGAAGGAGAGGACCCACCCCCTCCCCACCCAAAAAAAAAGCCAATAAGAACATTACTAGAGCAAGTCAGCATTAATGTAAAACCATGGTAAAGACCCTCTTAATAGTTTCCCAGAATAATGTGCGTACAAAAGCCGTACAAAAATGTAGATAAATGTTTTTTTTAGATAAATTTCCCAAACAAATACGTAGACTTCGGCACTGTTTTCTTCATTTTTATGGAAATTGGAATATTTAATGACTTTTTAACACAAGTATTCACTTTAAGTAGTCACTTTAGTAGTCACCAGTGGTCACTTTAAGTAGTCACTTTAGTAGTCACCAGTGGTCACTTTAAGTAGTCACTTTAGTAGTCACCAGTGGTCACTTTAAGTAGTCACTTTAGTAGTCACCAGTGGTCACTTTAGTAGTCACCAGTGGTCACTTTAGTAGTCACCAGTGGTCACTTTAAGTAGTCACTTTAGTAGTCACCAGTGATCACTTTAAATAGTCACTTTAGTAGTCACCAGTGGTCACTTTAAGTAGTAACTTTAGTAGTCACCAGTGGTCACTTTAATCTCGATGGATTCATTGTCTCATTGAAGAACAATGTTCTCACATCAAACACAATGGTAATCGTTTTATTATGAACAAAAATACAATATGTATTTAACATATTCAACGCTGTAATAAGAACAGTTCTTTCTGATGAGTTTTGTTTCAGTCATTGTTTAGGACATATATTATACAAACATCAACAGTATGATGTACAAAAACTGCCGCCAGACTGCTGGTCTTGCTAAAAAAAGGTACTCTATTATTCTTTTTCTTTTTTTTTTAAACACATTGTGAAAGCTAAAATCATTTCTCCTACATTGAGCGCTACATTGAGCGCTACATTGAGTTTGCACAGTGAATTTCCAGGTTTAAATACGTATGTAAACCAATTCTTGCTGTTGTTGAAATCTTTTATATTATGCTCGTTTCTTGGCAGCATATTCTATTCAGTTCTTGATAGCATACCTTTAGTTCTTTATATCATATTCTATACAGTTCTTGGTAGCATACCTTTAGTTCTCGGATAGCATATTCTATACAGTTCTTGATAGCATACCTTCAGTTCTTGATAGCATACCTTCAGTTCTTGAGAGCATACCTTCAGTTCTTGGTTGCATACCTTCAGTTCTTGGTATCATACCTTCAGTTCTTGGTAACATACCTTCAGTTCTTGGTAGCATACCTTCAGTTATTGGTAGCATACCTTCAGTTCTTGGTAGCATACCTTCAGTTCTTGATAGCATACCTTCAGTTCTTGGTAACATACCTTCAGTTCTTTGTAGCATACCTTCAGTTCTTGGTGGCATACCTTTAGTTCTTGGTGGCATACTTTCAGTTCTTGGTGGCATACCTTCAGTTCTTGGTAGGATGTAGCCATTAACTCGGTATGTTTTTTCTGTGAGGATATTCTAATCTAGTTAAATACGTTCAGTAGATTGTTATTTTTTACTGAGCGGTCCGGATATACAACTGTGTTTGTTAATTTTAACCCTGGTATCTTAGCTTTAACGGACTTGCTCTGCAGCTCGCTACCGCAGAGCCTCGTCACCACCATGCGAATTCATTTTAATGTCATGTGACGTATTCCTTCCAGAACGTTGTCTTCCCAATGAACTCTCTGAACCTCTCTCTGTCTTGGGCGATGTGGCTTGCATTTTCTAGCGATGTATTCATATTATCTTTAATGTCGTCAGTCCATCGTCTTCTTGGTCTGCTCCTTCTCCTCTCCCAGGTACTCTTCCCTCCATTATTTGTCTTTCTAAACAGTTATGTCTCTTTATATGACCAAACAGGCGTAGTTTTCTTTCTGTTATTGTGTTTAGTAACCAACACTCTGGAATATTCCGTGTGTTTATAATATCTGAGTTTCTGATTTTATCCTTCCATGATATTCTAAGTATCTTTCTGTAGCATTTCAGCTCGAAGGCGTTGTTCTTCTTTGCCGCTGTTTTACTTAGAGTCCATGTTTCACAGCGGTATGTTGCAACCGGAAAAATAAAAGTTCGTAACATTAGCACTTTCGTTTCTATTTTGTTGTTTTTCCATATGTTTTTCAGCCGTGTTATTTTGCAATATGCCATTGCCAATCTCTTCCTTATTTCTGCCATGCAGTCTCCTGCACCGTTGATGTTTGCTCCTAAGTATTCAAATTTATCCACACATTCTATCTCGGTATTGTCTATTCTGATTTTTGGTTGTTGTGTTGTTATATCTGTTATTAATACAAATAAGAAAGTTTTCCATTTTCAACAGAAGCTTGCCAATGCTTGGAATAAACGTAGTTGAGTCAGGTTTCAAATAGAATAATATTTTATTTTAAAAGCAATAAGTAGTTGCTTTCTGGTTCCGGTTCAAGATGGAAGTAGTAATGTTAATTGTACTTGCTATGCTTGGTTGATCTGCGTCCTAATAAGCGCAATCTTAAAACACCTATTATTCCTGAAACAGAGGTTTATTGAGTCTTTATGTGATGCTTACGTAGACACTCAAGGGTAGAAGAAAACGAGGAAAGCCTAAAGCAATCCTAAAAGCACCATCCTTAAAGAAGAGGAAATAGTAGGCTGTAAGACGAATACAAGAACTAAAACGGCTGTGTAGTTCGCAATATATGAAGGATTAAAACCTCTGCCTCGTGTGCCGCCTGCGGTACGAAAAGAACAAAGAAACTAACTAACTAATAAGTAGTTTCAATATATTTGAGTATTGATATGTCCAGTGCCTCCTAAAGTTTTTTTCGCTCCTTGACCCTAACTCACCACCCCCCCCCCACCTCTTTATCCTGCATCGCTCCCCCACCCCACCTTGAAATTCGTCACCAACCACAGGGGTCGTCGTCACCAACTTTGAGAAACACTAGAATAATTGAAAACAAACAAATAGCACATTGTTTAGTTAGAAATAGTGGTGGATGCATCTAGAATACTTCAACAATCAATAGCCATAGATGATCATTCTACTGATATCAATTGCAAGGAGTGTGAAGCAATCATGGAAGCATTGCAAGGAGTGTCAAGTAATCAAGGAAGCATTGCAAGGAGTGTGAAGCAATCAAGGAAGCAACTATTTTGTTGCTGGTATTATCCCACCTTGAAGAAGAAATGATAATCATCCTGGCTGATGTAAAATATGCTTTGCAAGTTCTCTAGAACCCAGAGACATTCAGGCCTACTAGAAACCAGAGACATTCAGGTCCACTAGAACCCAGAGACATTCAGGCCCTCTAGAACCCAGAGACATTCAAACGCTCTAGAACCCAGAGACATTCACGCCCACTAGAAACCAGAGACATTCAAACGCTCTAGAACCCAGAGACATTCAGGCCCACTAGAAACGAGAGACATTCAGGCCCTCTAGAAACCAGAGACATTCAGGCCCACTAGAAACCAGAGACATTCAGGCCCTCTAGAAACCAGAGACATTCAAGCCCTCTAGAACCCAGAGACATTCAGGCCCTCTAGAACTCAGAGACATTCAGGCCCTCTAGAACTCAGAGACATTCAAGCGCTCTAGAATTCAGAGACATTCAAGCCCTATAGAACTCAGAGACATTCAGGCCCACTAGAAACCAGAGACATTCAAGCCCACTAGAACCCAGAGACATTCAAGCGCTCTAGAACCCAGAGACATTCCACATGAATGACTTAAAATCACTATTTTCTCAACTAAACAACCAAGGAAAAGAAGTAGTTCTCCAGTGGACAACAAGCCACTCACAAATCTGAAGAAATAAGATCAGGGACCAGCAAGCAAATATATTTCAGTGTTAAGTATTCCTGTGAAGGACGTGGGGAGGCGTTTTATGGGCTGTGGAAACAAAGGCTGGTTTGCCATAGCAGATGTCGCGACATGTACAGGGAGGATTTTGATTGTACCTCTGAAACAAACAAAATCATGTCCCAACCATGGACTGAACTCGTAACCTCAAGGGTTCAAGGGTCAGGGGACCCCTGGAAATACGGAACAACAGATGATAAAAATCCTTCAGTTGCTGAACAGATTTCAGCATGCAACGTTGAACAATCATAGCAATAATACACAAAGTATCTTTGTGATATCTTGCTGTCAGCTAATGCGGAGACGGCATCTAATCTTGTCTGATTTACAATGCGGATTTATTCTTGTGTGCTGTTGTCAAAAATTAATGATTTATTTGCGCAAATGATTAATGATAATCTCCTCTATCAAGTAATCGTATTCATATAATTATAAAGAATTCAGGTTACAAGTATCAAGAGAATTTATTCTGACAATTAGTCGATGAAAGGCAGTATTTTAATCCATGAATAACTCACTCAATCGCCATCTCGTCAATTATGCAGTCCTGTGGACTGATCTGTATTATTCTTCCACAGTGATATTATACTATTTTTCGTGATTTTCATTGACGGTCGAGGCAAAGTATACACAAAATTACCAATGAAAATCACGGAAAAGAGAAAAATAGCCTCAATTTTGAAGGAGGATTTCCGATGAGTCTACAAAATTGTATATTTGACGCGGGTATTGTCTCATCCCGACAGGCTTTAGATTACAAAATATCCATACGTGTATGTGAACTAACCCGTGACCTATGTCCAACTTGTGAAATAATAAAATATAGAAGAATCAAGAATTTTATTCATCAAGAAATATCATGCAGAAAGCGAGCAGTGTGTGTATGTTATATTGCCCCTGTGTCAATCAACCGGTCCTTATTCATAGCAGCTTGGGAATATATGCGTTGAAAGTATTGAATGAAATATTTTTATTAAGGATGCTTTGTGGTCGAAGACGGACAACGTGGTGACTCAAGTTGCAAGGCGAGTAGAGTAGAGTATGTTATTTATGTTTATGTGTTATTTATGTTTACAAGTAGACCTTATTTGGTCAATGTAGTATCGATGCCTCCTGGCATGTACTAATGTTAAATGTTTGTGGTTCTTAGTGGAGTTTACATACCTGTGCAGTATGTCTGGTTGTCTGTCTGTCAATCAACCGGTCCATATTCAAAATAGCTTGAGAAATTAGCGTTGAAGAGAAAACTTTCATTTCTGCATGTTTTTTTGTGAAGGAGTGCATGGAAGTTTTCTATGGAATGCGGAAATAAGGGCCGATTTGCCATAGCACTTGATCACTGTGCTCACTTCACATAGCAGACATCGCGACATGTGCAGGAAGGATTTTGATTGTTCTTCTGAAAGAAAAATAATCTTGTCTCAGCCGTGGATTGAACCTCAAGGGTCTGAAAACGCGCTCTAACCCCTCGGAAAAGCGCCCCAACTTTGACACGTTGAAAGTAGCGATTAAAATAGTAACTAACTTTTTTACGGTTCAATTAATCAGTTTTTTTTATCACTGACCACGTTCTATAGTCAACCAATGAAAGAAAATAGTAGTTAAGTCGAGTCAGCCAAGTGACAGTTTCGTCAGTAAGCACACAGGTATTATTTAATCTAAAGTTGGCCATGCCTAAATTCATCACCAAGTGTTTGTTTTTGTAAATAATTCAGGCTACTTTCTTCATCTCTCTTTATTATTGTTTCCAGTACAAACTTGAACTTAACACAGTTAATGTGTTAAATGGCAATGGGACATTGAATAAAAAAATACAGAAAATCAGTTCTGAGTACCACATAAATCAGTTCTTAATACCAAAATAAAATAAAAACACGTAAATCAGTTCTGAGTACCAAAATAAAATAAAAACACGTAAATCAGTTCTGAGTACCAAAATAAAATAAAAACACGTAAATCAGTTCTGAGTACCAAAATAAAATAAAAACACGTAAATCAGTTCTGAGTAACAAAATAAAATAAAAACACGTAAATCAGTTCTGAGTACCAAAATAAATTATAAAAAACACGTAATTCGTTTCTGAGTATCAAAATAAAATTTTAAAAACACGTAAGTCAGTTCTGACTGTCATAATAAAATACAAAAACTGGTAAATCAGTTATGAGTACCAAAGTAAAATACAACACACGTAAATCAGCTCTGAGTTTGAAATAAATCAGTTATGAATTTCACATAAATCAGTTCTGAGTAACACGTAAAAAGGGATATGAGCAGCAAAATAAAATAAAAAACACTTCAATAAGTTCTTAGTACCAAAGTAAACTGTAAAAACACGTAAATTTGTTCTGAGTACCACGAAAATCAGTTCTGAGTACCAAAATAAAATATAAAAACACGTAAATCAGTTCTCAATATCACGTAAATTAGTTCTGAGTAACATGTAAATCAGTTCTGAGTAACACGTAAATCAGTTCTGAGTACCAAAATAAAATATAAAAAACACGTAAATCAGTTCTGAGTAACGCGTAAATCAGTTCTAAGTACCAAAATAAATTTTTTCAAACACGTAAATAAGTTCTGAGTAACAAAATAAAATCTTGACCAATGTTTCTCAAAATATAATGAATTTCTATATCTATACAAATATAGATATTATTCCTTATTTTTGTTTAAATTTCCATTGTTTTGTTTCATCTTTATTTCTCCTTTATTTAAATGTATTCTTCTACCACAATATGTCAGCGTTATTATTAAATGTCTGCGGTCTAGTTCATTTGCAATATTAATTTTATTGTTTTGTTTCCCGTTTGTCCTATATTTGTTTGTAAATATTCTTTACTTGATTCAATCTGTTTTTAGAATTGTTAATTCTAAGTTTTGTGTGTGATTTAATAAGTTTATTAAACAGTTAATTATATTATTATTTGTGTGTGTGAATTTGTCGGTTTTATCAACTGTAACAATGAATGCTTTGTAATTACCGTTGCCATCTATTGGTAAATTGCTGTACATGTCACTAGGTTGACAGGTATGTTGCATCCAAGTCCTTCTCCAGAATGGACGCGCTCGCTGATCCCAAATATATTCGCTTATCTCAGCTGATACTACATGTTCCGTGCTTTTCATTGACTGTAACACACAGTATACGCAAAGTGACCAATGATCATTCACATCAGATAAGATAAAAGGCAAAGTGGTCATTGACCAATCACGTCAGCAAAAATAAATGACGATATTTGGGATCAAATCTCACGACTATTTTGGAGAGGGTCCTGCTTCATCGCATGCTAACAACTCTGAGAGTTTAACTGTGACATTCGACTAAACTATAAGACTTCTGTACAGAATTAATAAGGATTTCATTTGTTACGTTTTTTTGCTACTATTTTCGTGAATCTCATGTGTCGATATTTATATACTTGTAGTCGCATGCCAAAAATAGCCAAAGCCAACCAATGAAATGAAAGAAAATAATCAAAACAGCCTCTGAGGTCATGTTTTTGTTTTCTGTGCACATGTCTTCTATATGGGAGACGGTCATGGATTACTGCCGACTAGAGAACGTTTCCTATAACTGGCTAACTCCCTTGATGTAATTATAATATGAGTCACCAGTGAAAATATTATCAGTGTATGCTGGTCAAATCCATCGATGATCTGATCCCCTCCGATCAGTGAGTTCATCCGTGACCGAGTTCCATTAAAGACATCTATACGGAAAGTAAACATGACCTGAAATGCTGATTTATGATTAATTCAGTGCGTTTCGTTATTCTGCCTTGGCTAGTCTGGGCATACGACTCCAAGTATAGGAAAAGTGACCAACGAAAACCACATGCAAGTTCTTACAATCCTAGAATTATACGACATAAGAGAATCGATATCACAACACGCAAGGTGCATTCCGTTAGTGATGTATCAACCTCAGTGATGCTATCATTACCTACACTTACCAATAAAATTGTTCTTGCACCGCAGTTCCGGCTTCGATTTTGAAACATCACAAGAACTCTGAAATACCGGGTACTCAATGTTCAGTGACTAGAAAATGTACAGTCAACCTGACGCCATCAACTGCCCTTACACCCCTTGGACTTATACGTGTAGCACAGTTCTTGATGATTGTATCAAACAACCAAACAATGTTATTGTGATGAGTGGTTGATACGCAATTTGAAAACAAAGACAATTATCCACAACAACACGCACTGTTAAATGTTACGGATGAATCGTTCTGCTCGCAATAGTAGCTCAATAATCATACTGGAAAATATTCCAATTACAATGAACTCTACACATCGACATCGACATCGACTTCTCTATTTCCATGCATGGACACGTTAACACAATTCTAAATAATGTTTCCATATTTCATTTTTGTAAACGACCTCTATAGTGCAGGTTCCGAACTACTTACCCAGCTGCAACACTATTGTTCCAGAAACACAGTGACCATCGACTTCAACGCCTTAAAAATAATTTTATTGGGTAAAAAACACTCAGAGTCAACATTTCCATATATCAGTCAACGTAATTGTTACTTACATAATAATTTATACAATGATTAAAACTAACTCCTTAACAATATTGGAAATGTCGTTTACAATAATGGCAACCTCATGTAACTCTGGTGTTCAAATTTATATATTATATATATATATATATATATATATATATATAATGTGTGTGTATGTATGTATGTGTGTATATGTATGTATGTGTATGTGTGTATATATATATATATATGTATGTATGTGTATATGTATGAATGTGTTTGTATATGTGTGTGTGTGGCTGTGTGTGTGTGTGGCTGTGTGTGTGTGTGCAGAGAACAGCTAGAGCACACAATTAATACACTTGAGATGTGGATATATATAGAAGAATAAAGAGAAATTCATGAAAAGAGAAGAAAACAAAAATTTGCGGACAATACTGTGTGAGGAAACAGATATTTAAACAAATACATATCAACCAAATCAAATATTGTTAAAAAATTAAAAGAGACATGAGACCTTGTTGAAGACCTCGCTTGAAGGTGCGTCGAGCAAGAAGTAGTCAGAGATACAAGAAGCGATGGGGGACATCATAAGATGGACATTATAATCTTTCAATATGCACTAAAAAGGCAAGGAGGATATTCGAGAGCTATTACAACCTGCCATCGTTACGTAGACGACACTTATATGACTAGAAACGTTGTACTATCATAGACGCTCTGTGCTTGAAGCATCATTATCCAGAGCTTGTATAAGTTCTATCCATTGTTCAGACTGTTTAGTAAATTCTCCAGAAACTGAAATATCATGATCACGTGATTCTGGCTAACGTGTATTGTTGTACATATTAAGTAAAATAGAAATGTATACAAGTCCACAAGAACTATTGTTTTCTATAGTGAAACGATGAAAACTTGCAGGGTTTGGAGACGTATGTCGATATGATCCCTTGTCAAAAACAATAGCGCAGGGAATGGGTGAAAGTGGAAGAAGCGGAGGAGGCTAAATAAAAGCATCGACAGACAACATCAAGGACTGAACAAGACAAGAAGCGGAGGAGGACAAATAAAAGCATCGACAGACAACATCAAGGACTGAACAAGACAAGAAGCGGAGGAGGACAAATAAAAGCATTGACAGACAACATCAAGGACTGGACAAGACACGATTTTTAATCATTCGTTCCCATCGTTGAAGTTAGAAATTACTGGAGGATTCTGTGTATTGATGTATCCAATGGGGGTACCCCTACCTGCCACCCTGACTATGTGTGTTCATGCATCCAATGGGTGTACCCCTATCACCCTGACTATGTGTGTTGATGCATCCTATTGGGGTAGCCCTAACAACCACCCTGATTATGTGTTTTGACGCATTCAATGTGGTACCGCTATCACCCTGACTGGTTACGACTTATAGATAGATTATGGAGTATTAAATATTGTCACATTTATATCGTTCTACTATAATTGTATACCATATTTCATGGGCTATCTATACAATTCTTATCCACTTTCAGAATAAAAGCAGCAATGAATATCTTTTACTTCCGATTTCTCTGTTATCGATTTTGCTTTATAAGGTCGGTCTGGTTAAGTGAGTATCGAGCTGACTTATTAATCCGAAGCGGTCTGTAGTCAGTTACTGGCGTCCGTACAAGTGCCTAGAATGTATGGTGAAGCTAACCCCGTGAGTTCGGGTGGGGTGGGGGGGGGAGAAACTTTGAAAATAAAAAAAAATTGTACTTTTGTGCATGAGGTAGAAAAGTGTTTCATTAGTTTTTCTAGTTTTTATAGAAAGCATTTTACGTATTTCTATTTATGCCGGTTTAATTTCACTTCATGTAAACTTTGTAAATTCTTCATATAAATTCACTCTTCTTATGAGAATTTGTTAGTGCATATCTATAAATTACGTCAACATTATAGGAGGAAGTATGAACAAGTTTGACAGTTGTTGACAAGATGGAGGGGGTTTTGCAAAAGTTGACGCCAACAATACCTTTTTATACACCAATTATATTATTGCAATTAGAGACGAAAATTTTAATAATTTGAAGCAACTCGTGTAGTTATTTCTTAATTTTACTGCTTGCATATTTTTATGGTGGAAGGGAATAGCTTTGCACTAATTACACATGTGATCCCTGAATTCTGCATAATTTGTTAACGAGCAGGAGAAGGCAGTCAAAAATTGTCCACAAAATGTTAACGTAAAGTATGGACATCCCTTTATCAGTGTAGGAATCTCGTGAATGTAATAAAATGCTTTATAACGCAGACATATTTGTCATTTTAAGTCCGCAGGACCATGTGATGTCTGGTCCTAGTGACTTCTAACATTTTAGAGTAATTGTGATTGTTTGTTTCGTTCTCTGTGATTTTGCTGCCTTTTATCTCTGTTTAATGAATCAGTGTACAACTGATAGATTTTGGTTTTGCATAAATTTATATTGATCTGTTCTATTCTGTCCTTGATGTTGAGGAAACACTGATTGCAGTTTCTGGTCCTCGTATCGGGTAGCATGTGTCCTTTCCGATTTCTGATTCATTTAAGTTAACGCTAAACCCAAAGAATTGAAGAAGGGATGGAGAACAAGAAGAAAAAAACGAGCTTGACAATATGTTAACATCATCATCATCATCATCAAGTGCCGTCTCCGCAACGAAGGTTGGCTGCAACGTATCTCCAACATCTCCTGTCTCTTGTCTTGGTGGTGCACTCTGCTAGACTGTTAACATCATGGCCAGGTTTAAATATGTTACCATCCTTTCCATGTTTAAATGCGTTACCATCCTTGCCATGTTTAAATATGTTACCATCCTTTCCAGGTTTAAATATGTTACCATCCTTTCCAGGTTTAAATATGTTACCATCTTTGCCAGGTGTAAATATGTAACCATCCTTGCCAGGTTTAAATATGTTACCAACCTTGCCAGGTGTAAATATGTAACCATCCTTGCCAGGTGTAAATATGTAACCATCCTTGCCAGGTTTAAATATGTTACCATCCTTTCCAGGTTTAAATATGTTACCATCCTTGCCAGGTGTAAATATGTAACCATCCTTGCCAGGTGTAAATATGTAACCATCCTTGCCAGGTTTAAATATGTTACTAGCCTTGTCAGGTTTAAATATTTTAACTGATAATTTGTTAGTTTTACATTTTGGCAGATATTTTTCGAGATTCAAATATGTTAATGTTCCCAAGCCAGATTAAAATATGTCATTGCCAGGTTTAAATATATTAACATCCTTCCCGGTGATTAAATATGTTAACGTACTTTCCAGGTTTAAATATCACATCCTACATGCTTTTCATTGAATACTCTAAGATGCGGATGTCCCCAATGTTCTACCTCAACGACACTGACGGCTCCGAGTCTTAGTATTATCAATATAGAAAAAGAGTGTGTTTTTCAAAGTAATATTTTTTTTATCCTTATCTCAAAATATTCCATAATCCTTATCTCAAGATGTTCTATTATCCTTATCTCAAGATGTTCTATTATCCTTATCTCAAGATGTTCTATTATCCTTATCTCAAGATGATCTATTATCCTTATCTCAAGATGTTCTATTATCCTTATCTCAAGATATTCCATTATCCTTATCTCAAGATATTCCATTATCCTTATCTCAAGATATTATATTATCCTATCTCAAAATGTTCCATTATCCTTATCTCAAGATGTTCCATTATCCTTATCTCAAGATGTTCCATTATCAATATATCAAGATCTTCTATTATCCTTATCTCAAGATGTTCCATTATCCTTCTCTCAAGATGTTCCATTATCCTTATCTCAAGATATTCTATTATCCTTATCTCAAGATGTTCCATTATCCTTATCTCAAGATATTCTATTATCCTTATCTCAAGATGTTCCATTATCCTTATCTCAAGATATTCTATTATCCTTATCTCAAGATGTTCCATTATCCTTCTCTCAAGATGTTCCATTATCCTTCTCTCAAGATGTTCCATTATCAATATATCAAGATCTTCTATTATCCTTATCTCAAGATGTTCCATTATCCTTCTCTCAAGATGTTCCATTATCCTTATCTCAAGATATTCTATTATCCTTATCTCAAGATGTTCCATTATCCGTATCTCAAGATATTCTATTATCCTTATCTCAAGATGTTCCATTATCCTTATCTCAAGATATTCTATTATCCTTATCTCAAGATATTCCATTATCCTTATCTCAAGATATTCTATTATCCTTCTCTCAAGATGTTCCATTATCCTTCTCTCAAGATGTTCCATTATCCTTATCTCAAGATGTTCCATTATCCATATATCAAGATCTTCTATTATCCTTATCTCAAGATGTTCCATTATCCTTCTCTCAAGATGTTCCATTATCCTTCTCTCAAGATGTTCCATTATCAATATATCAAGATCTTCTATTATCCTTATCTCAAGATGTTCCATTATCCTTCTCTCAAGATGTTCCATTATCCTTATCTCAAGATATTCTATTATCCTTATCTCAAGATGTTCCATTATCCTTATATCAAGATATTCTATTATCCTTCTCTCAAGATGTTCCATTATCCTTCTCTCAAGATGTTCCATTATCCTTCTCTCAAGATGTTCCATTATCAATATATCAAGATCTTCTATTATCCTTATCTCAAGATATTCCATTATCCTTCTCTCAAGATATTCCATTATCCTTCTCTCAAGATGTTCCATTATCCTTCTCTCAAGAAGTTTAAGTGGAAGATTTGTTAGTATAGCGTGATATACTGTAGAAAACAAAATGAAAGCGTAAGCTCTCATGGTTTCACCAAAAAATAGTTAGGACTGTCACCTCAGTTATTACGTAAATGAAACATATGTTATATATTTTTACAATGCACAAAATAGCCCAGTGCCCTAATTGCTTTCATGTCTAGAGAAAGCGCATACTCTTGTAATAAAAGCGCAGTAACTAAGATTATGTTAGCAGTAACATAATATATTTGCTATTGTGAATTTAGTTGGTTAGTTAGTTAGTTAGTTAGTTAGTTAGTTAGTTAGTTAGTTAGTTAGTTAGTTAGTTAGTTAGTTAGTTAGTTAGTTAGTTAGTTAGTTAGTTAGTTAGTTAGTTAGTTAGTTAGTTAGTTAGTTAGTTAGTTAGTTACTTTCGTGCCACAGGCGTCACATACGACAGAAGTTTTTATTCTCCATGTGCTGCGGTCCGCTGCCAGGATGCACGAGGTTGGTATGAGTAAAAACATTACAGCACTGAGGCCAGTTGTACTCTAAATATTCAAAATTGGATAAGAGCAGATTCACGAATAGATTACTCTTTCCTCTTTTCCGTTTTTTCTCAAATTCCCGCTGAATCTCTCTCGTAGCAGGAAAACATTCTCAATCTTTCGCTGGAACTCTCTCCTAGCGGGACACCATTCTCAAACTCCCGCTGGATCTCTCTCCTAGCGGGACACCATTCTCAAACTCCCGCTGGATCTCTCTCCTAGCGGGACACCATTCTCAAACTCCCGCTGGATCTCTCTCCTAGCGGGACACCATTCTCAAACTCCCGCTTGATCTCTCTCCTAGCAGGACACCATTCTCAAACTCCCGCTGGATCTCTCTCCTAACGGGACACCATTCTCAAACTCCCGCTGGATCTCTCTCCTAGCGGGACAACATTCTCAAACTCCCGCTGGATCTCTCTCCTAGCGGGACAATATTCTCAAACTCCCGCTGGATCTCTCTCGTAGCGGGACAAAGTTCCTACTTGATCTCCAGCAGGATGTAGTCCATACATTTGTTGTGTCGCCGTTTTCTTTACTCAATATCCCGAAACATCCGACTTCGGTGCAAGACACATTTGAAAGTAGATAGTCAATACAACAGAATTATTGTGCCCAATGATGAATCAACTGACAGAAATTATAACCCCCCTCCTTCCCCCTAAATAAAAACACAAAAACCCCCACGCATGTATTTGTATGTCAATGTTTTTCTGACAACAGAATACAAGCTGCATGTCAACAACGATTTGAGAAACGTTCGACAAATTATCGGTTGATCATAACTGAGAATATATTTTAGGTTTTGTAATATTCCTTTGCATAGATAAAATACAATATTCCTTTGCATAGATAAAATACAATATTCCTTTGCATAGATAAAATAAAAACACAAATCTGTATTTTACGTATTAAAATCACAAGCCTGGCCGTACAGATGATGATTAAGAGCAATAACCGTTATTAAAACGTGACTTCTGAAATGACATGGTCCTTGAAAGAAAATGTAATTTTAAATATTCTAATCAATTGGTAAGAGATGAAAGCTTATTTTGCATAAGTTAATTTGGGTTGAACAAATACTGAATAAACGGGCAGAATAAATTTGCTTTTAGCTGCATTTCACTAAATTTTAAGCCAGTTTTTCTATTTCTTTAATAGCTTCTCCACAATTTGAGAATTTTAATATTTTTGGTAATTTTTTTTACAAATATTTGGCCATAAGCATTTTCAATCAACTGGCAACCCTGAAATATGCATTTATGATGCCCTAGGCAATTCTAGCTCCAACCTAGCATAAACTAAATTAATTTCGGTTGTGATTCTCCTGTGAATTGATTTTGATGCACGCCCCTGTCGCTCCTGCATATGTGTAATGTTAATTTATAAATTCTTGTTATTTTGTAATGCTCTAAATTTGGGATTGTGGAGTGTGTAGAGGACATAGTTGGGGAGGGTGGATATTTAATATATCTGATGTTTATTTCATTTATCAACCAATCAAGTGCCACACCGAGTGGTGTCCCCCAATCAAGTACTACGCCGAGTAGCGTTAATCAATCAAGTGCCACGCCAAGTGCCGTCAATAGTTAAAATGCCACGCCGAATGGTGTCATCCAATCAAATAACACGCCGAGTGGCGTCAACCAATCACGTGCCACGCCGAATGCCTTCATCCAATCAAGTAACACGCCGAATGCCTTCATCCACTCACGTAACACGCCGAGTGCCTTCATCCAATAAGTAACACCACGAATGCCTTCATCCAATCACGTAACACGCCCAGTGCCTTCATCCAATCAAGTAACACGCCGAGTGCCTTCATCCAATCAAGTGCCCAGCCGAGTGGCGTCAACCAATCAAGTACCACGCCGAATGGTGTAAATTATCATATTTGTCCACAACTCTATGTTTCTTGTGCTGTTAATAAATTCAATTGATGACATTCATGTCCCAGTGACAACCAACCCAACAATTTCTTTCTTCCTGTCTTTTCTCCAATTGATCTTTCCGGTTATTACTAAATATTCAGTTGTCCTGTTCTCGTGACATGCCCTAACATATTGACTATCTACCTCTAAATGTTTGCTATAATTTGTCCTTTTACACCAGCATCTCTGATGACTTCCTCATTAGTTTTCTTAGCTATCCATGAAATTTTCATTGTTCTTCTTAAAAACACATTTCAGTTGGCACCAACTCACTTGGAGTTTTTTTTAATCGTCCATGCTTCACTTCTATAAAGAAGAATTGGTTCGATATAATAACCTAGCACTAGAATTCGCATTAATTTCTACCTCTTAAATATGACGTTTGGGAAAATGTGACATCTTGTCCAATAACCACCAGAACGAGTGGCTAGTGAAAACGATGTTAGGGCACTTCACAGATAACACCAGTACATTAAAGTTATACTAATATAATTACTTGTACTCGATATCAATGGATCTCAAATTTTTCAAACGGTAGCGAGCACAGACTACGTGTAATGCTAAGTGTGTGAGGACTAATATTGCCACTGAAGCTTAAAAATAACCCCAGATATCCTGGAAAAAATAGAAACCCCAGATTTAGGTTCGGGGTGGGGGAGAACTACGAAGTGATATCACGGGCGACTACCATATCATATACAGTTGAATCCCTGTTTAGTGTATACTTTAATAGCATATGTCCATATTTAACAATGTTTTTCGAAATCCCCAATTATATTTATTCAATATCATTTGTACTGTATTTAGCGAATTACTGTATATAACAAATTACTGTATATAACGAATTACTGTTATTACTTATATTTTTCTGTCAGTTTGGACCTAGGTGTAATAATAGGATTTAACTAAGATCGGAAATAGAAATGTACGAAACAAAGTTTGAGGTATTATACTCCCGAGGACGTGGTGGCTAGATTACCATAACTACAACTTCTACTATTTCGGATTATTAAAAGCTATGATACAACCACATTGGTCTAACGTACGCTGTTAAAGTGAGTGATCTCGCCTTAAGAGGCACTCTCACTTAATCAAAGAGCCTATTATCTTTAGTCTGTCTCCAGGTGAATGATTGCTGGTTATATCCACACTTGGCGCTAAGCGTAGGTGTTAAATCCTCATTTTGCCGTTCCAATGCAAGCTGCGTCGCTTTGGCTACGTCTCAAAGAGTGGAGTGTTAATCTGCATACTCCACCATAACATCGAGTATGAGGATGAAGATAGAG
Organism: Meghimatium bilineatum; assembly: GCA_034231615.1. Classification (NCBI taxonomy): domain Eukaryota; kingdom Metazoa; phylum Mollusca; class Gastropoda; order Stylommatophora; family Philomycidae; genus Meghimatium; species Meghimatium bilineatum. The sequence continues at coordinate 7,643,441 of CM067298.1, forward strand.
GGAGTAACGAAAACACTAGGTTCGATGATAACTGGTACATCAATCCACTCGGTAATACTCAACGACTCTTAAAGCATGCTGCGCAAGATAGAACAAGATAGAAGTGCTTACGGGCATTTTTTAACTCGCATTGCGCGATCGCACACATGTTATTATCCGAGCGCCATGTTCTATATATTGCGCGATTGCACACATGTTATTACCCGAGCGCCATTTTCTATATGAAACAATTCTATAAGATCGACTTGTTAGTTAATGAAATAAAACATTACTTCTTCTGCGTTCATTTTCAAACTCCTGCAACTTAGCAGGATGTAGTCCGGAGAACGAAAAGCGTTGAACGAAAGTAAGTGTAATGGTTTACAGCTTAGCTGCGATATCTACGAGTTTCTGACACTACTACACACTACCATTTCTAAACCCTACTATTTTTAAACACTATTATTGTCCTCGATGGTCAACAATTGACACAGGTGAAAAACTTCACTTATCTTGGACGCAGCATATCATCAAATGGAAAAAACACCACAGAAATTCAACATAGATGCAACATAACATATCACATCGTAGGACAGATGTCTCCTATTTTCAAAAGCAAACATGTGAACATGAACACCAAAACTGCACTATATAAACCGATCATCATCGTACCATCACTACTGGTTACCAATGTCAGAGGTGAAATCTAGCAACAAAAGATAAAAGAAAACTTACTACAGCAAAAATGACTTGTCTACTTATTATTCTCGGAGTAACAATAAGAGACAGAATCAGAAATGAAAACATCAGAAGACTAACAAACACAATGTGAATCCTGGATTACATCAGAAGACAACAGATTCAGTGATTCTCACATGCTTTCAGACTCAATCAGATAGTGCCCATCACAAAATATTGCTATACATGCACGATGGTTATAAGGCCAGGGGCAGACCATGCACAAGATATATCACAGAAATAAAAAAAATCAAACATATATGAAGCACACAAAAAAGGATATCTCCAGAGAACTATTCTACCTCTGACGTTGCAATGCATAAAGGGGTATAATGCGAAAAGAAAAAGGAAGGAAAACACCCGATTTCCACATAGTTGGTGACTCACGTCGTTCCTATATGGGAATGGACAGACAACTCGACCTCATAGCCTCCTTAGTCGCGTCTTATAACATGAATGGGACGGTCATGATCAATCCCATGGCAGCACTCTGCCGTCGGGGATGAAGATAACTCTTCATATAGTAAACTGCAGCATTTATTATGTACAGTGCCGGTTCCCTTCCTTGCTGTCTTTACTCCCTCTAACGCATGCGTCAGATACCCATGTACAGATGGGTCGACTTGAGAAGCAGTCAGGCAAGTAGAGAAATTACGACCCGATTTTTTTTGTCCAGACGTGGTTCGAGCTTAGCACTCCGGTGATAGTAACCTACCAACTACGATGCTTCATTCCTCGGAAGGTAAACAGTGTTGCTATTCTATGCTACCCTTTCAGAACCCAGCAACACAGATGTGAAAGCACTACTAATACTCTACACTTTATCTCCGATAACGCGCTGTAACCAACAAAGCGATTCTATATTAAGTTCAAAAATCCTCCATTTTTATGATTTCTAAATATATTAAATAAATATAAACATAAAAATTGGTCATATAGTAGTTTTATATTGAACAATTGTACTTAAATGACGCTTCAACGAAAAGGTCTTACAAAGATAAACAAACGCTGAATAGAACTGAAACAAAATGGCTAAGACACTACATAGAATGGTTCCGTGGAAATTAATAGATATCGGTGTAGAAGAGTAACAACAACAAACAACAAAAAAAAAAGAAAGAAATATTTTACAGCAGGTTAAGAAACCGCTCGCTGATAAAGAGTTAGTGAATGATACGATGTTCGTCTGAGGCCCGAAAGGGGACTAAAGAATAGTGGCATTGTTATCATCCATGGACGTCATAAGGAGCGAATAAGTATGTTTTGGGATAGTAGTAGGCTACCCCACTCTATAGAAGGTCACGTTACCCAGAATTCCTGCTGAAACCTGATGTGTCAGGCCAAAAAGGGCCGATATCGCAACCAAACAGTAAACTATGACACATGCGCAACAATATTCCGTTCTCCGGACTACATTCTGTAGATCTGCCGGAGTTTGAACACGAACGCAGAAGAAAAAGAAGACGATACTTGTCTATGATATTCTGGTTTCATGTTTGTGTTTATTTTTGTTCAGTGTTATAAGCCTATATACTTCTTTCACTTCGCTTTTGTTTACTCCTGTTTAGGAAAATCACGTTGATGTCAAGGAAGACAACCGTTATGTCGTACTTTCATTTGCTTTGGTGGGCACCGTCGCAGGAGTGGTACTTGCTGTGGTAGTAATATACTTGTGCAAGCGACACAGCAGGTCCAAACAGAAGTTGTCTCAAATTGCTACCAATGGAGACGGCAGTGAGGCCACAAAGGACTATCAGGTAATATATTTGTGTATGTGATTAAGACTTTGAAAGATCTGAAGACATGATCAAAGAGAGAATGCTAAATATAAGTACACATGTAGAGAGAAAGAGATTTAGATTTGAGTGTTTCAGTACCTAGAAGCACGTGCTTCACTTCCCGGAATCATGTGTGCTTTAGTTCCCTGTAATCATGTGTGTTTTAGTACCCTGGAATCATGTGTGTTTTAGTAACCTGGAATCATGTGTGTTTTAGTTAGTTAGTTGGTTAGTTAGTTAGTTAGTTAGTTAGTTAGTTAGTTAGTTAGTTAGTTAGTTAGTTAGTTAGTTAGTTAGTTAGTTAGTTAGTTAGTTAGTTCAATCCCTGATCTTTAATCCTAGCTATTGAAAAGGAATCATCATCCACATTAGTCTCACTCTCGCGTGTTATATCTCTTAAGAAGTTTAAAACGTCAGCGCGATCCATTGCCCCATCGCCCTTTGCCACAATCGCACACGATGCCACTTGATCCGCTCTTTCATTGCCTCGAACGCCCACATGTCCCGGCACGAAAATAAATGTAACCGCTTTCAGGCTCGCACTTCTCAAGGCCTCAATCCACTGTTCGCGAACGAGACCTACTTGTACCTTCTTAATCATACTCATAGAGTCACTCAAGATGCAGACCTGCGTTACCTTCTGTGTGCGTAGCCACTCAAATGCCTTGGTCACAGCCATAGTCTCCATGGTCATACTACTCGTTGTGACCGCAAAGGCACCACTTTCCTCCTTGATCGTTTTACCTGCGCACTGAGCTGTAAAGGCCCAAGCACTGCGAACATGCCTAATTACAGATCCATCAGTGTATATAATCACATCCCCCTCTTTGGTATTCTCACTGATTAAAGCCTGCACTTCTTTCTCCACAGCTGTGGGACACCATTCTCTGCATTCCTTGCTAAGTGATATTACTACTCTCAAACAAGTTTCAAAATCTGTGGGTAGACCTATCCTTTCCGCACCTGCTGCCACATCCTGTAATCTGCACACGTTTTGTATTACATCCTCAGCACGTCCCATCCACGACCTTTCTCTCTTGAGTCTGCTGCCTTTAACTTTCTGTATTTCGGAATGCAACGGGTGTTCCTTATCTGCATGTATTTGAAGGTACGCCAGTGCACGGCAATACTGTAATCTATGCTCAGCTGTTGGGCAGTCAAGTAGGTATCGCATAGCTCTTGTCGATGTGTCTCTTGTGCATCCCAGAATGATACGCATTGCTGCATTCTGGACTCTATCCAGTCTTTCGATCTGAGTTCGGCTAAGAGTCAGAATTGCCAGTGCATATTCCACCACAGCCACAACCAAACCCTGGTACAAAAGAAATAACAATCTTTGCTCACACTGCGCAGCAGCCATAACCTTCATTGCTGCTAAGCCTTTGCCTGCCCTTATGATAATGTGGTCAACATGTTCCCTGAAACTCAGGCTTCTGTCAAAAAACACACCCAGATATCTCATTGTACTAGTTCTTTCTAAACGTTTCCCGGACAACGAAACTTGTGGCATGGCTGTCTTTACCATGTGATTATTCAAGGAAAACCACGTCACGAATGCCTTAGACGGATTAACCACCTCTCCCGTATCTCGACACCAATTTGTCAGTCTGTCCAGCTCCTTCTGTAGTTCCACGACGCACTCTTATCGATTTGTGCCCTGTCTATACACCAGGATATCATCGGCATATGACATCGTTCTGCCAACACCTGTGATTTGATTGCCAGCGATATGTACTGTGTATACATTGAAAATTATAGGAGATAGAGGCGATCCCTGTGGCAGGCCAGGGCTAAAAACCGTTGGTGTAGATATCCAGTTACCACACTTAAGAACTATAACCCTGTGCATCAGGGTGGCGTTAACCCAACGCACGACAAAAGGATTAACTGCAAGATTTAACAGCTGGGGCATCAAGATATCCAAGGACACCCTATTGTACGCATCCTCAAGGTCTATTGCGACCGCACATTTCTCCTTCGCGAATCGAACCCCTCAAAAACATCATGCGCAAATATGGCTGCATTCTGCCATGTCTTGTTTCCTGGACGATATCCTCCTAACAATGTTGGTAAACACTTATTTCTTTCAAGATAACATACCTTCCAGGCCACAATTTTTTCCAAAAGCTTGCCAATCGTATTCTGCATTGTTATTATTCTGTAGCCATGTATCCTGGTGTGGTCCTTCCCAGGTTTGGGTAGTGGAACTAAATAGCTCTGCAACCAGTCTTCTTTCACTGTGCCCTTTAGAAGGATATTATTGAACATGTCCGCCAACTCTCCCAACTCCGTTCTTCGAAGAACGGATGTGTGTTTTAGTTCCCTGGAATCATGTGTGTTTTAGTACCCTGGAATCATGTGTGTTTTAGTTCCCTTGAGTCATGTGCGTTTTAGTTCCCTGGAATCATGTGCGTTTTAGTAGCCTGGAATCATGTGTGTTTTAGTTCCCTGGAATCATGTGTGTTTTAGTTCCCTGGAATTATGTGTGTTTTAGTTCCCTGGAATCATGTGTGTTTTAGTTCCCTGGAATCATGTGTGTTTTAGTTCCCTGGAATCATGTGTGTTTTAGTTCCCTGGAATCATGTGTGTTTTAGTTCCCTGGAATCATGTGTGTTTTAGTTCCCTGGAATCATGTGTGTTTTAGTTCCCTGGAATCATGTGTGTTTTAGTTCCCTGGAATCATGTGTGTTTTAGTTCCCTGGAATCATGTGTGTTTTAGTTCCCTGGAATCATGTGTGTTTAGTTCCCTGGAATCATGTGTGTTTTAGCTCCCTGGAATCATGTGTGTTTTAGTACCCTGGAATCATGTGTGTTTTAGTACGCTGGAAGCATGTGTGTTTATGTGTGTTGCCTCTATCTTATTTACAGTCGTTGTTTTGTAGTTCAAAACAGCGTTCTGAAATAAAAATGCAGATTTAAACACCAAAATAAGACTGTTCAAAAAAATTATTGTACCAAAGCTGTGCTACCACGCCAAACATGGACAACGACAGCACACTATAAACGTAAACTTGTGACAACTGAAATGGCATGCTTGCGCAGAATCAGAGGAATATTGCTAAGAGATAGAATGAGAGATGAAGACATTAGACAAATAACCGGTACCGCCCCGATCATGGAATATATTAAGAGCCAACAGATCAAATTTACGTAACTTTGATGTTTGATACAGTTGGAGATTATGAAACAAAACAGTAAATGCACGAGAAGATAATGGTACAGCTCGGTTGGATAATATTCAACATCGCAAAGTAAAGAGATCTAAATGAATACAGAAAAAAAATTGTAAAATACGGAGAAAATGCTAAATGGAAATCTCAGAAATGTCCACATCATAAAATCAGTGCACAATATGACAATATGTTAGATGTCCACATCATAAAATAAGTGCACAATATGAGAATATGTTAGATGTCAACATCATAAAATCAGTGCACAATATGACAATATGTTAGATGTCCACATCATAAAATCAGTGCACAATATGAGAATATGTTAGATGTCAACATCATAAAATCAGTGCACAATATGACAATATGTTAGATGTCCACATCATAAAATCAGTGCACAATATGAGAATATGTTAGATGTCAAAATCATAAAATCAGTGAACAATATGAGAATATGTTAGATGTCAAAATCATAAAATCAGTGCACAATATGAGAATATGTTAGATGTCAAAATCATAAAATCAGTGAACAATATGAGAATATGTTAGATGTCAAAATCATAAAATCATTGAACAATATGAGAATATGTTAGATGTCAACATCATAAAATCAATGCACAATATGAGAATATGTTAGATGTCCACATCATAAAATCAGTGCACAATATGACAATATGTTAGATGTCCACATCATAAAATCAGTGCACAATATGAGAATATGTTAGATGTCAACATCATAAAATCAGTGCACAATATGACAATATGTTAGATGTCCACATCATAAAATCAGTGCACAATATGACAATATGTTAGATGTCAACATCATAAAATCAGTGAACAATATGAGAATATGTTAGATGTCCACATCATAAAATCAGTGAACAATATGAGAATATGTTAGATGTCAACATCATAAAATCAGTGCACAATATGAGAATATGTTAGATGTCAACATCAGAAAATGTAAGCATAGATTGACATGTGGTAATATGTAACAGTCGGGCATATTGACCAAGAAAGTTGTTCATGTTTTTGTGTGTATTCAAGAACTATCGCTAGACAGAACATCTGAGAACATGATCACCGTAGCATGATTGTTGTCTTGCATTATTAGATATTTAATTGATTTTGTTTAATTTTTGTAATCAGAGACGGTCTCTGTCCATTAATGCACGCATGCAAATCTAGTCCTAGCACAATTAGATGTCTAGTCATGCCTGACAGTGGTGCTGTTTCTATAATATTTAACTGGAAACGTGTGTTTTATTTGCTCGTGCAGGTTCTTTGTTTTTGGTGTGATTCCTCCTTTTACATTCTAGTAAAAGAGCTTTATGCATTTGCGTTAATGCATTCTCTTTTATCCATTAATTTTAATAGTTATTGAGACACAACTGATGTGTAACGTTGAGTGATTGAACTACATAGCCACAAGCAATGTGTGCCTCAACCATTCTATCTATCTATCTATCTATCTATCTATCTATCTATCTATCTATCTATCTATCTATCTATCTATCTATCTATCTATCTATCTATCTATCTATCTATCTATCTATCTATCTATCTATCTATCTATCTATCTATCTATCTATCTATCTATCTATCTATCTATCTATCTATCTATCTATCTATCTATCTATCTATCTATCTATCTATCTATCTATCTATCTATCTATCTATCTATCTATCTATCTATCTATCTATCTATCTATCTATCTATCTATCTATCTATCTATCTATCTATCTATCTATCTATCTATCTATCTATCTAGTATCTATCTATATATATATATATATAATCTATCTATCTATCTATCAATCTATCTATCTATCTATCTATCATGTATCTATATATATATATATATATATATATATATATATATATATATATATATATATATATATATATATATGTATATACGAGGCGTGTTCAAATGAAAACGGGACTTGTTACACCACGCGTGATAGAGCGCACTGATATTGATGACATTTTGCACTAGTAATGAGTATCCAATAATTTACATACGGTCACGTGTTCATCTTCCCAGCATGCATATGTGCTGCAGAAGACTGTTAACAATATGGCGGGTGTGATTCCGAACCCGTCCAAAGTGAATCAGCGTGCTGTGATCCAGTTTCTTTCATTTGAAGGATGTCAAGCAGTAGACATTCATCGGAGAATGAAGGCAGCATATGGTGACAAATGTTTGTCGAGGACCAGAGTGATGGAGTGGGTGCGTATGTTTAAAGACGGACGTGAGTTAACGGCAGATCTTGCACGGCCAGGTCAGGCGCATATTGTTGCAACAGAAGAAGCCATAGCCGTGCTTGATAAAGCATTACTGACTGACCGTCGTCGGAGCATTCGTTCGCTTGCAGAAGAATTCCATATGTCAATTGGGACAGCCCACATGGTTGTTCGGAAGAAATTGAACTATCGGAACAGCCACGCAACTTTTTCTCGGACGGCATTCGACGTCTACCTAAACAGTGGGATGCTTGCCTAAATGCATACGGAGATTTTTTCTGATGAATCCAGGTGCATTCTTATTCACAAGTGGTTGCTTTGTTCAATTCCGTTGAAAATATTAAATTGCGTATGATACTTTTTAAATAAATCCACAAGTCCCGTTTTCATTTGAACACGCCTCGTATATAATCTATCTATCTTACTTATTTCCTTGCCAGACAAACCGCCACGCTACATTATACTTCTAGTAGATGTTTATTACTATTAAACAAGGCTTTTACTCCAGTGAGAGTTCCTCCGCCATTCATTTTCTAGTGAGAATTTCTCCACCATTCATCTTCTAGTGAGAATCTCTCCCACATTCATCTTCTAGTGAGAATCTCTCCACCATTCATTTCCTAGTGAGAATCTCTCCACCATTCATCTTCGAGTGAGAATCCACCATTCATCTTCTAGTGAGAATCCACTATTCATCTTCTAGTGAGAATCCACCATTCATCTTCTAGTGAGAATCCACCATTCATCTTCTAGTGAGAATCTCTCCCCCATTCATCTTCTAGTGAGAATCCACCATTGATTTCTAGGGAGAATCCACCATTCATTTCTAGTGATAATTTCTCCACCATTCATCTTCTAGTGAGAATCCACCATTCATCTTCTAGTGAGAATCCACCATTCATCTTCTAGTGAGAATCTCTTCACCATTCATCTTCTAGTGAGAATCTCTCCACCATTAATCTTCCAGTGAGAATCTCTCCACCATTAATCTTCCAGTGAGAATCTCTCCACCATTAATCTTCCAGTGAGAATCTCTTCACCATTCATCTTCTAGTGAGAATCTCTCCACCATTAATCTTCCAGTGAGAATCTCTCCACCATTAATCTTCCAGTGAGAATCTCTCCACCATTAATCTTCCAGTGAGAATCTCTCCACCATTAATCTTCCAGTGAGAATCTCTCCACCATTAATCTTCCAGTGAGATATGTGTGTGTTACTGGAAAATAAAACCGTCTCTTCCTGTAGCAAAGAATGAACAGTGACGCGGCTGTTATGCTCCATTATATGACGCGGCTGTTATGCTCCATTATATGACGCGGCTGTTATGCTCCATTATATGACGCGACTGTTATGCTCTATTAAATGACGCGGCCACAGTTCTTTTAAAGAGCTTGGTGACCAAGTAGACAAGGATTTTCTATGCCAAATGGAAAAACTGACCTTCCTCATACCTGTTTAATCAACAAGTTATATATTGCAGACAATGTGGAAATGAGGTCACATGTGGTCATTGTGAATGGCGGATGTACAATTTATATGCATATGTTGACCGACAGCTGGACAATGACTTGTCATTTTTGGCAACCATAGGATGATCCTTCTTTTCAAGCGATTATGAACATAGCGTATGGGCCATTATGTCATGCATATCTAAAAATGGAAGCACACAATGTTACATGTGGCAAAACAGACAGTTCTGATATCAGATTTATATGACGGACCTCGTGATGGCGAGGCCAGAAAGGCGACACATAATAGAGTCACTGTTACACACAGTTCGACGTTTTTATCAAAAGGCCTTTTTCAAGACGACAATTACAGCGCTTTCTGTTGTATCCTTCAATTTTGCTGTAATTTTGTTCTTGATTAAGGTCTTTTGGTCGAAACGTCGATTTGTGTGTGTTATTATGTTTGTGTGTGTGATTAGTAAAACTTCATTACCATATTCCTGGTCCTACATACACATTTGTCTTAAACTCTCTATAGAAAACTTGTAGACTTCGCTTGTAACATGTATATTCGAAAGCTTGTAATCGTCTCTCCATGTCCACATTGAGTGTCAAGATCTCAGACCATTTGACACAATAGAAAGCACTAGTGATTAATCTTTATGTTTCTCTCTAACACTGAAGGTAACAATGATTCCAATGTATGCTGTTAGGAGTCACTGGTTTCTATAAAAGACACCTCCAGATCAAGATTTTAGGAGTTAGCAGTTACTATCAGACTGTTTTCAACGCATAATATTATAACTTTCTCCATAACATATGTGGGCCCCTAATTTGAGCCAGCAATTAGAAGCGTTGAAGATGTAAAAGATTGACTTCATTGTAATGGGCTCTCTCGTGTGTATTCCGTCCCTCTGAACGAAACGGCATACTCAATGCTGATAATACCATTCACAGCAGAAATCAAGACGACATGGGCGGGATTCGAACCAGCGACAAAATCATCACAGGGCTGACGATTTAAAAACTATTCCACGGAGATCCCGGACGGTACGCCTTACACTGGTGACAATCCTTCGTCAGTTTTCAGATCTGGACAAGAGATACCGATAGTGTTATAAAGCTGACCGTATATGTTTTTCAATATTCACTTGCGATCGTGGAAGTAAGAATTTATTAAGGAGCACTCGACGATAAAATCTAAGATTATTCATTTTTACCATCGTTTAGCAGATTATCGTTTTGACGTCTACTGGCATATCTTGTTCACCTGAAAACTAACGACAACACTGTCTAGTGGAATCGGTCAAGCTTCCTAGAGACATTATTCGCTTCTTAATGAAACAAGTCACACTTTTTTGATTGAATTAGTCACGTTTTCTGGAGAAATTATTCGTTTATTGTTGAAATATGCCACACTCTGCTATGGAATAAACTACCTCATGTAATCTCTTGTGTTTCATTTAGTATCAATCACACGAAATACATGCCTGGATAGCTTGGTGTCGTCAGAGATAGTACTTGCGCAAAACACAGTCCATAAAATGTACAACTAACGCATTATGTATAAGAAAAGGCATACGGAGAAGCGGTCCTATAGAAGGCTCTACGGCATATCCGATATATACAGGCTATACAGATAAATGTATCAGACAGTTGGCTACGTGTAGGAACTCTACACACTAAGACATTAAGAACATTAAGACAACTCTACACACGACACTTATGAGCAGTGAGACCCACCTTAGCCCTCTCCACATCACGCACAGTAAGACCCATCTTAGCCTATTCCAATAACTTCAGCTATTTCTAACGCCCATCAGCTTTATTATTATCTGAATAATACTCCTTGTGCCACTCAGTATGCATCCACATGATAGGCTTTCTATACCGTCCAGTTTAGCTTCTACGTTACAGCAAATATCTCCATCGGTGGATATCGTTGCTAGATGTTGCGGTAAAGGCTTCACTGACGTTGAGAACTGTTCTCTCGCGTGATCTGATAGAAAAAACGCATGTCGCCGTCGGTGTCAGATGACTGAGCGTTCTATTCAAATCAATCAATCAAGTGTCATGTCGAGTGGGGTAGGCGATCATGTTCCTCCACAACTCTCTTCCTCGTGTATTTTCTATAAGTTCAGTTGGTGACATCTTTGTGTGCCACAGTGATAACCCATTCATACATTTATCTCTTTGCTTTCCTCTGTCTTTTCTCCACCTGATCTTTCTTGTGGTTACTAAATGTTCAAGTTTTTATTTTCTCGTCACATGTTCTAAAAATATTGCGTGTCAGCTTCAAATTTTTTGCTATAATTATTATTTTTACTTCAGCATCTCTGAGAATTTCTAGATTTGTTGTCTTGGCCGTATATGGAATTTTGATTATTCTTCTGAAAAACTACATCTCAGTTGCCTCCAGCTTATCTTGAGCTCTATGTAAATCAGAACATCTGTATCATCGAAAAGGAGTGCCTTTATTACAACCTCCACATTTACATGATAGGTACTTTAACTACAGCTTTCATATTCACGAAATCAGTGCCTTGACCACAGCTTTCATATTCACAAGATTACGATCTTTCACTTTTTATTAACTTTAACAATAATCTTGAAAGAATATTGAAAGAGTATGGGAAAAGCTATACATTTCTCACCAGGATTATTACCTGCCAGTGCAAGAATCTGATTAACAGTTATCACAGCGCGCCGATTCTACGTCTGCTCCCTTCACAAGGGTGATATCTATGTATAGAGGCACAACGTTGTGTCGCCGTTTTAAATACGCCAGTGGCCCGACACATCCATCTTCGGTGTAAATTTGTCTACACCAATACCTTTAGTTGTCGAAAACTCTAAAATGATCATGTCTTCTGATTAAATTTTGTTTCTCAAACTCCCACCGCTGAATCACTTTTGCCATATTACGATGATCCTACCAGATGACAGGCAGGATGTTGTGTAGAGAAGTAACATTCCAACGTATGTATTGTGTCACCGTTTCATTTGCTCCAATGATCCACTACATCCGACTTGGGCGATATTATTTATTGAGTGTAAATTCGAGTAATTTTAATCTCATTCTAGTACTAGCTTGTCTTTTCATTCCCTCTGTATCTTCTGACTGTATTTTATACGTGATTCAATATTCTCCTAATACTTTCTTTCTCTCTGTTACTTATTGTATTGTTACTCACCCCTCTTCCAAAAATAGCCGTATTAATCTGTCGTGCAACCAATACATGAGCGGATGTTTTGTCACCCAGTGTCCAAGCTGTGGCTGATATTGATTTCTGTTCGCAACCGGAACATCAGGAAGTAGAGGGATTGTGGGATATGAGTAGAAAGATGACCCAGAAGTTTCTTTCATGCTGGGCACGTCAGATAATCACACGTGATAAGTCATATCTCTCGGGGAGTGAGTAGATTGCGTCCACTGGGTGGTAAGGCGAGGACCTTGATCTGTAGTAATTTATAGGCGAGTAGTCTGTTCGTGTGCGTTTACTTGTCACATACGAGACAAATGGAATCAGTCTGTTATTTTCGTGACTTGGGTGGCAATATATAATCGTATTTGCTTATACACTACAAGTTACGTGTGAGACCAATTCACACTTATATTTAATCCTAGCAAGATGCAATTTTGGACCAGTTCACAATGATACTTAATCCTAACAACAGACAAAAAATTGTACCAGTTCACAATGATACTTAATCCTAACAACAGACACAAAATTGGACCAGTTCACAATGATACTTAATCCTAACAACAGACAAAAACTTGTACCAGTTCACAATGATACTTAATCCTAACAACAGACGAACAATTGGACCAGTTCACAATGATACTTAATCCTAACAACAGACAAAAAATTGGACCAGTTCACAATGACACTTAATCCTAACAACAGACAAAAAAATTGTACCAGTTCACAATGACACTTAATTCTAACAACAGACAAAAAATTGTACCAGTTCACAATGACACTTAATCCTAACAACAGACAAAAAATTGCACCAGCTCACAATGACACTTAATCCTAACAACAGACAAAATTTCGGTTCACAGTTTTTAATCGTGACAACAGAAACATTTGAGACCAATTCTTTATTATATTTATGTACGTCATCATTTAAGCCACATTAAACTAATCAGTTGTTAGTTTACTTTAGTCCAGTGGTCTCTTTTTTTCGATTTCCATTTCATCTGAAAATACTTATACATCCCTAAGTTCTCCGAGAAGAATACGAAATTAGTACCAGATCTCCTGGAAAGAAAAGGTGACGGGAGTTTTGCTGACCACTTCCTTCTTGTGTATCTACTTATTTTACTTCGACGTTCAGATTCTGTTGTCATGCAAATGTTTACTTACATGCCAACTAATTCTCCATCATGCAAATGTTTACTTACATTCCAACTAATATTCCGTCATGCAAATGTTTACTTACATGCCAACTAATTCTCCATCATGCAAATGTTTACTTACATGCCAACTAATATTCCATCATGCAAATGTTTACTTACATGCCAACTAATTCTCCATCATGCAAATGTTTACTTACATGCCAACTAATATTCCATCATGCAAATGTTTACTTACATTCCAACTAATATTCCGTCATGCAAATGTTTACTTACATGCCAACTAATATTCCGTCATGCAAATGTTTACTTACATTCCAACTAATATTCCGTCATGCAAATGTTTACTTACATGCCAACTAACACTCAGCCATGCAAATGTTTACTTACATGCCAACTAATGCTCCGTAGGTAGGTAGGTAGTTATTGAGTTTGCCTCTCTTATGAAGAAGTGCGCAGATTTGAACCAGCGTGCAAAAAAATCTATTTAGGTTATATCAAGACACACTACCATAAAATATTAGAGGTAACAAAGACCCCAATTAGTAAATTCTCCGAAACACCATCGAGTCGAAAGGCTGCTGGAACAAAGGGCGGAGCACTAATGGGTATGCCCCACGTGCTGTGAGGCCAATTTCTAATCAAGAATATATGTTTATGTAGGTGTGAAAGTGCGTGTATGTGTGTGCTCGTGCTTGTGAGGGTGAACGTTTTCATGAATGCCATATCTTCCACATACGTCTATTTAATGTAGGACTTTTTCCCCGGTTGTTGAACTTTATGATTTCGTCTGTTTTAGTAGTTGTGAATATTTCTCATATGTATTGTTCCCCATGTCTATAAACTTGGGAGGTTATTGTTCCCCATGTCTATAAACTTGGGAGGTTATTGTTCCCCATGTCTATAAACCTGGGAGGTTATTGTTCACTGAATTACAACCCTTATTATTCTTATTGCGTTAAAAAGTTCTGATATAACCAAACTGGACTCGTGTGTGCGGTTGATACGAGCGTAACTCACCACACGGAGTACAAGGAGAAGTAAGCAGCGGATGGGAAACTCTTCTCAACAACGCTGAGAACATCACATGGATCTACTGTTCTGGTCATATCGGAGTCAAGAGCAATGAAAGAGCAGACACATTGGCGGATAAAGCTGTAGTGGTTGAAAAAGTGATGAGAAGAGTCCGGTCAGATTTATTTAGAACAGTCATGGATACAAAACAAAATCATGAAGAGGATTATGAAATATAAAATGTACATGTTTAGAGAATTATATAAATGAAAGTGACTAGGGAACAAGGAAGAAAGTACGTCTTAAAAGGATAGTAAAATAAGTACTCACAACAAATACATGACTGGGACACTGGGCTTATATACATTTAGATGTCTCACGGAATGGCAAGCAAAGCATTTATGGGAATGTTTCTTGTGCAGTGATGCTGGTGTCTCATCAAGAATCGAGGGGTACAGATTAATTATCCAGTGACGACCGAGTGTTGTCCAACGGGACATAGTAGTAACACTGCCGCCTGATATTCATGTGGTATGTTTCGACTAAGGACGTTGGGCGTGATGTTGACAATGACATCTCATGATCCCTCTGTGAAGAAGTCTGCTAAAGACCCGCGACTGAAATTGTGTGAGGGAATCAACTTTTATCTTCAGTATGTTTTGCGATTGTGAGAAAGTCAATGACCCCTGTGAAGTGCAAGACTGTGCAGCTTGTGGCTGTGTATCATGTAGACTAGTAGCATATCTTATGGAGGATGTAGCCATCAACACTTTTTTATCTGTAGTAGTTTTCTTGACAGTATTTAGATTCCAACACGTTGCATTGGTTGTCACATGCGCGTCCTGTACCTTGCCTCCACAAAGCCAGACAATGCTCTGCACCATATACCTACATTGAGTAGTACAGTCATATACTTGTGTTATTCGACCATCACATGATGATGATGATGACCATTTGTTACATCCACTTTTGAAAATTTAATTTTTAGTTATGTCCTTGATTATGAGTTCGTAGATGGCTAATGAGCCCTATTCGAGCCGTAAATGTCCTTGGACAGTTTGGACATGGAATAACGACTGTAGAGGGATCTTGGTCTATCCGTGACTTTCTAGCTGCTCTCCTCTGTTGAGCTGCTGCATTTCTCTTCTTTTCACAAGATGATGCGCTCTTGTTTTATTTTATAACGCCATGTAGATCTATTTTGTTCAAGTTCTTCCCATGTATCGTGGTCTATTTCAAAGGATTTCAGTGAGTCATTTAACGAGTCCTTGTAGCGCTTCCTTTGGCCACCTTGAGATCGTATACCCTTCTCTAGCTCACCACAGTCATATACCTACATTGAGTACTACAGTCATATAGAACCTGCAAAAGCTCTTGAAAGTGTCTCCATCTAAACCAGTGTTTCCCAACGTGGTGCCTACACCGCATAGGGGGTTATTTTATTGCCCAAGGGGGCAATTCGAACAAGTTATAATGAAGTTTCATTTAGGGAAAAATTCAATTTTTGAATAGACAGAAGTATGTATATGTTACATGGGGAGGGGGGCATCAGAATATTAAAAAGACTTAGGTGGGGCATGGTTAAATAAAAAGTTGGGAAACACTGACCTAAACCATGACACAGGAACATAAATGTGGAGTTGAAAGTAAACTTCCGTCACCTTCACCTATATAATGTCTTGACAATATTACAGCTTTTTGGGGGATGTAATTGGTCAAGTGCGGAAACCCTGTTTACTTGAGTTGAATGCGATTCGGTGCCCCTAGAACGGACCTGGTTAAATATTTGTTGA
Organism: Meghimatium bilineatum; assembly: GCA_034231615.1. NCBI lineage: Eukaryota > Metazoa > Mollusca > Gastropoda > Stylommatophora > Philomycidae > Meghimatium > Meghimatium bilineatum. The sequence continues at coordinate 7,659,970 of CM067298.1, forward strand.
AAAAAAAAAGATGTATTTTCATGTAAGCTAATGCTTCCTACTTGAATGTTCTTACATAAGCTATTACTTGAAGCAAGATGTCACTGTATCTATGTGTTTTTATATAAGTAAATCTATATGTCCGTATATTGCTAATGCGGATGTTTATATGTTTGCTTTCGTGAAGATATTTCAATACTTGTACGGGATGTTCGTTATTATTGTAATAATCCGTGTCTCGATTGGTCCGTTCCCAATTACTTCAGTAAATAGATTGAATGCCTTGACGAGATTAAATTTTTTTTTTGGGGGGGGGTGGGTTGATCAAGTAGGGGAACCCGGTTTATCATCAACATCATCATCATAATATCATCAGCATCATCATCAATACCATCGTCAACATCTTCATCCGCAGCATTACCATCAGTAACATTACCATCAGTAACATTACCATCAGTAACATTACCATCAGTAACATTACCATCAGTAACATTACCATCAGTAACATTACCATCAGTAACATTACCATCAGTAACATTACCATCAGTAACATTACCATCAGTAACATTACCATCAGTAACATTACCATCAGTAACATTACCATCAGTAACATTACCATCAGTAACATTACCATCAGTAACATTACCATCAGTAACATTACCATCAGTAACATTACCATCAGTAACATTACCATCAGTAACATTACCAGCATCACCATCATCATCATAATCATCATTGCAAATGATGATACTGATAGATGTTAATAATAGATCATGTTTGTGGCATCTACAGGATCTTTGTCGTCAACGTATGCAGGGGAAAACTTCCGAGAAACCTGAGCCCCTACATGCAGCCGGATCTCGCATCAACAGCGTGTCAGAAACACAGGTCAGAAGTCCATCCAGTCGAAGCAGCACCTCATCTTGGTAAGTTCAGTTTCTTTCTGTTTTTTTTTAAATTTATATTCATGACATGTTGCTGAAAGGTTCACTTCCTATAAATCTATTTTGAATATCTGTGCTGACTGGAAGAAATAATTCTATTTTGTATGTCTGACTAGAAGAAATAAATCTATTGTGTATGTCTGACTAGAAGAATTAAATCTATTTTGTATGTCTGACGAAGAAATAAATCTATTTTGTATGTCTGACTAGAAGATATAAATCTATTATGTATGTCTGACTAGAAGAATTAAATCTATTTTGTATGTCTGACGAATAAATAAATCTATTTTGTATGTCTGACTAGAAGAAATAAATCTATTATGTATGTCTGACTGGAAGAAATAAATCTATTTTGTATATGTGACGAACAAATAAATCTATTTTGTATGTCTGACGAAGAAATAAATCTATTTTGTATGTCTAACGAAGAAATAAATCTATTTTGTATGTCTGACTAGAAGAAATAAATCTATTTTGTATGTCTGATTAGAAGAAATAAATCTTCTTTGTATGTCTGACTGGAATAAAACTAAATTTATTTTGTATGTCTGACTAGAAGAAATAAATCTATTTTGTGTGTCTTGTCTGACTAGAAGAAATAAATCTTTTTTGTATGTCTGACTGGAATAAAAATAAATTTATTTTGTATGTCTGCCAAGAAGAAATAAATCTATTGTGTATGTCTGACTAGAAGAAATAAATCTATTTTGTATGTCTGACTGGAAGAAATAAATCTATTGCGTATGTCTGACAAGAAGAAATAAATCTATTTTGTATGTCCGACTAAAAGAAATAAATCTATTGTGTATGTCTGACTACAAGAAATAATATATTTTGTCTGTCAGAATAGAAGAAGGAAATCTATTGTGTATGTCTGACTGGAAGAAATAAATCTATTTTGTATGTCTGACTGGAATAAAACTAAATTTATTTTGTATGTCTGACTGGAAGAAATAAATCTATTTTGTATGTCTGACTAAAAGAAGTAAATTTATTTTGTTTGTCTGACTGGAAGAAATAAATCTATTTTATATGTCTGACTGGAAGAAATAGATTGACATTTACTGTGTTGATATTTCTCAAATTTCCAAACATCACACCACATGAACAAATTCCCCCAGCATATCTGATATAACTAAAAATGAATTTATTCCTTGTTTGAAAGCGGTGTTTGTATTCCAAATGAGGCGAATCCACCACTAAACAAACATTTTTTTTTAAAAACAAGTCTTTGAATCATACTGTGTCCTGGCGTCACCTTAGTTAACAACTTAACATAACATTTTATTATATTTGAATGATGTCAAGAGCTACCTGTTCGCAGTTAAAGGGATAGCCCTTCATTTGTCGTCACTGTCATTCATTCATTTTCCTTTGCGCTGAAGTTGGCGCATAAGGCAGAGCTCAGATCTCTCCAATTATGTCTGTTCAAAGCTATTCTGTGGAGTTCCACCGTCATTACCATCAGATTATTTTTATACGTTTAAGAAAGTATTCATTATTTTGTATTTACCTCTTTACTCTAACATACATCACGATCTCTGATAACTCATGAGTTCCTTTCATCCTCTTTATTCAGTGTCCATGTTTGCGAGCAATACATGACATCAGGCTAGGCATGAAGGATTATTATTTGTTGTTACAGATCAATATTGATGTTTGCCGCTGATAATTAAAACAAGAAGCTCACAGAAAGCCCTTGCAATCCTAGACTTGATTTCTGTTTGACCAAGGTCATCTTCTGTAATGATTTCGCTCAAATATTGAAATCTTCGCACGTGTCTTATTCCCCGCTCCTTCCTCCCTCCCCACTCCCCCAACCAATCCCCACTACAGTATTGATAATGATGTCCGATCCAACATGTGCTGAATTATTACCTTAACCTTCAGTAGTAATGGAAATTATAAATGTTTCCTCATACACTCTATGGATATAGAGTTTGAGACAAGAATGAACAGTACCAACTGCGAAAATTATGATTTTTCACCATTTTTGAAACACAAATATATCGCGATGGAAACCAGAAAAGCAAAGTATAAATTCAATATGCATCCCAATATTTTGTTATAAAAGTCAGACATGGACACTAACACGAGAACAAGAGAGAAAGCTTACAACGTGTTAAATTAGATGTATAGGAAAAGCAGCAAACATAAAAAGAAGAGATCATGTGAGGAATGAAGAGATTACAAGAACTGTTGGAACAGCATCTGTGGCCAAATATATTTAAAAACAGAAACTGAACTATTTCGGCAACTTAATGAGAATGAATCCTTATCCGCAGGAGACAAACGAATACAAAATGAAAATTGAAACAGCAAGATGCAGATGAAGACCAAGAAATGGGTGGATTGAAGGAGTTACCAATATTCTGAGACGTCACAATATTACTGTATACCAAGCTAACCAAACCTGCTATATTCCCGAAAAACGATCGTCATTCACTCCTGTTGTGCCTTACTGCAAAAGCAGAGAAAAGACAATAGATAGATACTCTCTCTCTCTCTCTTTCTCTCTCTCGTTCTTTCCCACTCTCTTTTCCCCTCAGACTCTGCGTAACACTAGCGTTCAGTTTGTACTCCCGTTATCCGACCATTCTCTTCTCTTGTTAATCCACGCACGTGCACTGGCAAAGTCACACACGTCAGAGTCCGGCTGTGTCACTCATGAATAAACATGAACTCGTTGCCAGATTCAGGAGGAGCTTAGTTCAATTAAGGCGCGGGTGGAAATAGCTTGTCTCATTCCTGTCACAGTTGCTTCAGACCTCTACTGCTCTCTCTCTTTCTCTCTCTCTCTCTCTATCAATCTATCTTTCCTTCTCAGTACACTTCCAATGCAGTGAACAAACCTAAACGAGAATTCCCTGCTGCACTTTATGCAATATTTATCATGGTATTGTTCGTTCTTCCACGTTTGTCTATGTCACCTGAACTGAGTATTTAAGTATGTGACTCTAACATAATACTTGGCTTTGAATGTGTGTAAGACATGTGTGTAAGACAAGCAAACGGGGTTTGAACCAGGTTCGCTCAGATGGCACCCATTGATCTTCCAACTTGACTCAACACATTTCCGTTCTCGATGACACGGCAATGAATCCTCGCGGCTTCTATATCAGATTATTCAGTTACCTATCAAGATACCATCCTCGCGGCTTCTATATCAGATTATTCAGTTACCTATCAAGATACCATCCTCGCGGTTTCTATATCAGATTATTCAGTTACCTATCAAGATACCATCCTCGCGGCTTCTATATCAGATTATTCAGTTACCTATCAAGATACCATCCTCGCGGCTTCTATATCAGATTATTCAGTTACCTATCAAGATACCATCCTCGCGGTTTCTATATCAGATTATTCAGTTACCTATCAAGATACCATCCTCGCGGTTTCTATATCAGATTATTCAGTTACCTATCAAGATACCATCCTCGCGGCTTCTATATCAGATTATTCAGTTACCTATCAAGATACCATCCTCGCGGCTTCTATATCAGATTATTCAGTTACCTATCAAGATACCATCCTCGCGGTTTCTATATCAGATTATTCAGTTACCTATCAAGATACCATCCTCGCGGCTTCTATATCAGATTATTCAGTTACCTATCAAGATACCATCCTCGCGGCTTCTATATCAGATTATTCAGTTACCTATCAAGATACCATCCTCGCGGCTTCTATATCAGATTATTCAGTTACCTATCAAGATACCATCCTCGCGGCTTCTATATCAGATTATTCAGTTACCTATCAAGATACCATCCTCGCGGTTTCTATATCAGATTATTCAGTTACCTATCAAGAACACCCTAAATAAGAAATCGCCTGGCGATGATGGCATACTCAACGAAGCGGTTAAAGATGTAGAGGTAAAATGACTGCAAAGAATATTCACAAAAGCGTAGAAAGAAGGGAATTTCTAGAGAACTGGCAAAAGTCAACAACCGTGCCATTGTGGAAAAACAAGGGTAAAAATCAGAATGCGAAACATACCGAGGTATCTCATTATTAAGTCACACCGGGAATGTCTATGCAAAGGTAATAGAACAACGTGCAAGATACATCGTAGAATACACAAGATGCATCATTCTTGTTCTTTAGTTAGTCTACATGCCTCGACATTGATAACACAACTTTAATATGAAGACTTAGTTTATGATTTGCTTTTTGATTCACAACTGGATAGATTTGTGTTTTACGATTTTCAATATCACAATCAATACAAGGTAACCGCGTGAAACGTAACAACAATTAGACTTACGTAAAACACAGGTTTATATTCCGTTTCAATGGGACACGACAGACTATATCTAAAACTAGTGGGTAATGATGGGCAATGATGAGCACACAAGAAATCATAAAAATTACAATACACAAATCACATTCAACGTTTCAACCAAAAGGTCTTTATCAAGACACAAACAAAACATCAAAAAACGTCTTTTGATATAGTCTGCGGTGTCCCATTGAAACGGAATATAAACCTGTGTTTTACGTAAGTCTAATTTTACGATTTCTGTAAGTTCATAGTTTACTTAATTGACTTTTTGAATTCTTCTCTAGATCTATCTGACCATTCCTTCGTCGTCTGTAAAACATCTTCCAAGAAACTTAAATTCTCGCATTTGTTTCAGTAATTGATCATTTATCTTTATGTTCATTGTATTGGATTCTCTGCCTATATACATTACTTCTGCTATATCTGTATTCATCTTCATGTAGAAGAGAAAGCTCAGGAAACTTTCGTTGAGTAGGTGTATGTGGTCATCCAACTCTGCACGTGAACTTTGGTGTAGTAGGCATTGACAAAGAGTAGTCATTTTGAGTTTGGTCAGTGTCTGGAGGTGTTTTCATTGTTTCGGTAATATTATTCATGTAAATGAACGACAATAATGGTGATAAGAGACATCCATGTCTAACTCCTGATGTTAATGAAAACCACTTTGTACGTCCTGCACTTGTGCTAACTGCACGTTCACTATCTTTTTATATGGCTCATACACAGTCTAATAATGGTTCTATTATTCTCTCATTTTATAGAATACGCCAGAGTAGTTCTCTATAAATATAGCGATCAATAACAATCACAGGAAAACTTAAATTAGTCATTTTAGAAAGCTGGTTTTTGTTTAGTCAGCATGTGATAAATTGTCAACGGTGTAGCTTGTCAAAACTCCACTGATGCGTTACGGAGATCTGCATATACATATTTTCAAATTTGAGCATTATTTTAGTGTTACATACCCAACTCTCTTCAGAAATATATTGTTGGTAAATAAGTTCTAAAAGGGACAGCTATTTGCAGTCTGTTGTTATAAAATGTATGATAAAATCTCAGTAAGATCTTATTTACAGGTTGCATTAAAAAAAAGTAAGGTAAAGTGCATGAGTATTATTAGAAATTAGTTCCTGCAGAACAAAGAGTTCCATCTAGCTGTGTTTTTTAGATGTCATCTGTGTGTCATGGTGTCCAGATGGACCACTAGCTATAGTACAGATGTCATCTATGTGTCATGATGACCGGATCGGGCACTAGTTATGATACATCTCTTAAAATGAAAATGCTTAGTGTGTCGGTTCACGAACACTGAAGGTTAGGTTATTTATGTTGATTATCTTCTTTATCCTTTTCGTACACCGGATATGTCCATAGATGTTCAGATCTCTGCTTCAGTAAATTTATCAGCGTATAGCAGCTGATGGTTCCGGTTCTATGCTGATTCAGTACTATTTTTGGAATCTTTGTTAGATGTTCTCTTTGGGCCAGGCCTTTCCTCTATTTTCTATTGTCTATCCATAAGTGGTGTTGTCGAAGCTTCCACATTTGTCGTTGAGCGTAGATGGTTGTGAAGGAGAAGTAGTCTCCGCTCCAGAGACAGGTGTGTTGCTGTGGTTGAGGTGTAGTCTCCGCTCCAGAGCCAGGTCTGTTGCTCTGGTTGAGGTGTGTAGTCATGTTTATTCAGGATGGTGTTGATGTTGTCTATCCATCTTTTCCTCGGTATGTCCTTCACTCTGTATCCTGATTCCTTCTTGTTATAAGTTCTTATGGGAAGTTGATTATCATCCTCATAAGATGTCCAAACCGTTTTATCTGTCTGGTGACTCATCCCGAAAGAGGAGCAAAAAATAGCAACATTGTTTTAAATCCATGCATGTCGTAAGAAGCAACTAATGATGTTATAAGTGGAGTTGAATGTGCCATCCCATCCAAAGTCTTATTAAGACAGGGAGGTCTGGAGAACATAGTTACAACAGGCAATATAGAAGGTAAGAGAGATCAAGGACGACAGCGTGAGAGAATATTAGATAGTCTAACATCGTGACATGGCAGAGAGTCTAACATCGTGGCATGGCAGAGAGTCTAACATCGTGGCATGGCAGAGAGTCTAACATTGTGACATGGCAGAGAGTCTAACATTGTGACATGGCAGAGAGTCCTACATCGTGGCATGGCAGAGAGTCTAACATCGTGACATGGCAGAGAGTCTAACATCGTGGCATGGCAGAGAGTCTAACATCGTGACATGGCAGAGAGTCTAACATCGTGGCATGGCAGAGAGTCTAACATCGTGACATGGCAGAGAGTCTAACATCGTGACATGGCAGAGAGTCTAACATTGTGACATGGCAGAGAGTCCTACATCGTGGCATGGCAGAGAGTCTAACATCGTGACATGCCAGAGAGTCTAACATCGTGACATGGCAGAGAGTCTAACATCGTGACATGGCAGAGAGACTAACATCGTGACATGGCAGAGAGTCTAACATCGTGACATGGCAGAGAGACTAACATTGTGACATGGCAGAGAGTCCTACATCGTGGTATGGCAGAGAGTCTAACATCGTGACATGGCAGAGAGTCTAACATCGTGGCATGGCAGAGAGTCAGCAACGATGCTGATAAAAGATGCTGGAATTTGTGAATTATGATGATCCATGATCGCCTACGCAAGGCGAGAAGCGAGAGTACCCATTTATAGCAGTCGACCCAGTTGTACATGGGTACTTCACACATGAGTTAGGGGAGGTAAAGACATCAAGGAAGGGCACTGGCCATCTCATTAATAGTTTCTGCAGCTTAGTAAATGATGATGATGATGATGATGATTCAATCCCTTTCGCTGTGAGCAGGAAGCTCTTGACAGCCCATAGCCCTTCTGGCGAATGCACAGGTTTTCCTCAGTTGTGATGCTTAGTAAATGAAGAGTTATCTTCATTCCTGACGGCAGGTAGCTGCCATGGGACCTACCTGGCCGTCAGTCGGCACCGACACCTGATGATAATGATTCAAAAAATTATTTATAGATACTCAGAACTTATAATCATGAAGACTGACACTAGATGAACAATGTCCTTATTATTATTAATAAACTTTTTAACGTCTTCTTCAAAAATGTCCAAATCAACAACTAAGAATTTATTTATATTCTTGACTGTCATTGCCAGGCACAAACCAAAGAGCAAATTTTGATAATGGACATGTATCGATCAGGCTTACCTCCATTTTCTCCAATCTCCGCCCATCTAAATTCGTATAATTAGAAATTTCCCTCATTACCAATCATTATGGAACCAGGTAATGAAATGGTTCGCTTTATTCGTCTAGCCGCTTTCTACAGACATTTTAATTGGTCCGTTTTTTAGTTATTAGTGACGGTGAAAACCGTTAAAAAATCGATAACTTTTATAACATTTGGAAGCGTTTTTCTAAGAAGCAGTTAGATGGGGAGAAGATTATAACGTTTACAGGCACGGACTTGTGAAGAAGTTGTCGACATAGTTAGAATGAAATGATAATTTCTGAAAGAGTTGTAAATTTCTGAAAGAGTTGTAAATTTCTGAAAGAGTTGTAAATTTCTGAAAGAGTTGTAAATTTCTGAAAGAGTTGTAAATTTCTGAAAGAGTTGTAAATTTCTGAAAGAGTTGTAAATTTCTGAAAGAGTTGTAAATTAGAGAAAATTATTTTTAACTTGATCATCGTTTGTCGTCCTCCTTCTACTTCCTCTTCTTCGTCTTCTTCTTGTTCGCCTTTTAACATGTCTACAAATAAAGTCCGGTTTTCTTGATACATGATGCTGTATTTGAGAGCTCATCAGTGCTCCGAAACACCGTCTGTGGATATCAGTCTCTGTTGGACAGTTTTCCTCCCTTAATTGGTTTAGTGTAATGCAGTCTTGCAGGATATGTTCCTCTCTCTGTGCTGTCTGCCAACATGGAAACAGAGGTGATGGAACCAGTTTTAGTCTATTTAAGCGGCTGTTTAGTCTGTTCTGACCTCTCCTTTTGCGGAAGATAGTATCTTGTTCAGCTCTATCAGCTCTGTTCAGCTTGAAATGATAGTTGTCTTTTGTGTGCTCGACTCCTGATAGTTTTGATGTGGGTCCTTTTATCTTGATGGGTAATATTTTATTTGTCTTTTTTGTTCCTTTGTTGTTCCATCTTTTGCTAGAGTCAGTCAGTCAGTTCCTCTTTTGCCAAGTTTGGCACATAGGGCGGATGTCATAGTTCTCCATGCCTGTCGGTCAGTTGCCAAGGATTGTAGGTCTTGTGCATTTATGCCTGTTGATTTTAATTCATTCATAACAGTTCTTCTGAGCGTTGTTTTTGGTCTTCCCTGTTTTATTTTCCTGTCTGGTGTCCACATGATGGCTTGTCGTGGAATTCTGTCTTCCTTCATTTTAAGTATGGGGCCGATGTATGTCCAGCGACATTTTCTGATGATGTTTGTCACATATTCTTATTTTGTCTCCTCTCTTAGTATGTCGTTTGATGTTAAGTCTTTCCAATTAATATTTGTGATTTTTCTGAGACATCTATTCTCGAAGGCAACTAACTTCTTATTCCTTATTGCGGTAGATTTCCAACTTTCACATCCATATGTTAATGATGGGATCACACTTGCATTGAATAGTCACAGTTTGATGAGTTTTAATTTTGCTTAAGTATCTTTCTCTTACTTTTCTGGTATGCCACAGTTGGATGCTATCCACTGTAATACTACCCTTCTTTGGATGGTCACTTCTCCCATGGCTTCCTTTAGGTCTAGCAGTTTATCTCTATGAAGGGATTGTAGGACAGACATTGCATCAGTAAAAAAAACACCAGCTGTTGACAATTTTTTCTCTTATGTTCCTACATGGTTGCACATAAGATTTTCGTTGATTCCCTATTTTTCTCTTACCTTCTGGACTTGCTTTCCAGCATTGTTGATATTTCAAACATCTTTATCTGCCATCACTTCCCATCATCCAGGTAGTCACATTATGTTCATAAACCCACAGTTTACCTTATACATATCTATCTATACGATGTGACCTTTACTGACCGTCAGCCACCTGTTGCCTACCTTCATATCAGCGAGAGCATCCACTATATACTGAAATACTGAAATGTGTGAAAGTTAGTAGATGAAAGAGAGTAAATAGAAGAATGCAGTAAATATGTGCACACAAAAAAGTAAGTAAATATAGAAATAAGTTGTTAAATAGAAGTTTTACGTGGAACAATATACTGAATCGATGTTTTGACCAAAGCAGTTTTTATTTCTCTCTCCCTATCTTGATAAATGCCTTTTTTCGTCGAAACATCGACTATAGCACATTGTTCCAAGTAGAAATGACATTTAACAAATTGTATATACATTTTCCCATATTTACATAGACTAAAGAGAGGAAAGTCTTGGATGGGGCATGCTGAGAAAGCTATACAAATTATGTTCTTGGAGAATGTAATACCTGATGCAGGATTGGGTAAATTTCAACATGGACTGCGTAATTTCTTTCCTGACTTTCGTTACTGCATGTTTTCCTGTGAAGGAATGCAGGGAGCTTTCTATGGGCTGTGGAAATAAATGCCGGTTTGCCATAGCAGACGCCGCGACATGTACAGGAAAGATTTTTGGAAAACTATACCTTACAGAATGCTTCCGGTCACATACTAGTATATATTCTGAAAATATGCCAGCATTAATCAGTATTTCGATTTAACATTAATATGTTATATAATTAGAATGAAAAATTGTTACGAGTGAACATTTTACAATAAATAAAGAATTCTATAAACAGAACACCATACAATAAATAAAGAATAAAACGACAGAACAACATAAAATAAATGAGACATTCTAACGATTGAGCACCATACATAAGTGAAGAATTTTAACAACAGAACATAATACAATAAATGAAGAGCTGCAAAAACAGAACACCATACAATAGATGAAGAATTCTAACAACAGAACAACATACAATAGATGAAGAATTCTAACAACAGAACACCATACAATAGATGAAGAATTCTAACAACAGAACAACATACAATAGATGAAGAATTCTAACAACAGAACAACATACAATAGATGAAGCATTCTAACAACAGAACAACATACAATAGATGAAGCATTCTAACAACAGAACAACATACAATAGATGAAGAATTCTAACAACAGAACAACATACAATAGATGAAGAATTCTAACAACAGAACAACATACAATAGATGAAGAATTCTAACAACAGAACACCATACAATAGATGAAGAATTCTAACAACAGAACAACATACAATAGATGAAGAATTCTAACAACAGAACAACATACAATAGAGGAAGAATTCTAACAACAGAACAACATACAATAGATGAAGAATTCTAACAACAGAACAACATACAATAGATGAAGAATTCTAACAACAGAACAACATACAATAGATGAAGAATTCTAACAACAGAACACCATACAATAGATGAAGAATTCTAACAACAGAACAACATACAATAGATGAAGAATTCTAACAACAGAACAACATCAGGTAGCATATGTTAAATAGGATGTAGCAGTCATCACAGCCTTTCGAAACTTCTGTCGATGTTGAAATAGTCTTCCTACTTCTGTTACTGACATGTTCAGGTGGTCTTTGATATATTGTGTCCATCTTCTTCTTGGTCTGTCTATTGTTCGGCACCCTGACATCATCCCCTCCATTATGGTCTTCTCTTGGCTGTCATGGCGTATGATATGGCCAAAATATGTTCGTTTTCTATAAAGAACCATGCTGGTTAGCCAGTTTTCTTTTACATTCATTTCTCTCAGGATGGCAACATTGGTGATCTTTATGGTCAATGGTATTCTAATGATTTTTCTTTAACATTGTGTTTCAAATGCTGCCATTTGTATTTTTCACTTTGTTGGTGAATATCCAGGATTCACACTTATGTATTGTCACTGGGAATATGCAAGCTCTTAGGAATGCTGGTTTTGTTATTTTGCAGCAGCTCAGCCATATGTTTTTCATTTGTATCAGCTTCTTTCACGCGATAGTCAACCTCCTTCTGACTTCTTCATAGCAATCACCATTACTGTTGATAAGAGAACCAAGGTATTCAAAACTGGTGGCTCTTTCTAAGAACAGAACAACATACAATAAATGAAGAATTGTTATTGTCCAAAAGCATAATATATCACTGAATTGTTTTAGATCAAATATCACTGATTGTGCCTAGCTAAGATGATATATGATTTACTACAATCCCTCATTTACCAACCGTGTTTTACAATCCCTCATTTACCAACAGTGTTTGATAATCCCTCATTTACCAACCGTGTTTTACAATCCCTCATTTACCAACCATGTTCGAAAATCCATCATTTACTGTGTCCTACAATCCCTCACTAACCCAACTGTGTCCTCCAATCCCTTATTTACAAACGGTGTTCTGAAATCCATCACTAACCAACCTTATTCGACAATCCTTGATTTACAAAAACACTCCTAATCTCATAGAAACTCTCTCGAGATAAAAACTATCCAGTATCGAACACTTTTGACTATTGCACTGTGTTTCTACATAAATTATCGATTCTTGATTAATGTGTATATGTAATATGTACCTCTCAGCGATACCAATATCACGATGTAATGATTACTGACGGCCACAAGAAACGTCTAATCGATTATAGCTTTACATTTTTCTTGGAATTATGAAAGTGTAATTTTACAGCTATATTCACGTGGCTATGATATGTATATCTACCCGTCAGTCATGGTACAGCAATATCAGTTGATGCTATATCTATATTTTATGATGACGGCGGTTGTCGTCACAATTTATAATGTATTTTTTACTAAGGTATATTAAAGCGCTACCAACAGAGCACCCATTTTTTACTAAGGTATATTAAAGCGCTACCAGCAGAGCACCCATTTTTTACTTAGGTATATTAAAGCGCTACCAGCAGAGCACCCATTTTTTACTAAGGTATATTAAAGCGCTACCAGCAGAGCACCCATTTTTTTACTAAGGTATATTAAAGCGCTACCAGCAGAGCACCCATTTTGACTTATTTCCAGCAAAACTCCACATAACAAAGGATTTTTTAAGTTTCATTCTCAAACTCCCACTAGATTTCTCTTATAGCAGGGCAACGATCCTACAAGATTTCCAGCAGGATGTAGTCCAAAGAACGAAAATTATTTGGGTCACCGTTTTAATTGCGACAATGGTCCGATACATCAGACATCGGCGTTGGTAAATATAATACATTCAGTGATTCTACCACTTTTACTGAACGGACGTGGTAAAACAAAGAAAGTTCCCTTACAGTACGAGCAAGTGCTGGTATTAGGTATTAGATTTTAGGTATGTTGATTATCCTCTTCGAACACCGGAAACGTCCATAGGTGCTCAGATCTCCGCTTCTGTACATCTCTCAGCGTATAACGGCTGATGGTTCCGGTGCTATGTTGGTTCACTGGTCGTTTTGAAATCTTTGACAGGGGTTCTCTACGGGCCATGCCCATCCTCACTCCCAATTCTCGCATTCTCGTTATTGATTCATGCTCATTTATCTCAAAATTCTATGATCGTCTTCATTCACGAAGAGAAATGAGTATGTCTGCTCGGTCCATAGGCTGACCGTCTGTTGTAGTGACGAGGCTAGCTAACTGGTCGGCCCGTTCGTTTCCCTCCACGCCCGCGTGTCCGGGGACAAAAATAAGAGTGAGTTTTCGTAGTGATTCCCGCGTTTTTACTCTCTCTCTCTCTCTCTCTCTCTCTCTCTCTTTCTCTAATGACTCCACCCATTCGCTACGTACATCACCTGTTTTGACTTTCTGAATCATATTCAGCGAGTCACTAAGTATGCACGCATGGGGATAGGCTTGCGGTTCCAGCCAGTTAAGTGTCTGCGTTACTGCGAATACTTCCATTGCTAGGCTACTTGTTGTTGCGGTAAAGGCACCACTGGCTTCGTGTACTATCTTCCTTTTGATCTGGCAGTAAAGGCCCATGCGCATCGGTGGTGACGGATGACCGACCCGTCCGTGTAAATCACAACACCTGTGTCATCGGTATTCTCGCAAATTAATGCCTTGACCTCAGCATTCTCGCTCACGGGACTGAGGTCCCTGCACTCTCTTTTGAGTGCAATGGCGATCTTGACTGCCTCTTGAAAGTTCGTGGAAATAGGTATTCATTTCTCGCCAGGAGTTTTGTCTTCTGTGCTGGTAGAGTTAGCGAATCATTCTATTAACGACAATAATATCGAACTACCGAAGGTGGAAAGACCGCAAACTGAACTGACGGCTCCTCAAGGAAGAAAAATTATGAACATCTAATTTCGCCTCAGAATCAATGACAAGCTACTAAAACGTTATTAATTAGACATTCTAAAGAAACATATAATGACTACAGATTTCTCTAGATTATTATGGTCTTTCATATAGTCACACTATTCGGCTGATCTGTGATTGATCCTTGTTATTCATTGGCGGGCAACGCAAAGTACCCGCAAATGGTCCAATTAAAAAATAGAATATTCGGATCAGCTAAGATTAATTATGTAGACCGGTCATTACTGCCAAGTTGATTACACCGAATTGTGTTGCTTCCACATCAAGACAAGACGGGTATATTGATACTAGGTAATAACTTCAGTAAAAAATACCCTTGTAATAAAAAAAAAAAGAAATTTTGGAACAGAATAATGAAGTTTTACTAATCACCGGTACAACACATAATAGCACACACAAGTCGACGTTTCGAGCAAAATTATATTGTGTTCAGATATTGTTGACAAACAACAGACACAATGTATTACTGGCACTAAATATTAAAGTAGAAGACTAATGCTAGTGACAAGTCTTACAGGAAAAACGGGAACAATGTATTCCTCACCTGTTTCTCTATAATTTTCTTTGACTCCCACAACTCCTTCCACCCTCAACTGTTTCCTTCGTTTCGTTTTTTTTACAGGGAATCTCATAAGAGTTGTTTTTTTCTTTATTTTTAATCATGTAAAACAGTCGAACAAAATTATGGTCGTACATAAGGAACATGTTTAATCATGTAAAACCATCGAACAAACCTATGGTCGTACATAAGGAACATGTTTACTATAAAAAGACTTGAGCTTTTATGAGTAAAATTAAAAGAGTAATTTTGCTACTAGTTACAATTTTACACTCGTGGCCGATAGTTTATGCCATTATTTGAAATATGATGTCGCACTTCACCTTGAAGAATAACCGCCGTGTCAAAGGATATCCAATATAGTGGAAAGTTTCAAAGTAACAAAAGTACGAAGTGATAACACTCAAAATAATTGACAGTAGTTAGTTACTAATAAATAATAAAAATAATAAATATTAAATATTGTAAATGAAAAATAGCAACCAAACAAAATACCAATGAATTTTTGTTCTACATTGCGGTTAATATGGACCTTTCTCCTAAAAAATTAAAGGGGTCATTAGTGAACTGCAATATAGAACTAGTCTTTATTCCTTTATTTGCTTGTTATTTTTTTCATTTACAATAGTTTACATTTAATATGTTTACTATTTATTATTTCATTAGTAGTAGTAACACAAAGTACGAGTACTGTTATTAATGATAGTGAAAAGTTATAAGATATCAAGTCTGATGAAAATATTAATAAAATACTTATAAAATTTAATGTAAAATATATACAAGAACATATTCTACGTTTCAGTTAATGGGGCATTATAATAATAAAACATATACACACCAGACAAACCACAATGTTGATATAGAAGTCTCTGACACTCGAAGTAAGCAATAGAGAGCATCGGTGATCCAAAATACCGATTTTTAAATTTGGATGCGAATATTGGACTGGTAGAAATTAGAAGCCACAAATATGTGGTTCCATAGAAGAATGTTGAGAGTACAAGGTACAGCTAGAAAAAAATCCGATGTGTGGGTATCTGTGGTTGTGGCGAAAGAGACGTGAGACAGTGGGGCGGCTAATACAGGAACCAGATCTCATGTACAGCTGACTGAATATACCACCATTATGGATACATCCGTCCACAGTTCAGTGACACTGATAAAAAGGAGTTTGAGAAAGAACGACACCAAAAAATTAGGATGTGATGAAAGAGTTCCAATTGAAACAATGAAATATTTTAATATTTATTAAACTAGAAAGGTTAATTTCTGGATTTTTATTTGCTTTTTTCCACATTTTGAAACAAGGGAGTATGTTTTTTTTTTTAAAGTATACACATAATTAAAACAGGCAAAATTAAAGGAAATAAGAAGCAATGATAGATGCGAGAAAATACTGCACAGTTTAACATCGTCAAATGGCAAGGTTTCAATGATTATGACAAGAAACTGATGATAAGAGAGTTGTGGAGATCCATAAAACGATATTTGATGATGGCAATGATCATTTTCTTGATGAAGAATTTTTGAACGAAACGTGGGTTTGCGTGTTTTGTGGAACTGCTCGACTTTCTGTGTGGTTATTTGTCTTATATATCATTACATCATTCTTACCCAGTTGTTTATCATGTTTCATGACATATGTTGTTATTGACATTGGTATTGCATAACGATAACATGACATGATGATATTTAAACATCAATTACATTGTGTAATTCCCGCGGTAACAGTGACAGTTGCAACATTTGCTTTGCAATTTATGTATTTTTTTATTATTTATAATTATGTGGCATAAATGATGTATTTGGCTGCATATGGTTGCATATTTGATGATTTATTTGGCTAAATATGGTTGCAGATTTCATAATGTATCTAGCTGCATATGGTTGGGGATTTGATGATGTATTTTGCTATATATGGTTACAGATTGTATGATTTATTTGGCTGCATATGGTTGCAGATGATGTATTTGACTAAATATTGTTGCAGATTTGATGATGTATTTGACTAAATATTGTTGCAGATTTGATGTTGTTTTGGCTACATATGGTTGCAGATTTGATGATGTATCTGGTTAAATATGGTTGTAGATTTCTGTATTAGAAAAATTTTCTGAAAATCTGATGTCAAACATATTTGTAAGCAAGTAAAATATAATACTCAAGGGCTGAGCTATGAATTAGTGTGTTATTTTATTATCTAGTTAATTAATATGTGCATTTATTCAGTAGTTAGTACGTTAGTAGGCTAGCTAGTTAGTAGGTTAACCAATTAATCCGTCGGGGGATCGGTCAGAGTTGATTAATCTTTTTATTTAGTTGGTTTGTTAGTTTGTTTGTTAGTTGGTTTGTTTCATTGGTGGTTCGTTCATGTATTTTATAATGGTTCTTCGGTTAGTTCCTTTGTTCGCTGGGTGATTGGTTAGTTGGTTGATCAGTTGGTTTGTTTGTAGGTGGTTGGTTATTGAATGACTGCTTAATTGTTTGTTTGATTGGTTGGTTGGTTGGTTAGTTTATTAATTGATTGGTTATTTAATTGTTTGCATAATTGGTTCGTTCGCTTGTTGCTAGGTTGTTTAATTGACTGGTTAGTTGGTTGGTTGTTTCATTAGTAGATTTGTTGATTGGTTTATTGATTGGTGTTTTCTTAATTTGTACGTGTTTTTAGAATTATATTGGTGGTTTATTTGGACTGCCTGCTTGTTTTGCTGATTGGTTGTTTGGTTAAAAACTGAGGTCATTGCACGCCAAGAAGATATATGATCCACCCCAGAAGCAGAATAATATGAGTATTGATCTCTGCATTAATTGTATTTGTTGTATCGTACGGCGCATATATCGCAGGTTTGCTTCCATTTGCAAAATATCTTGGTCACATTCGAAGATCTGAGATCACGAAGAGAAATTTAATTGGTTTCGCTGGAGCGACAGAGTGGGGAAATGGAAGTAAGATAAAGAACTAAAATTGAAATTTTGCAAGAATATGAATCTATTGTCGTGTTCTCGTTGAGCCGAATCTCTTGAATTTCGTTGAAGTCGCATACTATGAAATCTCGTTCGCTCCAGGGAATTGATTCTAGTCCACATGTTCGCATAGAATATTGATCGCCAGGATAGGAAGCCATTGTTTGGTATCTTCAATACATCGTTTTCATTTGTTGGCATCGCCGGAGACTAATGCAGCCCGGATCGACAAATCTTTGTATGCTGTCTGAAAAACCTGGGTATGTGTATGTGTCAGTGGGGTTTTGTGTGAGTGTATGTGTGAGTGTGTGTCTGTGTGAGTGCGTGTCTGTGTGAGTGTCTGTGTGAGTGTGTCTTTGGGAATTTCATTGTGAGATGGTGTGAGTGTATGTGTGTGTATATATATCTGTGGAAATGTGATTGTGTGTTGGTGTGAGTGTCAGTGTGAGTGTGTCTATATGAGTGTGTGTTTGAATGTATGTCTGTGTGCCTGTGAGTGCATGTGTGAGGGTGTACATGTGAATCTGTGTGTGAGTGTCTGTGTGAGTGTGTGCTTGTGTGAGTGTGTGTCTGTGGGAATTGAATTGTGTGTTTTTGTGATTGTGTGTCGCTGTGAATGTGTGTGTCTGTGATTAACTCTGTGAATGTGGTTGTGTTCTCGTGTGTGTGTGTCGCTGTGAATGTTAGTATATGTTCATGTGCGTGTGTGTGCCTCTGTGAATGTGGCAGGGGTTTAGGGTTCAAATCGCACATACAAATGCAATTAGAACATGACTTTAGCAATAGAAACTTTGTTTACGCCTTTCAACAATTTTTTTTTTAAAATGTTATGAAAAGAAGAAATTGCAATGAAAATGGGCAAATTGCACTTTTCTCTTTTGTTTTTAGTAAACCGCCCTCCTTACATCTACCACGCTATTTATCTCATTCATTCTCAGTATCATTGTCGGTGTGGCGCATGACCGAGAGGTTAGAACGCTAGTCTCACACGAGTGAGGTCTAGAGTTCGATCCCCGTTAAGGAATTGGTTTTTTTTCTGTCGGAGGGTAAATTAAAAACGCACCCTGTACATGACGTGGCGACAGTAAGAGCATGCGGCCTTTATCACACAGCTATTCAATCCCCTCCCTGCAACACCTGAACTGGTAAAATGGTAATATTTGTTTAAATACTTTATTCTCATTATCATCTACCATTTGTTTATTTCCCTCATCCATATTCGGCATCTAACGTTTCTTTCACTCCTTTTAAGAACTGTTAGTTATTCCTCCTCTTTTTCTGTCAACTCTGTCTTCCCCTAAGGCATTCTGTGTACTCCTCATCCTCATGTACCTGGCAATAATCCACAGTCTATGTGTTAGTTACTCCTCTCTCTCTCTCTCTCTCTCTCTCTCTCTCACCACTCACTCACTATAATATTCATGTGTATGACAATAAACAAGAGTCTATGTGTTAGCGCAGTGCCCTAGTTGATAGTGACATTGCTTACTATCACCGACTTACAGCGTACCAGGCTCGAAACCACATCCGAACAAACAGAGATTCCTGGCTTTGATTTCTCGCCTGAGACGACTCTACTCTAGTTGACCCAGCTGTAAATGGGTACCAGACGCATGCATTATTGAAGGTAAACACAACGAGGACGGGAACTAGCCACCCCCACCGACTTCATCCTCGACGGCAGGTTGCTGTCATGGGACCTAACTATCTGTGTTAGTTACTTTTCTCGTGACAGAAGATAGTACTATAGGTTAAGTAAAGTTAACACATAGCATTTATTCATGCCGTAGGGGTATGAGATGTTAGCGATTTTACATTTCACTGGCTCTGCTTTATGAGGGCGGTAGCCATCTCTTCTCCCTTGCAGTCTTCACTTCCTGGATTAATCCGGTACCCAATTAAGGCTGGATCGAGCCGGGAGCCGTTGCGATCTGAAAAAAACATTTCCGTCTCACCTGAAGAATGAACCCGAGACCATTCATATGCGAAGCCAGTGCACTAACCGCTACGTGGTCCCGTAATATTAAAACCAGTCTACAGAAAATGTAAGCGTGACCTAAAAGGCCCATGTGATTATTACTGTAGATTTCGTTGGTTGACATTTGCTATTTTGGCAAGCGACAATAAGTATATAAATAGTTACCAACTAATATCATGACAATAATAACAAAAAGTAACAAATAAAGTTCTAATTAATTCTGTATAGATGTCTTCTACTGTTGAGGGTCTCGCTTTTCTCTCTCTCTCTCTCTCTCTCTCTCTCTCTCTCTTTCTCTTTCTCTCTCCGGGTAACTCATTCCCTGTACTCCTCATTTGCCTGACACTAATCGACACGTTTGATGAACTTCCTAATCACTTTTATAACATCGTCAATTATCAAACATATGCAGAGAGACATTGTTGAATCAGCTGAGAAAATGTCCAATGATGGTGATTTAGAGAACCAATCATGTCAATATTGAAACAAACAACTCCCTCCTTAGTAATGCTCTTGCACGATTCAACAAAATGTTAGTCCAAGAATTAATCTTTCTTCTTTTCTGTTTTCCTTTCTTGAAAATGGGGTTAAAAGAACGAAAAATCGAATAACGTGAAAGATTTGTTTGTATTTGGTCTTTGATTATTTAACTTCTTTTTTTCATATATTTATGTGTACGGATTTGAGCATTCTGGGAATTAAGGTGTCACATAACAAATAGCAAGGTTGTGAGGGGTAACAGACTGATAAAAAGGGGATTTGGTTATACGGGGTAAACATCTTGTATGAACAAAGATAGGTAGAAATAACTTCATAAGAACTAAACTCAGCAATAGACGACGTTTCGATTAAAGAACCTTCATCAAGAAGAAAATGAATGACGAAAAGTATTTCATGAACGAGAATCGTATAGTTGGTTAAGTGGGAGTGTGGATAGTGGGCATGTTCCTCAAAATCCACACGGTCGCTTTAGCTCGTGGTTGGAAAACAAATTGTTCACATTCTACTGGTGATTCACTGGGATGTATTGATAATGCCTACATATTGAACGACAGATCAATAGTAGCATCCTATACAAGATATGTTTCAGTTGTTATACTTCTAACTGCGCTATTATTATTATTATTCCTATTATTATTATTATTACTATTATTTATTGTTATAATTTACTGTTATTATTTATTATCACTATAATTATCGTTATTACGACTATTATTAATATCATTATTATTAATTTTCTTAATTATGCTATTGTTTTTACTTTTGCTATTATGATTTACTGTTACTATTATTATTATTATTATTATTACTGCTATTATCATCACCATTACTATTGATTATTATCAAATGTATTGTTATGACTATTATTATTTATATATTTTTTATATTATTAACTGTATTATTATTTCGTTAATTATTATTAGTAGCATTATGACTACAATTACTATTACTGTTATTGTTATTTCTTACTATAATTATTTGTAGAACTATTATAATAATAGCTATTAATACTAGTATTCATATTTATTATTAGGCCTCTATTATCATTATTAAAATTATTTTTATTATGACTAATATTATTATTATCAATATTTCTAATATTATAATTAATTATTATCATTTTACCAAAATTATTTATTATTATTATTATTATTATTATTATTATTATTATTATTATTATTATTATTACTTTTTAATTTGTATTACCAGCAGTTATTTAAGGCTTCTTGCATAGGATATTTCTATGATGTTTGTAGGCTCTATAATTAGTATACATATCTAGAATTCAATTCACTGTAATTTAACATTTATCTTCTTAGTCGTCTGTGTGTCTATACTTTCTTGTGTTCAAATAGTGGATCTGGACACGCACTATAATGTATATGTTTTAATTTCCACTCGACACACATGAACCGCAATTTTTGGCTGTGACCTCGCATTAGAACCTTCTGATGAAGATGAATGTGTCGGGCAATTGTCGCAAATAAAACGGTGACACAACGCATTACCATTCTCTGGACTAAATCGAACTGGAAATCTAGTATCATTGTCCTGCTAGAAGCGAGATCTAATGGGAATTTGAGAATGAATAATGACGAAGATATTAGAGCATGACAAAAGTGTAAGTGCTCAACCACATCCTTCTCCAGATAGATCTTGCGCTATAATCACACACATTCTTACTCGTCTTGACTGATCCGAATGTTCATTGACGACCCTCAAAATATACGCAAAATTACCAAAGCAATAGTCAATACGATACCAATGTCAGTGACGATGTTTGAGATCAGCGAATGAAGGAATGTCTGGTGAATGATATGGTTCAATATTGACAACACTCATATGCCATACGAGATGTGATATTCAAGCAGGGTCGTACTACAGTCGATACAATCCCACAGTGGCATACTGGAAAATTAAGAGGCAGATATACTGGAATCGGATGGAACAACATTGGAACAAAAAGACCAAGATATAACCTACCAAAAAAAGGACCCTCGTCAAAGCTATTAGGATAGTCAACCACCCTAAAGAGAATTATCGCTATCTTGGCAGAGCTGAGCAGGTTACATCTTCGGCATCAGAACATGCTACAACATACTAAACAGCCTCTTAAATAGACTAATACAGGTTTTATTACTTCTGTGCCCATGTGGGTAGACAGCACAGATAGCGGAACATATCCAGCAAGGCTGTATTACGCTAAACCAGTTAAAGGAGAAACACTTGCTCATAGAGATAGATATCCACGAAAGATGTATGGGAGCACTGAAGAGCTTTCAAAGATGTATGGGAGCACTGAAGAGCTTTCAAAGATGTATGGGAGCACTGAAGAGCTTTCAAAGATGTATGGGAGCACTGAAGAGCTTTCAAAGATGTATGGGAGCACTGAAGAGCTTTCAAAGATGTATGGGAGCACTGAAGAGCTTTCAAAGATGTATGGGAGCACTGAAGAGCTTTCAAAGATGTATGGGAGCACTGAAGAGCTTTCAAAGATGTATGGGAGCACTGAAGAGCTTTCAAAGATGTATGGGAGCACTGAAGAGCTTTCAAAGATGTATGGGAGCACTGAAGAGCTTTCAAAGATGTATGGGAGCACTGAAGAGCTTTCAAAGATGTATGGGAGCACTGAAGAGCTTTCAAAGATGTATGGGAGCACTGAAGAGCTTTCAAAGATGTATGGGAGCACTGAAGAGCTTTCAAAGATGTATGGGAGCACTGAAGAGCTTTCAAAGATGTATGGGAGCACTGAAGAGCTTTCAAAGATGTATGGGAGCACTGAAGAGCTTTCAAAGATGTATGGGAGCACTGAAGAGCTTTCAAAGATGTATGGGAGCACTGAAGAGCTTTCAAAGATGTATGGGAGCACTGAAGAGCTTTCAAAGATGTATGGGAGCACTGAAGAGCTTTCAAGTACAGTAGCATTTATTAAGAAAACCAGACTTCCTGTGTAGATGTTAAACCGGACTTGCTGTGTAGATATGTTAAACCAGACTTGCTGTGTAGACATGTTAAACCGGACTTGCTGTGTAGACATGTTAAACCGGACTTGCTGTGTAGACATGTTAAACTGCAAACGAGAGGAGGAAGAGAAAATCATAAAACACATGCACATTATTTACTCTCTCAAACACGTCTATTGAAACTGTTACAGACAACTGTCAAAATACTAGTTTGCAGTATAGTTATCTGTTTTATTATTTTCTATAGCACATAGGAGGCACATTTTTTATTTTAATTTCGCTTGCATTGAAGTCAATTTATGCAAGTACATTAAGATTACATGTATTAGGCTGCATACATTATTTCATTAATTTAAGATCAACCGTTTCTGAGTTACGGATTTTAAAACATAGGAAAACGTTTTGTATAGTGTGCTGTACAGAATGTCGTAGGTGAACATAATACGTCAGCACACATACGTGTGTACACTTCTTGCTTGTCAAATAAAATGTTCATTTTCACATGACAATTATTATTCCACGGTTTTTGTTGTGTAATGCTTTCTTGTTTAATGCCTTTATGTCGCAACGTCGGATTTAGTTAGCTGTTTATTAACTGTGAAACTAAGTTACTTCAATTGATTCAGTCGGTCTGTTTTATAAACTGTGGAACTAACTACATTGACGTGATTCAGTGTGTTTTGTAAACTGTAAAACTAAATTATTTCACGTGATTCAGTCAGTTTGTTTCGTTAGAATATTACTGAAAAATCAATTTACCTCATTTGATTCAATATATTTTGTAAACTGTGAATCTAGTTTCACAGTTCATAAACAACTAAGTCGACGTTGCGACGTAAAAGCATTCACTAAGAAAGGAATACAAAACAAAAGGAGTAGAATAATTATTGTTCCTGTGAAAATGCAAATGTTAATTGACAAACCAGAAGTTAACACACGTATATGAGCAGACGTATTACGTAATTCAATCTGTTTTGTAAATTGTAAAACTAACATATTTAACTTTCCGCATACATTGGTGCTTTAATTAGTCTCTTGCCTCATTGTTCAATAGCAGGTTACACGTTCACATCCTCCTCCCCCCATCCCCCCTCCCTCCCCCCTCCGCCTCTGCTTTGGAGTTAATCTAGTCCTAATTGTATTTTAGTAACTTGCCAATTTTCCTTCTCTACAACGCCATAAAACCTAGCAGTCCCTTATCGGGAGTGCAACTCTGGAACTCACGGTTAGGAGATCACCGCTCTTACCTCTCGATCACTGGCCATACTGTATACAAATATATATAAGAAACAAAATACATTGTTTGCGAGTAAGCACGATCATCTAGCAATAGTGATACGTGGCAAACATGCGTGGCTACCACACGTACTGGAACATGGGTATCATTTTGAGTACTTCTCTACAGAGAACAGTTGAGTCGGAAAGAAAACAAGGGATATAAAGAAATGCTGAACTGATAATATCAAAGAATGGACACGATTAAGCTTCACACTTTCAAAATAGGAACTGAGAACAGAGAGGCATTGCAAGATTTTTGTGGTCATTTCTTTCTTTTTCTTCTTCTTCTTCTTCAGCGTACATTCTCAAACTCGTACTGAATTTCTCTTGTAACAGAAGTCCTACTAGATTTCCAGTAGGATGTAGTCCAGAGAATGGAAATGAGTTGTGTCGCCGTTTTTTTGCGCCAATGGCCAGACACATCCGTCTTCGGCACTGATTTATTTCTAAAGTGGCACTCTTGCGACCCTTGTAGGTTATGGATATGATGATGATGTTGATGTGTAAGAAACTAATTCACCACCAACGCCGTCTCATAGGCAGATGTATTAATACATTCTAAAATGTGTATGCAAATATTTGACATATTCTTTATAAGAACATGATGGCAACATTGAAGTTTGTTACTGTTTCAGGAGCGAAGAGCCAGCTGCCACAAACATGGACATCTCTACTGGACATATCGTTCTGGTAAGTGCATTTCTCTTATCTATGATGGTTATATATATATATATATATATATATATATATATATATATATATATATATATATATATATATATATATATATATATGCATCTGTATAATGTACTTATTTTTATTTATGTGTCTTCCCTTTGGCGGTGATGTGGGGGTTCGTCCATCACAAGTGATGATGGCCATTTGTTAAATCCACATTTGAATTTCGGTTAGAATAATGTTCCTGATTATGAGTCCGTGGATGGCTAAAAAGTCCTATTGGAGTCGCAAATGTCCTTGAACAGATCGGACGTGGAATGACCATATTAGACAGTTGTTTTTGTGTGTCTACCCGCAACTTTCTATCTACTCTCCGCTGTTGAGCTGCTGTATCTCTCCACTACTCGCAAAATGCTCACCTTCTTTACTGTAGAGCACCATGTAGGTCTATTTTGTGCAAGTTAATCCCATGTATCGTGGTCTATTTCAAAGGCTTTCAGTGAGATCTTTAACGAGTCCTTCTAGAGCTTCTTTTGGACACTTGAGATCGTTTACCTTTCTCCAGCTCACCATAGAGAAGTATCTTGGCAGGCGATGGTCTGGCATAAGTACCAAATGACCTGTACAACGAATCTGTGTCTTCATCAGGATATTGTCAATGCTGATCTAGAATCCACGGGCAGTGGTATCTAGAATCTTGTCCTGCAATCTGTTGTTCATAACTTTTGTGAAACATGTTGTGTGAAAGTGATTGAGTTTCCTCACCTGATGTCTATACACAGTCCAGTCCATGTTTCACCAGCAAACGTACATAGAGGTACATAAAGTATTGCAGGAGGTCACTGTTCCAGGGTCAAACTTTCAGTGAAGTCTTTAGTGAGTCCTTGTAGCGCTTCTTTTGACTACCTTCAGAACGTCTATCCAATTCTGAATCTCATCATAGAGGAATATATTTTTCCTCTAGCATTCTATGTGACTTGCCCAAGGAATATATTTTTCCTCTAGCATTCTATGTGACTTGCCCAAGGAATATATTTTTCCTCTAGCATTCTATATGACCTGCCCAAGGAATATATTTTTTCCTCTAGCATTCTATGTGACCTGCCCAAGGAATATATTTTTTCCTCTAGCATTCTATGTGACCTGCCCAAGGAATATATTTTTTCCTCTAGCATTCTATGTGACCTGCCCAAGGAATATGTGATTGCATCAGATCTTCTTCTTCTTCAGCGATCATCACCCAGTCAGGTTGGAACTCTGGATTCTATGATATAGGCTGCTGTCTGTTTTAGAGTGTCTACTGTGCCATATAGTTTCTCTTCAACACTGATTGGGGTGGGTCATGTCTTGTTTCTCAGGTCTGCATACTGGGGGCATTCTTTAAGGATATGTTCTGCTGCCATATTCGCAAGACTGCAATGGCAAAGGCTAATTGTTCCTAT
This sequence comes from Meghimatium bilineatum, assembly GCA_034231615.1. Taxonomy (NCBI): domain Eukaryota; kingdom Metazoa; phylum Mollusca; class Gastropoda; order Stylommatophora; family Philomycidae; genus Meghimatium; species Meghimatium bilineatum. Next base: position 7,686,896 of record CM067298.1, read on the forward strand.
TTTGAATTTAGTGTATAGGTGATGTCTCATTTAGTTGTGACCAGTTCTGAGGCGCAGCAGGATAACCTGATCTCTTCTGGATAGTTGGTAATACCAATTGTCTGCATTATATTTTGGGTGGTCCTCTTTCCACTTTTCGTTGTAGGTGCCTTTAATGATATTCTTCACTTCATCATAACTGACCAGATAGTCCTCCTGAGATAAATTCCCTCATTCTTTAGTCACTCTGTCTGCAATTTAATCCTTTTCGATATTACAATTTGACGGTATTCACTAGATCACTACACTTTGGAAATTATTGTGCAGCAACTGAACTAGAACTGCCTTCAATTCATTCAGTTCTGTGTTCCTGTGTAGCTTCAGTGCTGTTATGACAGAGAGTCCATCTGTTAGTAGTACAAAATTCATGTGCATTTGTTCTTTATGTGAGATCGTTTCTGTTCTGCTGCTTTCTTGAGAGCTTCCATTTCTGCCTTAAAATTGGTTGAGAGCATGCCTGTAGTTATGGCTAGAGTAACTTCTTCCCTGTGCTTTGGTCTGAGACTCACTCCTTCTCCTCGATTCTCAATTTAATTTGTGGCCGAGCCATCTGTATAGGCATGAGTCCATGCATCCTATCGGTAATTAACTGCGATGTGCTGTTCTGTGATACGCTTTCTCTCCAAGTGAGTTCCTTTCTTTTCTATACCTTATATTTGTTCTTTTAGTTCTGAGAATATGGTATGCCCAAGGGGGGAGGGGGTGGTGCTAACTGGTTGTATGAGACTTGGTTAAAATAGTGTAATCTAGCATTCTACGAAAACCTGCCCAACGAAAATGTGATAGTATCAGAACAGTGTCAATGCTAGGGTTCCACCACAGTGAGGACAAAGCTACGGAAACCATCACAGTGAGGACAATGCTAGGGTTCCACCACAGTGAGGACAATGCTAGGGAAACCATCACAGTGAGGACAATGCTAGGGAAACCATCACAGTGAGGACAATGCTAGGGAAACCATCACAGTGAGGACAATGCTAGGGAAACCATCACAGTGAGGACAATGCTAGGGAAACCATCACAGTGAGGACAATGCTAGGGAAACCATCACAGTGAGGACAATGCTAGGGTTCCACCACATTGAGGACAATGCTAGGGAAACCATCACAGTGAGGACAATGCTAGGGAAACCATCACAGTGAGGACAATGCTAGGGAAACCATCACAGTGATGACAATGCTAGGGAAACCATCACAGTGAGGACAATGATAGGGAAACCATCACAGTGAGGACAATACTAGGGAAACCATCACAGTGAGGACAATGCTAGGGAAACCATCACAGTGAGGACGATGCTAGGGTTCCACCACAGTGAGGACAATGCTAGGGAAACCATCCCAGTGAGGACAATGCTAGGGAAACCATCACAGTGAGGACAATGCTAGGGAAACCATCACAGTGAGGACAATGCTAGGGAAACCATCACAGTGAGGACAATGCTAGGGAAACCATCACAGTGAGGACAATGCTAGGGAAACCATCACAGTGAGGACAATGCTAGGGTTCCACCACAGTGAGGACAATGCTAGGGAAACCATCACAGTGATGACAATGCTAGGGAAACCATCACAGTGAGGACAATGATAGGGAAACCATCACAGTGATGACAATGCTAGGGAAACCATCACAGTGAGGACAATGATAGGGAAACCATCACAGTGAGGACAATACTAGGGAAACCATCACAGTGAGGAAGATGGTAGGGAAACCATCACAGTGAGGACAAAGATATGGAAAACATCACAGTGAGGACAATGCTAGGGATACCATCACAGTGAGGACAATGCTAGGGAAACCATCACAGTGAGGACAATGCTTGGGAAACCATCACAGTGAGGACAATGCTAGGGAAACCATCACAGTGAGGACAATGCTAGGGAAACCATCACAGTGAGGACAATGCTAGGGTTCCACCACATTGAGGACAATGCTAGGGAAACCATCACAGTGAGGACAATGCTAGGGAAACCATCACAGTGAGGACAATGCTAGGGAAACCATCACAGTGATGACAATGCTAGGGAAACCATCACAGTGAGGACAATGATAGGGAAACCATCACAGTGAGGACAATACTAGGGAAACCATCACAGTGAGGACAATGCTAGGGAAACCATCACAGTGAGGACGATGGTAGGGAAACCATCACAGTGAGGATGATGGTAGGGAAACCATCACAGTGAGGACAAAGATATGGAAAACATCACAGTGAGGACAATGCTAGGGATACCATCACAGTGAGGACAATGCTAGGGAAACCATCACAGTGAGGACAATGCTTGGGAAACCATCACAGTGAGGAAAATGCTAGGGATACCATCACAGTGAGGACAATGCTAGGGATACCATCACAGTGAGGACAATGCTAGGGATACCATCACAGTGAGGACAATGCTAGGGATACCATCACAGTGAGGACAATGGTATCCGAAATCTTGTTGTTCCATCTGATGGTCACCATTGTGCTGAGACGCTTTGATCTAGGTGAGTGTGATTAACAACATTTTCACCAAACATTCACATAAATCAAGTGTTGAAATAAATGGAAGTAGCTTGATTATGGATTTATTGGAGTGCAGGCAGATGGTTTGAGGCAATTGGACAAACTTTGAAGATCTATGGGTCTAGAGATTAAATATCTAAGATCGAAATTGATATCTCCAAGTATGAATTTTGAGGCATTTGTGACAGCTTATAGAAGTTGTCCGGCTCTGTGGTGAAGTGGTACTATACAGAGCGCGTCTGTGACGGCAAAGGTACCGAGTTCGTTCCTCACCACAGGCAATTGTGCATCCGGACCGTTCAGAAAGCAATGGCAACCTACAGAACGTATTTATATTGCCTAGAAAATCACCACAGCAACAAATGCTGGGTTGATAGCTACGTCCTGGATAGGATATGCTACCAATTTTTATAGAAGTGATATCTCCAAGTATGAAAATTGGGTAATTCATTGTGACGGATTATAATAGTCTCAAATAGTGATTGAAATTCAATATGTTTGCTAACTTGCGATCAAAAATTAACGTGTCTTACATTGTGATCGAAATTCGATCTGTTTGGCTCATGTGACCTAAATCGATATTCTACATGGATATCTTAAATTGTTGTCGAAATTCCTTTCCACATTTTTGCCTCAGATTTTGAACAAAATTTTACACGCCATTCTTACATCGTAATCGAAATTCCACATGTATGACTCACATTTTATCAAAATTGCCCATGTATGACTCACATTTTATCAAAATTGCCCATGTATGACTCGCATTTTATCGAAATTCCACATTGTTTGTTGTGTGTTGTGGTTGGAATTCTTCTTCTGTGTTCATTCTCAAACTCCGCTGGATCTGTCATGTAGCAAGACAACGGTCCTACAAGATTTCCAGCAGAATGTAGTTCAGAAAATGACAATGTTTTATTTGCGCTATTTATCCGACATATACGTATTCGGCGGCGATTGGAATTCACAACGTTTGTTTTAAATTGTGATCTAAAATATGTATGTTATTATTACATTCTAAAAGTCTACATTTTTGTCGTGTGTTATACTCAAATTATGGCAATCTACATTTTTGTCTTGTGTTATACTCAAATTATAGCAGTCTACATTCTGAAAGTCTACTTTTTTGTCTTGTGTTATACTCAAATTATGGCAGTCTACATTCTGAAAGTCTACATTTTTTTCTTGTGTTATACTAAATTATGGCAGTCTACAATTTGTGTTTCTATTAACGTAGCTCTCTCTCTTTCTCTCTCTCTTTCTCTCTCTGTCTCCCTCTCTTTCTCTCTCTCTCTCTTTCTCTCTCTTTCTCTCTCTTCTCTTTCTCTCTCTCGCTCTCCACTCTTCTATAGGCATATTTTTGTTTTGCATTTATTCTACAATATCAATTATACACACACAAAAACAAAAACTTGTCAACATCATCTAGGATATTTTTTGTCCATCCGATACACTCAGTCACCTGAAGACATGTCCCAGAAACAGATTCACGCTAGCCTCGACTAGTCATCTCTTGTATTTAGTGCGTCCGCTCTACAGAAACACTTAACCAGAAACAGCCATTAAACTTAGGATATCAACTGGAGTCCCTGCGGATCAATCGACCAGACTGGTACTTGCTGGTCGGCACTCACCCTTGATAGCTCAGCCATGACCTTCGACTATACTATAAGACCTCTGTACAGAATGTATTAGGACTTTATTCTTTACGTTGTTTTATTATTGTCATGGTTTTCGTTGGTCATTATTTATATACTTACTTGGAGTCGGTTGCATGTCAAAAATAGCAAGGGCCGACCTACGAAATGCACGGAAATAGTTAAAATAGTCCATACAGGTCATGTTTACGTTTTCTGTGCACAGGTCTTATACACCGAAGGTCTTCAGATATAGAGGTTCTGCGTGAAAGAAAGAAAGATGGAGAGTTCAGATTATATAAGGCCCATACATAAGTTAGAATAATTCGTTAGAAAATACAGGCTGCATGGCCCAAGACATAGAGGGGTTTAGTGAGTTCATTTGGAAGACAATGTTCTTGAGAGAGTACATTACATGACGTGACACTTATGTGAGACGATTAACATGCTTTTATGACACTATGGTTCCTGTTTCTCCAGCACAGTTCTGTTTCTGTTTCTCCAGCACAGTTCTGTTTCTATTTCTCCAGCACAGTTCTGTTTCTGTTTATCCAGCACAGTTCTGTTTCTGTTTCTCCAGCACAGTTCTGTTTCTGTTTCTGTTTTTCCAGCACAGTTCTGTTTCTCCAGCACAGTTCTGTTTCTGTTTCTCCGGCACAGTTCTGTTTCTGTTTCTCCAGTACAGTTCTGCTTCTGTTTCTCCAGCACAGTTCTGTTTCTGTTTCTCCAGCACAGTTCTGTTTCTGTTTCTCTAGCACAGTTCTGTTTCTGTTTCTGAAGAATGTCTTATTTTGTGAAGTGAATAAACGAGAGTTCACATTTGTGAACACTTCATTACCATTTTCATTTTTTGTTTCAGAAGTGAATTGTGAATTTGGGAATGAAATGGTATGCAGAAAGTTAATTGCTAATTTGAGATTGAATTAGTATGGCTGAAAGGGAATTTGAGTAGAAAATGATACGGCACAAAGTGAATTGCGAATTTGAGAAAGAAATGGTATAGCAGAAATTGAATTGTGAATTTTAGAAGGAAATGGTATGGAAGAAAGGGACTTGAGAATTTCAGAAGGAAATGGTATGGCAGAAAGTTAATATTGAATTTCAGTAGGACATTGTATGGCAGAAAGTAAATTGCTAGTTTGATAATAAAATGGTATTGCAGAAAGTGAATTTGAGAAGGAAATGGTGTGACAGAAAGTGAATTGTGAATTTCAGTAAGAAATGGTATGGCAGAAAATGAATTTGAGAATGGAATGATATAGCAGAAAGTGAATTGTGAATTTCAGCGATTAATGACATCAGTACGTTTCAGCATGTCTGACCTGGTTGGCATGACAGGTCATCTATGACAATGCAGGTCATGTAGATCTATCTCTCCTCGTGATGAAGCTTTACTTCTTTGTCCAATAGTGATCCTGTCAACTTCTTTACACAAAACACAAACGTTTGTGGATAGCTACATCAGTTTCTTTTTCTGCAAGGAGGAATACTATCACAATTCGCTGTCTCTAACGTGACAAGTTAGTGAGTGGGTACCATGGTTCGATGCATCTTTTACCAATAATTCGAATGCGGTGCAATTTCGTACAGAATGTTAATCAGAATATTACAAATTTCAAGTGTTTGTTTGTTTCTTTACGGATGGTTTGCCTCATATGGCTGAGGTACGGTCCTTTCAACCTAAGAGAGATATGCTTCTTGACTATATCAGTGCGTCTGGGAGCCGTTGTGTCTTGTGGCGTGTTTGCCTGTTTGACGCTAGAACTTTTCTGTACAGCCTGGTTACAGCTGAAACTTCTAGCTAAAGTCCTTAGAGGACTATATTGTGACTTCATCTTGGTCCTGTGAGGGACTAAGGAGAAGACGTGTTTGAATATATTGGGTGTGGTTTGGAGTGGTCGTCTGAGTGGTGCTGTTTGCGGTCATCAATTGAAAAGGGTTCCATGTTGTTGTTCTGCCTGGGTCGTTTGCTCATCCTGATCGAGGGGTTAGTTCCGTCTCGCACCGTGTTGCTCTTCTTTCATTGATGATGGTGTTCTAGGAGTCGTGGTTGTTGGGTCACCGCCTTCGTGTCCATGAATTGTAGTGGTTACGTGATTCTTGGACCGGATATTCGACACTCTTGTAAGAAATTTTGTTTCCTTTTTTTTGTTTAAATTTTTTTATATATTATATTATTTGTATTATTATTGAATTATATTTACTGCTAAAATTGTTTTAAAATTATTTTTTAATTATTATATTAAATCTATATATGAAGGTAATTTATCAGCACAGATTATATATACAAGTTATATAAACACTCTGTGTCTAAAGTTATTATACCCATTCATACCCTAATACAATTCAATTTGAAGTGTGCACAATTTTATGTGTATATGTATCTTACCTGAGAACAAAAATGTAATACATTACTTTCATATCTATCCACAACTGTATATAAAAATATATATATATATATATATATATATATATATATATATATATATATATATATATATATATATATATATATATATATATATATATATACATGTGTGCGTGCGCGCGAACGTGCGGGAGGGCGTGAGTGCATGTGCGTATGTAGGCTTAAACTAAATAACAAAAATAACTTTCCTTAAAGTCTGAATATTCCCTACTTGAATATATGGATGTGGATCTCAGAAAATCACCAATAAAAGAAGAAACAAAATTGCAACATATGAAACGCAATGTTAAAGAAGAATTATCAGAAAATCAATGAACCAAAAACGATCACCAATAGGGACATTCTGAGATAATTAAAAGTTAAAGAAACATGGCTTAACAGAAAGATTCTTTCCATGTAGTAAGCCACATGATGATGATGATGATTAGAGACATAAATATGACAAGATATTTGCAATGTTTGTCTTAAAGAAGTATCAACAAAAAGTTACAAAACATTACATGTTTTGTTTTATTGTGTAACACAACTTTGTTATAACTAAGACCGCCCATTTCCCTACGTACATTACTTTACTATTTTATGATGAGTTAATTACTATCTCATCCCTGATGTCTCCCAGATAATGAAGTATTCTTTTTTATTTGAATATATTTTTTTTTCTTTAGATGGCTCAGGGATAATTATGCACTATACATCTGTTTCGTTTCAATTAATAACTCCGTGAAATATTTCTATAATGAAGGATCCCTTAACGTAAACAAGTGTTGTAAAGAACAAGTCCGTCTCCAATGTACTTCCTATACATATTCATGTACAAAGTAACTTTTACATTGGTTTATTTTTACTATAATTTTTACTATAATTTTTATAGTTTTTTTTAAATTATAATTCATTAATATCTATTGTAATGTAAATATAAGCCATGTAAGTGCTAAAAAGTGCTCAATTTAAACTAAATAATGTACATTTCATATGAATATATTTACTGTCAAATGAAAATACAGTGAATTTAATATATCTCAAACATGAAGTTCATCTTCTTCTTCTTCTTTTGTTCACTTGAAACATGTCTATATCTGTAATTCTGTCTCCTTAATAAAACTCACTGTCTTTTGTAGTTCATACAGTGTCCCATAGAGCTTTGATTCCAGTGTTGTTTCCTCTGGCCAATATGTCTGCCTCAGCGTTTCATACTCAGAACAAATCTTGATGTATATATTTGGCACTCTGTGCTGCCTGTCCACATGTACATATGGCCGTGTTGCCATTCTTGAACTTTGTGTACATGTGACTGCGGAGAAACATGAAGTGAATAACATGGTGCTGTAGAAGGTACAAACATGAAGTGAATAACATGGTGCTGTAGATGGTACTAATCACAATACATTGGTTTTTCATGTGAATTGTGAATTAGGTATACTTTTGAACATGGATCAAACACCTTGTGTAATGTAGATGGTACTATAAACAATTGCTATCGTGTGAATTATGACACAACTAAAGGACATAAACTTCACGATGTCACGCTCTCTCATACACGGCAGTAAATAATGTCTCAAATTGTATATTAACAAACATAGTTAATGGGTAGTTTTATTTATAGTGAGATAGCTATGAAACAATCTCCTCCTACTCTTCTTCTTCTTCCCCTTCTGCGATCTGCTCAGAAGTTCAATCAGGAAGCGGAGCAGACTCCATGAATTCAGTCGTCAGCAGGGGGGTCCTAACGGTTGTCCCACAGCATCGCCTTCAGATCTGCTCCTTGGGGGCCATGTGATATAATCAGCCATAACGGCCATGTGAAATAATCAGCCATAACGGCCATGTGAAATAATCATTCATGATGTATATACTTCCTTCTGTTGTTAAATTAAACTGTAAATAACCAATTGGTCGGAGGGTGTCCGACAAAGTGGAGGGTGCCGCAGTAACCGAATGAACAAATAGTAAAGAAAAATGAGTTAAACAGGTTACTGAAAACACTTACCTTGCCTATGAATAAAAATATATAAAAAAGTATATATAAAAAATCATTAAAACAATAAAACTAAACAGGACAATTCTCCACGTATCGGCTCAAATGGAACCTTTTTCAAGAGACAAACAACAGTAAACACCACAATAATAAACAGAATAGATGACTTAGCCTGTCTAAAGCCACGTCTCAAAAACATAAAACCATGTCTCCATGACGCAGGATAGGAAACACATCTAGCAAAAGAGAAAATGCGTGCATTCATTATAAACAAACTAGAAAGTGGGAAATTAGAGGCAATAAAGATGTGGTTGGGGTGTTTATAATAAATGCAAGAATAATATAAGAAAAAGACCCATTTTGTCACTTTATCAGACAGGCAGGCTTTAAGAACATAGTCACAACAGGCAAGACTGAAGGGAACAGAGACAGATGGGGACAACGTGAGAAAATATTAGTTTGACAACCTAGCAAGGCTTGGAAAAAACAACGATCCTGATAACAAAACTGTGGACAGAGAGCCATGGTCGCCTACGCCAACCAGAATGGCATATGATAATGATTGATGAGTAATGATGAGGTTGTGTGGTGGTGGGGTGAGTGGGTTTAAATAAAAAAATTTCAAATGGAGATGTCTTGGCTAATTTTGGTGTGCGACTCCAAGCATATAAATAGTGACCAAAGAAAATAACGACAATAATTTAAAAAACGTAACAAATGAAACCTTAATTAATTCTGTACCGAGGTTTTCTATACTTCAGACGGGCATTGGTCAAGTCTGTGAAATAGAAACATAAATAGAGCTTTGAAAATCATGCGCTGTTATTCTTAATTCCTTTAGGGCCCCAGATGGCACATGGGATAGTAGGAATTTCTTTCCATGTTGAGCCATTTGCACTTTCCTGCATTTCTTGTGTATTGCATGTTCAATATTGATATCTCTATGCTAACCCTCTTTTACGACGTATATGGTTTTACATAATAACCGTATGATTACTGAATATTTCAGAGTAGCCTTTAGAAGGTCTTTCTGGGGTGTGGTTTGGTATGGTCGTCTGTGTGGTGTTGCTTGCGGCCATGTATTGAAAAGGGTTCCATGTTGTTGTGCTGTCTGGGTTATCTGTTCTTTCTGTTCGTGGAGTTAGTTCCGTCTCATACCGTGTTGCTCCTCACTCATTGACGATCATTGACAATGTATTAGGTTCACATATACAGAATCTGTAATAAAACTTTTAAAATGTATATATTAATGTTTCTATTCGTGTGGTACCCTTTTCTCTACAATGTGAGTTGTGGAGAGAAATTAGAATAATGTTACAAAAACTGAATACAGAAATAAGCTCCAGTTTTTATCAATATTATATATTTCATTGCAGAAAACAAACTCAAGTGAAATTAAATTAGGAAATGTATATACTTTGTAATTTATACCTTGTTAAAATGTGAAACCAAAATTTATTTACACTATTTTTTGGAAATTTTTGTTTTTACAAGTTTACATTAAATGCAGAATATCATACAAATAATGTATTAATTTGAAAATGTAAAGCATTTTTTTTAAACATCTTTTGCTGTAAAGGGAAATAATTGTTAAAATTGGGAATACTAACATATCTATGATCATCATGATGAAGTGCCGTCTCCGCAACGAAGGTCGTCTGCAACAGATCTCCAACATCCCCTGTCTATTGTTTTGGTAGTGCACTCTGCTAGACTGTAACCTGTCCATCTTGTGATGTTACTCTCCCACTTGTATCTCTGTCTACTTCTTGCTCGCTTCCCTTTGACTTGACCCTCAAGTAAGGTCTTCAACAAGGTGTCATGTCTTTTAATGTGTCCAAAACATTTTATTTGCCTGATCTTTATTTCTCTTAGTAATTATTTCTTTATATTAAGTGTTTTTAGAACCTCTTTATTTGTTTTCTTCTCTTTCCATGATGTTCTTCCGATTCTTCTATATACCCACATCTCAAAGGCATCAATTTTGTCTTCTAATTGTTTATTTAATGTCCTTATTTCTGAGCCATACATTAATATGGAATAGATGTAGCATTTTACAATTCTCATTTTTAACTTGTTTGTAATTTGTTTAGATATTAATAATTTCCTCATGTCATTGAAGGTACTTTTATCCACTCCTATTCTCCTTGTAACTTCTGTTTCACATCTGCCATCATTTGTGATTGTGTCCAAGATATTTATAATGTTTTACTTGGTGTAGTTTCTCTCCATGTATGTTTATATTTAGCTCTTGTTCTTCGGTGTCTTTGCTGATTATCATGATATTTTTTTTTTTGGAAATTTATATCTAGTCAATATTGATTACTTGAATTATTTACTTGATCTATTAGTCTTTGTAGTTCATGTTCACTTTCCGCTAAAATAACAATGTCATATGCACATCTCAGATTTTTATTATTTTCCCATTAATCGATAATATTCCTGTTGAAATAGTATGTTGTAAAAAAAAAAAGGACAACCCAGTATAATGTTGGGTCAATAGTAATATAGGGTCAATAGTAATATAGGGTCAATAGTAATAGAGGATTAATTGTGCTACCTGGAGTTTCTTTCTTCCACCATTTTTTTCTTTTACCCTCTACCTTGCACATGAAGGTTTGTGTATGAAGTCTGCATCCAATCTAAGAACATGACCGATGTAATTCCAATGTCTCCTTCTTATGAAACTTTATACCAGTTCCTGGTTTCTTTCTTCCCTATGTGAATCGTTTGTTTTAAAATCTAACATATTTTAAAAGACTGCAGAAAAACTGAAATCCAAACGTAAAGCTTGGAACAATGTAATGAAATGTATGTAATCACTGTAAACACGTAATAACACACAAATCGACGTTTCGACCAGTCATCTCAAGCATGTTGCCATGTACATATGCGGGTGAAAGTTGTGGATAAAGTGTATGAAGTGTGACAGATCAGCTTCGGACATGTCAGTGTTGCCGATCCCATCATCGTTACACCTATGGAACACGAATAAGAAGGGCCTATCATAGCATTCCCGTACCTGTTTTAATATCAGTCCATCTTATGTTTCATATTCCTCGCTGACACTTGTTTTCAAAGGTGATTAATTTAGTGTTTATATATGTGTAATAGAGAAGCGTTAATAGACAATAGAGATGTAGTTCTAAAGAAGAATGTTGAGAATACCATGGACTGCCAGAAAAAAATAATGTGAAAGTGTTGAAAGAGTTAAATGCGAAACGGACTTTAATCGATAATATAAGAAGAAGACAATCTTCATATTTTGGCCACTTCATGAAACAGGCTGGTTTGGAGAGCATAGTCAGAACAGGCAAGATTGAAGGCAACAGAGACATAGGGCGACAACGTGAGAAAATAATAGACAGTTTGACAACCTGGCACGGCAAGGAAACAACAACTATCTTGATACATAATACTGGAGACAGATAGTCAAGGGAGCCATGATCGCCTACACCAGCCGGCATGGCACGTGATGATGATGATATATGTACTTCTAGGTTGTACATCCATATGTCAATTACATTCTGGTACTTCTAGCTTGTACATCCATATGTCAATTACATTCTGGTACTTCTAGCTTGTACATCCATATGTCAATTACATTCTGGTACTTCTAGCTTGTACATCCATATGTCAATTCTTGTATGAACGCACTGTACCGTCTAAGTTGTATAAGTGTGTTAAATTAATGTGAAAGCCCTCTATTTGAAAGCTTGCTCAATGGACCTGCTACCAGAGCTATACGGGTTTATATCACTTTGTTTGTATCACATCTTGTGATAACTAAATAGTTGCATTTATTAACTCTATCACATGTTTGTTGAGTATGGAATCAGTCGTTTGGTTTAATGAAATCAATTGTTCAGTTTATGAAATCAGTTGTTTGGTTAAATGAGATCAATTGTTTGGCTTAAGAAATAAGTTGTTTGGTCTATAAAATCAGTTACTTTGTTTATGAAATCTATTATTGATTTTGTTTTAAATGAGTTGATGGTTAAACCAATTTGTTCTGAGAAAAAGTATTTCTAGAAGAATACAAATGTAAATAATATATTCTTACTAGATTTACATAGATTTACATAGATTTACATATGTAGTTTTAATTGATTTTTATTGTATTTATTGATAACAGTCATACATGGAAGACCATCTCAAGAACCAAGACCGTTTGGACTGTGAATGGAACGCCGTGAGCAGCTACGTTGCCGACCCATGCAGTACGAAAGTAGCCATTGACCAGAGCAACATGCGCAAGAATCGCTTCGCTGACATCCTTCCATGTAAGTTTTGTATTTCTTTGTTTGGCTTTAGTGCGTTCATAAATAATATTCATAACATTTAGTGCGTGGACATCTTCACACTTAATACTGTTTATCAACATCCACTCCTGACACATCTTCACACTCAATACTGTTTATCAACATCCACTCCTGACACATCTTCACACTCAATACTGTTTATCAACATCCACTCCTGACACATCTTCACACTCAATACTGTGTATCAATATCCACTGCCGACACATCTTCACCCATCATGATGTAAAACTTTACAATATCTTCTCTCATTCTTTTTCCCTCTTATTTTTTTCCCCAAATTTTCCTCCTGTTACATTATAGGCTTTCGCTTTATGCTCAAGATTTCGCTGGTTTGAATCCAAATCTGCCATCTTATTTATAAATTGGATATTGTGGAGTTGTTTTCGGAGGTTATCACTGTTAGAAACTGAGTTACGTACTCTCTACAGACAGCATACAGCTTCGTTGCGAGTTGTGTTATGGAGTAACAATTGTGTGTTATTAAATTTTACTACTCGTATTTCCTCGTTCTAAGAAATCGGAATAATTATTCACGGTTTGTGCGGAGAAGTGATCATCTTTGTCAGAAAATGCAACATTTTTATCGTTATTTTCCATCAGGTTTATGATATTTTTTCCACTTTATTGTTTATCTATTTATTTTTTGTGCCGTGAAAGGAACTCGCTATTTTATGCCCAGTTTCAAAAATTGCTGGTGTCATTGTCTGATAACAGCTCAGGAGACTAGTCCACCAAATTTCTGGAACAGCACAGCTCAAATAGCCTGATCCCCAAGAATACCTCCATTGATCGCATACAACAGTATCCGCCCTCTCGTGACACAATTAGGTGGCACCGGAAGTGGCTTCCATCTTGTACCGGATGCAAACACACTAGGCTGGCATAACCCTACTTCCCTGGTTCCAACGCACAGAGACCTTTCATTAGAAATCAGTCGTCTCCGGGACAGGGAAAATAACTCTAGGGCAATTACACCCCAGCCCTTGAGCATCGAACCAGACCATTTCACCAGTCCCCTGTTGTGTATTGTGCATTAGTTTCCAACGATACTATATTTGTAAAAATATTGTAATAACTTTTTTTAAACCATACAGACTTCTTTCGTGTTTTCGTGTGTTCCCTTCAATTTCCATATTTCAATGTTAGTTAGTTAATTAGTCAGTCAGTCAGTCAGTCAGTTAGTCAGTCAGTCAGGCAGTCAATCAGTCAGTCAGTCAGTCAGTCAGTCAATCAGTCAGTCAGTCAGTCAGTCAGTCAGTCAGTCAGTTAGTTAGTTAGTTAGTTAGTCAGTTAGTTAGTTAGTTAGTTAGTTAGTTAGTTAGTTAGTTAGTTAGTTAGTTAGTTAGTTAGTTAGTTAGTTAGTTAGTTAGTTAGTTAGTTAGTTAGTTAGTTAGTTAGTTAGTTAGTTAGTTAGTTAGTTAGTTAGTTAGTTAGTTAGTTAGTTAGTTAGTTAGTTAGTTAGTTAGTTAGTTAGTTAGTTAGTTAGTTAGTTAGTTAGTTAGTTAGTTAGTTAGTTATTCCTCTAGGGCCAAAGACGGCACATAGGGCGAATGTCATAGATTTCCATGTCTCTCGTTTCATTGCAATTTGCATTAGATCTTCATTGTTTCTGATACCGTTGGTGAAGCGTTCTCTTGTAATAGTTCTACGTAAAGTTTCTTGTGGTCTTCCTTGTTTTTTCATGCCCTTTGGTGACCACATCAAAGCTTGACAAGGGAATATTTCAGTATCCATTCGCAGCGCGTGTCCGATGTAATTCCAGCGACGCTTTCTAATATAGGTGAATACATATTATTGTTTTGATTCTTGTCTGATAACTGTGTTTGATTTGAATTCTGACCACCATATTTTCAGTACCTTTCTACGTACATTTCTGTTGTTTTTAAACTTTCGCATCAATATGTAAATGTTGGAATTATGCAGGAGATTTCAATGTCCTTCTTTCAGTTTCCATATTTCAATGTACTTCCTTCAATTTCCATATTTCAATGTACTTCCTTCAATTTCCATATTTCAATGTGTCATGTGACGTATTCCTTCCAGAAGATTGTCTTCCCAATGAACTCTCTGAACCTCTGTCTGTCTTGGGCGATGTGGCTTGCATTTTCTAGCGGTGTTATGTTTAATGTCATCAGTCCATCGTCTTCTTGGTCTGCCCTTCCTTCTCTTCCCACGTACTCTTCCCTCCATTATTTGTCTTTCTAACTGTTGTGTCTCTTTATATGACCAAAGGGCGTAGTTGTCTTTTTTGTGTACTGCCTTCAATTCCATATTTCAATGTACTTCCTTCAGTTTCCATATTTTTATGTACTACTCTTCAAATTTATATTTTAACACTACTACACACTTTGATGAAAAGAAGACACATCAAAAATAGTAGTAAAAACAGAACAAATTATAGAATACTGTCAAGAGATATACAAAGAAGAATTAGACAAGACAAGTAAAACTACATAAACAAAATATGCCTGGAAATAGAAGGGCAGAAAAGCCAAGTTAACAGTAAAACGATGTTCGAAAATGTACGACACCTAAGAGACAGCAAACCTCAACCATCATTAAAAGTGCTGAAAGATAAACAAGCAAACATACTAACAGAAGGGAAGCATATCTTAAATAGATGGAAGGAATACTGCTGTGAGACGTATAATGACCCAAGAAACACACAAAGACAGAACAATAAAAGAATATGAAAGGGAGCCAGAACCCACACAGGAAGTAAGATACGCAATAGAAAGTTTAAAGAAAGGTAAAGCCCCATGCAATGATGCGCTTAACAACAGAAATGATACACGCAGGCGGCGAGGCCGGAATCAAGATTTACCACAAACTCTGCTGTAAAATATGGGAACGCGGCACATGGCCGGATGAATGGAAAAAATCATTATGTATACCCCTCCCAAAAAAAGGCGACGTTCAGAGTTGCTCTAACTACCGAACTATAGCCCTTATAAGTCAAGCAAGTAAAATAATGTTAAACATCATAATGCAAAGAATCAAACAGAAATTAGAGATGGAGATAAACGAAACACAGGCTGGTTTCAGATCGGGCAGAGGAACAAGAGATCACATCCTTAACATGAGATTGATCCCAGCCATCTTCCATCCTCCTATAGTGTCCCAGCCGTCTAAATAAGCACATACTTTAGTAAATGATGCTGATGATGTTGATGCTGATGCAATCACTTTAGTTGTGATCACGTGCATCTTAACAGCCCGTAACCTTTTTGACAAAAACGTACGTCCATTTACCCGAGGTAGCTCAAACGTAGGTCCACCTCAGTTGAAGTAACCGAGGCAACACAAACATAATTCCACCTCATTTGAAGTAACCGAGACTACAGACGCATCGGGTTTGTTGTTTCACATAAATGTTTGCTTTAAGACGGGCTTATGGATGTATATTACGCCCCCGAAGGGAGACATTTCAGTGTGGCAGTATCCCATGTTCATCACATCCTGCCAGAGGTGCAGCATATACCCAGGGTCATCACTTTCTGCCAGAGGTACAGTATATACGCATGGGTCAACTAGCTCATCATTATTCTGTGGTCAGATATGTTTATAACAATTGGGCAAACATCCAGCATCCACAGCCACCTAACAGTCTGGCACAAAAGAAAAATTGTGTAATGCCGTTGGCATACATCCCTTCGGCATCCATAGAAACCATGTGACAGAAGAAATCAGTAAGAAATTGAGACAAGTCCTCCAGTTGCGAAAAGTTTTTCCACAAGTGATAGGTTGTTAGCTCATCCCTAATTTCACTTCCCGTCTATTACGACATACATGGCAAGTAAACGGTGGTTTGAATGTTTGCACCATGAGCTAGAAGTCCAGGCCCCGGTTGCCACACAAGCGATAGACTGAGCGTAGACAAACTGGTGTGTTGCCTGCTCTTTGTAATACATCAGTGTTAGTGACTTTGTCCTCCCATACTTCAGTGTTAGTGACTTTGTCCTCCCATACATCAGTGTTAGGGAATTTGTCCTTCCATACATCAGTGTTAGTGACTTTGTCCTGCCATTCATTAGTGTTAATGACTTTGTCCTGGTATACATCAGTGTTAGTGACTTTGTCCTCTCATACATCAGTATTAGTGACTTTGTCCTACCATACATTAGTGTTAGTTACTTTGTCCTCCCATACATCAGTGTTAGTGACTTTGTCCTACCATACATCAGTGTTAGTGAATCTTCACATTAGTGTGTGTAATCATCCATTTGTAAAACAGACATCACAGTATTTTGTGCAAATATCCAGTTTTATCCAGTCTCATCCATTGTAATTTCTTGTTTGTGTTCTCATCTGGTGACGTACTGATGAATGAAATATTTTATTTTTTCTTTAAATGTATACCACTTGTTTCATCGTTCATGAAATGTGTACCACTTGTTTGACCTTTCATGAAATGTGTACCACTTGTTTGACCTTTCATGAAATGTGTACCACTTGTTTGACCTTTCGTGAAATGTGTACCACTTGTTTGACCTTTCATAAAATGTGTACCACTTGTTTGACCTTTCGTGAAATATGTACCACTTGTTTGACCTTTCATGAAATGTGTACCACTTGTTTGACCTTTCATGAAATGTGTACCTCTTGTTTGACCTTTCGTGAAATGTGTACCACTTGTTTGACCTTTCATGAAATGTGTACCACTTGTTTGACCTTTCATGAAATCTATACCACTTGTTTGACCTTCATGAAATGTGTACCACTTGTTTGACCTTTCATGAATTGTGTACCATTGTTTGACCTTTCATGAAATCTATACCACTTGTTTGACCTTCATGAAATGTGTACCACTTGTTTGACCTTTCATGAATTGTGTACCATTGTTTGACCTTTCATGAAATGTGTACCACTTCTTTGACCTTTCATGAAATGGGCACCACTTGTTTGATCTTTCATGAAATGTTTATCACTTGTTTGACCTTTCATGAAATGGGTACCACTTGTTTGACCTTTCAGCATCTAAAAAGGTGCTGGTATTTTATATGACATAAACAATATTATAGCTTCGCTATTTCGTCTAAACCGGATGTTTCGGGCAATTGTCGCAAATACAACTACGATACAAAGCATTTTTATTATTAAGACTAAATCCTGCTGGAAATATAGTAGGACCACTGTCCTGCTACAAGAGAGATCCAGCGGGAGTTTGAGATAGAACACTGATAGCATAGATTTACGCGACTTGAAATCCTCAGGGGTAGAGAAGCAGCTGAAAACATACACAAATCATATTAGAAAGTATTAACAAGTATTAATATGAGACTTGAAATAACAAAGAAATATACATCGTAGGCTATACAAGACAGAAGACAATGGTACATTTATGTTATGGAGCTCTGCGTTCGTGCAGTTGCTTATTATTTTTGTTTGTTACTATATTTTATTATGAAGATGTTATGTGACATTTTTGTCCGGTTTTGAAAGGAAGTGACGTTATTCTCCTGCTGGATATTCGACCGGAAATGCGTATCTTGAACGGCCATGACTAGTATTCGTTTCGTATTGACAAGCTAAAATCCAGACTAGAGTTATCTCAAACCCAGGTCCAGTGGTCGAGATAAGAGGGTCTTATAGCATTAGTTTGTCACACGCCGAGCCACCTAGCGTCTGACAAATAAAAGATCTCCTCTGGTTGCCATGGTTACGCTATTGTCGTCCTCTGCGACGCGCTGATTTCCCCCCTTTCTCCTTTGTCGTTGATTCCAGTACTACCAATCACCTGCGAGAGAAAACCGATTTTCTGCCTCCATCTTCTGTCTCCTTTATCCTGTCTTCTTCTGTGTCTTGTCTCCTCTACTCTCATTGCGTTATCAGACGAGTAATCCTACTTCATCGTCCAGCGGTGTATTTAATCAGCAAGATTGTGTTCGGGTAAACAGGCTTTTCTCAGTACCAGCAGACACAAAAACAGACTGTTCGCAGGTTCCTCTTAACACTGTTATTTTATTTTAGCACTGCTCAAGAATTTTATCTTGAACTTGGAATAGCTTTTTTTCTTTCTAATGTATCCAGAGGCATAGAGACAGGACCGTAGTTATGATCTCAAACGAGGAGGATGAGGTGGGGGTGGGGGTGGTTACCTAAATTTTTTAAAATGTCATTCGTGTGTTTTCGAATGTGACAGCTTCTTTTTAATGACAAATTTGATGACCTATTTGTGAGAAATCGACGACACAGTTGATGTAAGCTTTTCATAACAGGAAGTCACAAACGACGTCACCTGTTCCTTTTCAGAATATGTAGAATATTCAGAATATTTTCAGAATATGAATAGAATGCAGCAGTCACCACAGCTTTTTTAAAGTTCTGTCTATCTTGAACCAGTCTTCCTGCTTCTGTTACTGACATGTTCAGGTGGTCTTTGATGTCTTGCCTCCATCTTCTTGGTCTGCCTCTTGTTCGTCTCCCTGGCATCATCCTCTCAATTATGGTCTTCTCTAGGATGCATGGTGTTTAATATGGCCAAATTATTGTAGTTTTCTGGAAAGAACCATTCTGTTTAAACAGTTTTCTGATATAGTCGACGATACAGTCGATGTAAACTATTCATAACAGGAAGTAAACCACGACGGTAATAGTCGATGTAAACTATTCATAACAGGAAGTAAAACACGACGGTAATAGTCGATGTAAACTATTCATCTCAGGAAGTAAAACTTCATATGTAGACAATATCCAGATAGGACATTAAACATTCCAATCACGTTCCCACTCAATATATTTTGCGGGGAAAAACGCTTAGGACTTTTTACCCGATGTTTAGCCACAATTTCCTAGTACTCTTATGTCGTGCTCCGAAATGCTAAGATGGAAGGGGGAATGAAAACTCCAAACCCCCTCCCTTATCTATTAGCCTGCATAGAGGATTCTGGGTATGATATTCTAGACTTTTTTTATAGCACAAATCAAGCCCAGCATTTCCACTCATAAAGTGGTAGACTAGTTCTCAGATGCGTCTCTTCAAGAAAATTGTTTGGAAACCACAGCGAATTAAAACAAACTGGGCTATACATGACAAATATCACACTGTCTGCACTGGGATTAATCACAGAAGAAGAAGACTACGATTTGAACCTGTTCTATCATGATTGTATGAATAGCGTTCTAGCCACTCGGCCACACGTTAAACTACTTATTGAATCATATTCATAGCAATGTGTACAGAAACAGACATTTAAATATATGTGCTACAGACTTTTGTTAAGGAATTAGTTCTTTGTAAATATATGTACTCATGTTTAAGTGGTGGGGGTTGAGGAGCTGAGGGGGAGGGGGGAGTTGAGGTCATGGAAAATGGGAATTAGTGAGAGGTTCATAAATCGGGGACTAAAGGAGTAGTTCAGTGGAGCAATTTAAGAGTTTAAAGGGAGGAGGAGAATTAGAATATAATACTCAAGTGGGGGAATTAGAGGAGTTTAAGGGGGGATTGAATTGGTGCGGTGGGATTGAGAGGCTCATGGGGCAGGGATTTATGGAGTTAAAGAGAACATTTGATGAGTTAAAGGGGATATTTAGATCATGGGTGGGGGTTGAGAGATTCATAGGAGTGAGGATTTTAGGAGTTTAAGAGGGAGGGGCATTTGAACAATTCAGGGGGGGGGGTTAACTCCCACTGGAACTGTCTTATAGCATAACAATGTCTCTACTATATTTCCAGCTGGATGTACTTCAGAGAATTGTAATCTATTGTCGCCGTTTATTTGCGCCAATGGCCCAGCATCTCCGCCTTCGGTAATAAAGTCTCTTCTAAAGTATAAAATGAAAACTTTAAAATTCACGAAAGCTCTCACAATACAAACTGCATATCTATTCTTTCAAATCAGTTAAACCTAAAATGACCGTTATAAAAATGTTTTAGGGGCCGCCATTCAGTCAAAGCTACTGTTATCTAAACTTATGTTTCGAGTTATCTGTCTTTTTTGTGTCCTATTTAATAAATGGCAAAATGGCGGATTGTCTTGCAAATGGCAGGTAATTACTCAACAAAGCCTCGCTCCTTATGTAGCTCATACAAAGACTTTCGTGTGATGAACTGAAAGGGGCGATAATTATACGATGTTTTCCTTGCTAGAAGACTAGTTTTTAGACAATCCTACGGCGTTAGATGGACACATTTTTAAGACGAGAATGTCTGAGAAAAAAGTCCAACTAAGTATTAAAAAATGTAACATAGAGTGTGAATATTTAAGTGTGTATTTGAAGCAAAATGTTCGCCAATCTGACAAAATGTTCGCCTATTGAAAATTGAAGATTCGGAGCATGTCACCAAATAATTCATGTGGAAAAGAAAAAGGCATTAAAAATGGGGTCAGAGGATTATCGACTCTTTCTGCATTTGTGAACAGATTCCGCTGGCCTAGATCTGGAGAAGGAACTGAGGTGGACTAACTAATGATGCCAGAAATTGGTTTGCAATTTCATTCGTTCTAGGAGAATGTAGTATTTGAAGATAATACAAATTTCACTCTTGCAGGCACCATTCAATCTTTTCTTTTTTATTTCTTTGTCACAATCTGAGATATTCGAGTTTTGTTATCCACTTTGTACAACTCATTCTTCTCTCTCTCTCTCTCTCTCTCTCTCTTTCTATCTATCTGTCTCTTTTTATCTTCCTTTCTCTATTTCTCTTTCTCTGTCTCTAACTCTCTATCGCTATATATATATATATATATACACTCTCTTTCTCTCTCTCCTCTCTCTATCGTTATATCTATCTCGTTCTCTATTGCTATATCTCTCTTCCTCTATCTCTCTCCTCTCTCATTTTTCTCTCTTCTTCTATCTCTATATATCTCTCTCGTTCTCTATCTCTCTATATATCTCTCTATCTCCTTTCTCTATCTCCCTTCTCTCTCTATCTCCCTTCTCTCTATCTCTCTTTCTCTCTCTGTCAGTCCCCTCACACTTTAAACATAGTAATATTTATATTTATCTCAGCTTCCTTTTAGCATATATTGATAACTTTTACAGTAGTAATATCGATACTGTTTAGCGTGCTTTATCGCTATCTTTTAGCGTAGTAGTATCCATAATGAAGTGCTACAGAAAGATCCTACGAATAGCATGGACAGAGAAAAAAAGAACATTGAAACTACTGAAACTAAATAAAGGGTGGCTTCCAAATACCATCATAAGATAAATACCATCATAATATTTTGGACATTTAAAGAGACATAAGTATGTAAAGTAACCCATAGCATTTATTAATGCCGTAGGGGTGTGAGATGTTAGCGATCTCACATTTCAGTGGCTCTGCAAATGAGGGCGGTAGCCACTTCCTCTGCCTCGCAGTCTTTACTTCCCGGATTAATCCGGTACCTATTAAAGGCTGGGTCGACCGGGAAGCCGTTGCGACACACAAGATATATCGATGGGGTCTTTGTTACCTCTAATATTTTATGGTAGTGTGTCCTGATATAAACCTAATTGGACTTTGTCCGCTGGTTGAAAGCGGCACACCTCTCCAAAAGAGAGGCAAACTCATTAAATACCGAAGCCGTTGCGATCTTAAAAACATTTCCACCTCAACTGGAGAATGAACCCAGGACCACTCATATGCGAAGCTATTGTGCTAACCACTGTGCTACGCGGCATTTAAAGAGACATAATGGTATCGAAAGGCTGATTCTGGAGACCAGAGTCACAGTCGAAAGAAGAAAAAGAAGACCAAGAAGACGATGGACCAGCGACATCGAAGTATGTACGAACATGTTTCTGGTCAATGAAGGCCTACTTGCCCGGAACGTCTTTAACCGAGACGTTGAGAGTATCCACGATGAAGACAACGTTCTGGAAATAATTTCACTATGATATATAGTGATAACTGTTAGCTTCGTGTGGACATAATCTTAGAATCGTATTGATAGGCCCTTAGTATCATGCTAACATAATCTTCGAAACGTACTGATATAACCTTAGTATCGCGGTAACATAATCTTAGAATCTTATTAATCTAACCTTAGTATCGTGCTAACAGAATCGTATTCATACAACCATAGTATCGTGTTAACATAATCTTAGTCTATGATATCTATAAGTATACATGAATCGAGAGGGAGAGAGAGAGAGGGGGGGGAGAGAGAGAGAAATGTTAGCGTCCTGATGTCAATGGCAACCCAGTATCCTGAAAATATAGGATTTTTACAGAGTTACAGAACTTCCAAGAAGGAAGTCAAGAGACAGATGATAAACAGTATTTTTATACCAAAACTTTGCTTTCAATTCCAGACATGAGCGCTGACAGCAGCCCAGCAGAGAAATCATACAACATGTCAGATGAAATGCCTGACAAGAGCCGCAAAAATTACCAAACTAAACAAAATAAAAAATCACAAATTCAAAAGAAGAATCAGTATAAGACCATGCACAGAATACATCGAGAAACAAAAGATCAAATGATCTTATGAGAATGAACTATAACCAACTACCAACAAGAACATATAACATGAGAAGATCCGGATACAAGGACATAGGAAGACTTAGAAGAGATGGATAGATAATATCAAGGCAACACTCAACAAATATTGATTAAATACAGCCAAGGCAACACATCTGGCATTGAATAGACAGCTAAAACTCCCAGTCACCACAACTACTCTTAACGCAATTGTGGATATTCTAACCATCCCCCACCTGAGGATGGACAATAGACAATACAGAGTTAAATATTGTAATTAAAGATAGTCATTAACCAGCGGTTAAATACAGTGGTAAGTGTAACGGTGTTTATAAATAGTGGTTAGTAAAACAGTGGTTAGAAACAGTGGTTTGAAACAGTGATTAGTGAAACAGCGGTTAGAAACAGTGGTTGGAAACAGTTGTTACAAGCAGTGGTTAGAAAGATTGGTTAAAAACAACTGTTAGTGAAACCGTGTTAGTGAAACAGTGGTTAAAAACAGTGGGTAGTTAAACAGCGGTTAAGTAAAACGATGGTTAGAAATAGCGGTTACAAAAAGTTCTTAGAGACAGTGGGTATTAGTGAAATAGTGTTTAAATATAGAGGTTTTAGGGAGTTATTGATGAAAAAGTGGTTCGAAATAGCGATTAAAAATAGTGGTTAGTGAAAATGCTTAGAAATAGTGGTTAGAAATAGTGGTTAGGTGTTAGATATATTGGTTAAAGACATTATTTTAATACACAGTGTTTATAGACATGAGTTGAAGACAGAGTGGTTAAAGACAGAAATTGAAGACAGCGCGGTTAAAGACATTACTTTAATACACAGCAATTAAAGACAAAGAGTGTACACAGAATGATTAAAAACGGTACTGTAGTACAGAGTGGTTAAAGGCAATACATTAATACAGAGTATTTAAAGACAGTAGTTGAAAACAGTGTGGTTAAAGACAGTAATTTAATAAAGAGTGAATAAAGACAGAAGTTAAAGACAGAGTTTTTAGAGACAGAAATTGAAGACAGAGTGGTTAGAAACAGACTTTGACGATAGTTGTGGTTAGGGACAAGTTGAAGACAGAGTGGTTAAAGACAGAAGCTGAACACAGAATAGCTACATATATCAGCTGAACACAGAGTAGCTACAAGTTGAAGACAGAAGACCTGACATAGACATTTCTTGACACAACTCACAGGCATGTCAACACATATACATTTAACATTGATCTCTTCGCCCAGAACTTTCTCCTTCCAGCTAATGAATCTGACCCATTCCTCTTTGAACTGGATGTCTCTTCCGGTCGTCTTTGTCCGTCTCTACTAACAAGCATAATTTTCTACCCCCGGGCCAAATAGACAGGAAACCTTAGGCCTGATATGACAATCAATGGAATACTAACAATATTCAATCAATAATGTCACAGAACATAAAATAATTTGTCGCCGATCACGTCAATGCTATGTTTCTCAGTAAATCGATATTCCGCAGAATGTAGATTCATTTAGTGCAGTGTCTACTTTCTTTTGAAACGTGACATTGTAGAATGTTGTGTTCAAACAAGGAATATGAATAAAGGATCTTTGTCATCCTTTCTCAAAATCCCGTTGGATTTTTCTTGTAGTAGGACAAAGCACTTCTAGGATTCCAGCCATGACGTAGTCAGGAGACGAGTTATATTGCAGATTTATGTGTGTCAATTCATGTTATTCTTCTGTGTTCAGTCCAGATTCCTGCAGAATAGCAGATGTAGTCCGGAGAACAGAATATGTTGTGTCGTGGTTTACAGCTTTGCTGCGATATTGTTGTCTTTCGGCCTAACACATCCTAGCTCAGCGTAGCTTTGGTTCATTTTAACCATATATGGGATGGGACAGCTAATTCCACCCAATAAACTCCTTAGTTGCTTCTTATTATATGTATAGCAGGTTAACAGTTGTGCTATTATTTAATCACTTTTCAGGTTCCAGCAACTCGATACATTAGAGTTCGATAATGGCATCTAGTATATTCAGTGTTTTACTAATTCAACTAAAAGTTGAGTCCGTAGTGATATGGCTAGTAGGGACTCCGGTGCTGCGGCTCGTTTATCAGCATTGTTCGCACAGCACACGGGCAAATTTCACCAATCTGAATGATATAAACGTTAAACATAGCTTGGCATATTGCAACCGTTTGAGTCGAATTCGACCTGTCTACAGACACCGCTACCAAAGAAATTATTTTATAGGATAGTTTTGAGATATTTGCAAACATGGCGTATTATCTGATATTTGCAAACATGACGTATTATCTGATATTTGCAAACATGACGTATTATCTGATATTTGCAAACATGACGTATTATCTGATATTTGCAAACATGACGTATTATCTGATATTTGCAAACATGACGTATTATCTGATATTTGCAAACATGACGTATTATCTGATATTTGCATACATGACGTATTATCTGATATTTGCAAACATGACGTATTATTTGATATTGCCTCTTAGTTCGTTCTCATACTTCTAAACTGATAATGTAGTCCAGAGAATGGAATGCGTTGCGTCAATGTTTGCAGCTTAGCTGCGATATGTGTGCATATCCGACTTACACATCCAACTTCAGCATGGTTTGTTGATAACTTTGACCGATGGGGTAGTGCAGTCAATTACAGTACTCAACAAAATACATTTCATTGTATTCGTAATACACACCACAAACAACAAGGAAGCCGCTCCACAAGAATCACAGGCTCCATGATTTCTGATATAACCAAGTAGGAATTTATTTATAGGTCGAAAGAAGCGTGTCTCTACCATATGAGCCGAACTCACTAGTTAACGAACAAACATATGGTATATTCTACAAATACAATGCAATGTATTCTCATATGTTCTACAAATACAGTGACATTAATTCGGATGTGTTCTACAAATAAAGTGAATTGTATTCTGGTATGTTCTAAACATACAGTGAAATGCATTCTGATATGTTCTACAAATAAATGCAATGTATTCTGGTATGTTCTACAAATACAGTGAAATGCATTCTGGTATGTACTATAAAATACAATGAAAATGTATATGAATTTCATTACAAATACAATGAAATTCATTGTGAAATTTACTACAAATGCAATGCAATTCATTCTGGCATTTACTACAAATGCAATGCAATTCATTCTGGCATTTACTACAAATGCAATGCAATTCATTCTGGCATTTACTACAAATTCAATGAAATTCACTCTGGTATTTACTACAAATGCAATGAAATTTATTCTGGCATTTACTACAAATGCAATGAAATTTATTCTGGCATTTACTACAAATGCAATGCAATTCATTATGGCATTTACTACAAATTCAATGAAATTCATTCTGGTATTTACTACAAATGCAATGAAATTCATTCTGGTATTTACTACAAATGCAATGAAATTTATTCCGACATGTTATGTGCTAAAAATATTTCAACTAGTTACCACTATAAAAACGGATTGTTACAATTGCAAATTCTATATTTTAAACAGAAAACATAGACTATGAAGTGAAGTCACTGGTTTCATCTTTAATACTATCCTTGTACTGTCCTCAGATGACCACTCACGCGTGATCCTGTCCTCGAATTCCAACGTGTCCAACTCAGATTATATCAACGCTAGCTATATCGTAAGTACACAAGTATGATTATCTGTGCTGTATTTGGTTATGTCTGTTAGCTATATCGTAAGTACAAGTATGATTAGTTGTACTTCATTTCGTTATTTCTGTTATAATTTTGTCTAGATATTTTGTTTTTTTATTTTGTTTTTGTATTTGTTGTGTGTTGTTTTTAGGGGGGGGGGGGTTGGGGGGTAGCATACCCTGTTCAGGGGGTATAACAGTTTTCCGCGGTCAAGCCGTTTAATATTTAGGACGTAAATAGCAACTAATGTGTGTTTGTTTGTTTGTTTTGTTTTGCGTTCGCTCCATTGTAACCATCACGGATATCCGTGCGATTTCCGCCGGGAGCGTGATTACGTTGTGCCACCGTTATGCGCCTTGTAGGCCTAGCACATCCGATTTCAGCATGCCTTGACAATTCGGGTGGACTACCCTTAGCCTGTGACATCCTATATATCTGTCTCTAGGCACGCGTAGTGACGACTCTTCGCCCAGACGATTTTTGCTCTCGTATGACTCGCACGAGGTGTTCCACTGTCTATGAACTTGCCTCGTGTAATTGGACGTGCTGTGCCTGTGCCCATTGGGTACTGAACCGTTTCTCATCCGTGAGCCTGGTTCCTTAAGGGAAAGAACTCAACAGAGGAGTTGGACCCTGGCTCTTTTGCCCTCTTAGCCGAGGTGTCGTTCACCGACATCAGGTACCCCTTGTCCAAGTTCGAGTCTCACACCACGCGTTTGAGAGCAAGACGTTCTCGAGCTGAGCGTCCTTGTCCCAATAGCGCCTGAGCCCATCAGGTACTGAACCCTTTCTCTCTTCAAGTGTATTTCCGGTGTAGGAAAACCTGACAGTAGAGTTGGGCCAGGGCTAAATCGTTGTCCCTTTTGTGCCTGAGCCCATCGGGTACGGAACCCTTTCTCTCTGCAAGCAAGTGTACATCCGTTATAGGAAACCTTGACAGTAGAGTTGGGCCAGGACTACCATCGTTGTCCCTTTCTTGCCTAAGCCCATCGGGTACAGAACCCTTTCTCTTCGCGAGCATATTTCCGGTTTAGGAAAGCTCGACATAAGAGTTGGGTTAGGTCTTCTTGCTTTACCAAACGCCAATGGATGGGTCTGGGTCTCTGCCTGTAAGGAACACAGGTAACTAGAAACTCGTCTCGAGCTGACGGAGCTTGTAGTTCCCCTTTCCTAGGGACTTTTCACTTTCTATTTGCAGTTCGCGCTGCCCTCTAGCGCTGTTCTGCCCTTTCATTGTTTCATTGTACTCGGTATGAAATCTATTTGTCTCTCGCCATGCATCTACCCTTACGTGCATTTTACATTGGCCGTCCCTCCAATGTTCGGACTGGACTGACTTGCTTCACCGTATGTCGACAGCGTCGCTATATGTGGTGATGCTGGTGGTGTCGGAGATATTGTCTGTCTCTTGTGCAGTCAAATCTCTTTCCATCTGCTACCTCCACATTCTCGGACACGATCCCCAAATGATTTGGCCAGAATCAGCTCGAGCTGCTGTATTTCTGTTTCCAGGGTGCACCGCGTGGAGGTACATTTGGGATCTTGGTTATCTGCTAACCCTGGGCCCGCCTAAAGCAATGCGTTGCCTGTGCACCCCTAGAACAACTAATGATACATTACTGTTTATGCCATTAACTTATTGAGAAAGTAGGGGCGAATATCTGCTTCATCGTGAACACAATTATTGTTATACCGAATTTGATGAAACATAAGCCCATATGTCCAGATTGTAAAGTGTATGCTCGAATAACATTATGTACATTTTCATACAACGGTGTAAATATGAACATTGGCGATACATATTCAGAGATTGTGTTACATTAGTCAGAATCTTATTGTAATAATTAAAGCAACAGAAAATATATTAAACAACATAACAAACAAGTCGGAAAATAATTAATTTTTAAATAAATGGTGTTTGTTTCCTTTCTCTCTCTCTCTCTCTCTCTCTCTCTCTGGTAGAGAACACTATAATTCCCGTAATTTCAGCCGGGGAGTGTGAAGTACGTTGTACTGCTGGTTTGCAGCTGAGCTGCAATATTTGTATATTCGAGCAAGCACATCCGATTTCGGTAATCCTTTTATTTGGGTGGGCTTCCCTAGCCTATGATAGCTTTAATGTCTGCGCCAGGCGACGGATGTGTATCGACTCTGCGCCGTGACGTTTTAGCACCCACAGTGTCCTTGGACTTTAGAGGCCAAAACATGTCCCACGGTGACAGTCTCCAAGAAAGCTGTAATCAAGGGCTTAGACTTGGGTCCATTACATCTATCTCGGACTAGGCGTTTTGCTGTCAGTGAATTTTCTCGCGTAATTAGACGTATTGTGCCTGTGCCTATAGGGTACTGAACCTTTATCATCTGTAAGCATAATTCCTGTATAGAAAAACTCGACGGTAGAGTTGGACCCGAGTTACTTCACCTTCCTAGCCGAGGTATCATTCCCTTCGTCCATGTCTGGATCTCTACACATACTTAGGAGCACCTGAGACTAGAGGTTTGTTCTCGACTGGACAATACTTTAGTTCCTATTTCCATGCTGCGTTTCACCGTTCTATTTACACATGGCTCTGCCCTCTAGCGCTGTGCTGTCTTCTCATTGTACTTACTATGTTGTCCTCACGGAGACTAGCGCCGGACTCTCGTTATCTCACTGAGATTAGCGCCGGACTCTCGTTATCTCACTGAGATTAGCGCCGGACTCTCGTTATCCGTGATGGCATCTGCTAAATTATCTCCATTGCCCCCATCAAGGCCAGCACCGTGCAGTGGTGATGGGGCTTAGTTCAGCCATCAGGGGCTGGAAACTAAGACTGGTCGGGCAGTCCCATTCGAGTAGGACCATAGTCCTGCCCAAGTAAGCAGAGTGCTGAAGACGGAGGCATCCAGCCAAAACGCGCACAGATAATCAGGATGCCACGCACACAACACAATGGAAACATGTCTGTATCTATAAAAAGTTATGGTACCTGCCCTGTGGCGGACGTTCAGGCAGGGACGGTGCTGGGCCCTATACCTCGAAAGGGCCCAACCTCAGTTACTGAAAGTCCTTCTCAATTGCCTCGAGGAGCCAGGAGGCAAGGGAATAAAGTTACTGGCTAAACAATATTGGCCAGAGGAAACAACACTGGAATCAAAACTCTATTGGACACTGTATGAACTACAAAAGACAGTGAGTTTTATTAAGGAGACAGAATTACAGATATAGACATGTTTCAAGTGAACGAAAGAAGAAGAAGCAGAATCTCCATTGCATTTGCATTTCTGCTGCCTGAGCCTGAATGAATCGACACTGCCGCTGTATGTGCTGGCTCAGAGGTGTCTGAGACACTGCTTGTCTTTTTGAATTTATTTGTCACTCCACCTGCAGCCTCCATATTCACAGACACGATCCTTAAAAGCGTTGACCAGAGACAGTACGAGCCGCTGTATTTAATTGTCACGGGTGCACCACGTGAAAGACTCTTTTAGTATCTTGGTTATCTGCTATTTCTGGGTTCGCATGAACGCAATGCCAGAAACAGCACGAGCCGCTGTATTTCTGTTTCCAGGGTGCAGCACGAGGAAGCACCTTTAGTATCTTAGTTATCTGTTTTCTCTGGGTCCGCACGTGAACAATGTGGTACCTTTAGAGCACCATTTATTAACAAATCCTTTCTTATATAAGAAACCACCGACCACTAGACCGTCTGGACGTCCCCAATATGCTTCTGAACCCATTATCGCCCCATAGAAGTCTTCATTGTCCATTAGGAGTGGTCGGTACCGCCCACTTTGCTTTAGAAGGAGTATTCCCGATAATATAGTAGGATTGTGTAATTGACGGAAGGACACGCTATTTCCCAGCAGTCATCTAAGTGTTCGTAGACAAGGGTGAGCAATATCAATTGCCTGGCGAGCTCAAATCAGCATTCTTCTTTTGAGTTGGAGGTCAAGGACCTAAAAACGTCTTTAGATCACATTTCCTTGTCTTTTATAAAATTTGTAACATAATTTTTCTTTACTAGTAAAACCAGATATGGCAAATGGTAGGAGTTTATTTACCCGCAAATTTTAGCTTGACTCAATATTGTGTTCTGATTTACTATTAGGTTTCAACTCCGCCCCAAAACATGACACTCCGATGATGTAATCTCTGATCAATATTTCTCAGATCACACTAAAATTTATCGGACTCTCCTAAATTTCTCCTTGCACTTAAATTTTTCAATTTCCCAAAAATTGTTGAGTCGATTTGCTGTCTATTAAATTTTCCGACGTTGAAATTAATAATGCTCTAACTATCACTATTGACGTCATCTCAATTCTACTATCACAGACCATCAGAAATCCTTCCATTCAGATATTCAACCCTAGAGACTGGACTGGTTTACAGACAAGTCTCCTCCCCCCCCCCCCGCCATCTTTTCAATTCCCGTCTCACAAATCGCTCTAATTATTTTTAAATAAGTCTGGTCCACATCACATTTAATGAAAGTGAAAATTTGTTGTTTTTTACTGGCTGAAACATTGTGAATTTGTTTTTAATCTATGCTTAATATTTGTTAATACTGCGATTTATGCAAGGGAAGGAAGCAATTATATTAATTCATTATATTATAGAAAGAAGAGTTGCTGCCCTTGAAATAATTAATTCAATTATTGTTCAACTAAACAGGATCAAACTCTGATCACCAAGTTGTGGTGTAAGTGGCTTTGAGGCTAGTAATGTCTGAGAAGGTGGATAAACTCGGATGCCTCGTACGCGAGTTATTAACACTAAAACTGCTCTCGTAGTTCAGAAATCGATATGAGTATATTTGTTGTGATTCCCCGCACTTGCGAGCAACTAGATTGTGCTTCTTACGTCCAGTTCTTTTCTCAGATCTTCCTTTCATTCTCTGTGGGTTTCGAATCTCGGGGGTGTGTACACTTGAGTATATATATACATAACATTGTCAAATCTCGTGTTGGTTAAATGTTGAATGACATATCGTTATTAAGTGGAAACTTTGCTTTAGCGGGAAAATGTTCCAAGTCATTGTAAAGTGAAGAGAGCGTAGATACAACAATAATAAGGTTGCAGGAAACTATGGACAATTTGGTCAAGGGGACAAACCAATGGGCCATGTCTATCAATATCCAAAAAACTACCTATACCATCTTCAGCATGTACACAAAACCACAGAAAATCTCACTAATCATAAATGATCAAACATTGCCTAAAGATGAGACACCCACATACCTTAGAGTCACTTTTTACCCAAGACTTACATGGAAACAGCACATAGACAAAAGATGTAATGAGGACAGTACTTCTTAAAAAATTGGCTGCAACAGTTTGCGGTGCTAATGGGAAAATTCAACGTAGAGATTACACAGAATACGAAAGACCAGCTTTGGAATATGGAATCTCAGAATGGGGCACTGCAGCCAAGAGTAACACTCATAAGATCTCAAAGATACAAAACCGCAATATCAGAATTATAACAGTAGGTATGAATACTACCCCAATCACAGAAATGGAAATATGCACAGGTTTGCCATCAATGGAAGAAAGAAGAAATGAAGAAATCCTCACACAGTATGCAAGGTTCAATTGTTTGGAGAGTCATCAAATGAACTAAATACTAAGCGAACAACTAT
Source organism: Meghimatium bilineatum (assembly GCA_034231615.1). Lineage (NCBI taxonomy): Eukaryota > Metazoa > Mollusca > Gastropoda > Stylommatophora > Philomycidae > Meghimatium > Meghimatium bilineatum. The sequence goes on from CM067298.1 coordinate 7,719,506, forward strand.
AAAAGAGCAACTCAAAAGAGATAACTTTCTACACTCCGCTAAACAGCTTCAGAAATCACTCACAAATACACACCTACAAAACCTAAAACCACTTAACACTTTTAGCACATATCCAACCTGGGACAGGAAAAACTTCCCAAGATTTATGGAAAATATGCCACGCATTATTTCGAAAACAGAAACTTCTATACAAGTACTAAAAGAGACAACTAAGAATCATATACAGAAAGCATACCCAAAGGATATATGGACACATGTATATACAGATGGATCAGCAAAAGAGGCAGTATTAGATAGAAGAGCGAGAATATATATATACTAACACCAGATAAGAAAAAACTAGATAAATCCATATCCACAAACATTCCAAAAATTACAAAGCAGAAATGGAAGCCATAATAGAGACAACCAAAATGCTCAAAAATTGCTTGCCGAGTCACAACAGACATGTAGTATTTCTAACGGATGCAAAGTCAGTATTGCAGACAGTGAAAGACCCAAAGAACACGAGCATGAATGAACTTATGGCCTGCTTACTACACCTCAGCAGTACTACCAAAGAAACAGTACTGCAATGGATCCCTGGTAACTGTGGCATACCTGGCAATGAAAATCTGGTCGCCTGGCAAGGAAAGGGGGATCACTGGAACAAATAGACAGTGATAATACCTACTATGAATGTACGACCATGTTAAAAGCAGAATATAAGAAAACTTGGAAGTATATGTTCCCAACGGAAGCTATTGATACTGTAACCTGATATCTGACTGAAGCTATTGACGCTGTAATCTGATAACTGACTGAAACTATTGACGCTGTAACCTGATAACTGACTGAAGCCATTGACGCTGTAACCTGATAACTGACTGAAACTATTGACGCTGTAACCTGATAACTGACTAAAGCTATTGGTGATGTAACCTGATATCTGACTGAAGCTATTGGCGCTGTAAACTGATAACTGACCAATGCTATTGGTGATGTAACCTGATAACTGACTAAAGCTATTGGTGCTGTAACCTGATAACTGACTGAAACTATTGGTGCTGTAACCTGATAACTGACTGAAGCTATTGGTGCTGTAACCTGATAACTGACTAAAGCTATTGGCGCTGTAACCTGATAACTGACTAAAGCTATTGGCGCTGTAACCTGATAACTGACTAAAGCTATTGGTGTTGTAACCTGATGACTGAATGAATCTATTGGCGCTGTAAACCTGATACCTGACTGAAGCTATTTATGCTGTAACCTGATAAGTGACTGAAGCTATTGGCGCTGTAACCTGATAACTGACTAAAGCTATTGGCGCTGTAACCTGATAACTGACTAAAGCTATTGGTGTTGTAACCTGATGACTGACTTAATGTATTGGTGCTGTAAACCTGATACCTGACTGAATCTATTGGTGCTGTAAACCTGATACCTGACTGAAGAACGATGAAGATAAAGAAGAATGTGCGGTTCCGCTTACAACATTATATAAGAGATGTGACACACATCACAAATACAGAGATGTGACACACATCACAAATATAGAGATGTGACAACTTCTTCAAGATCGTACTAGAAGGAAAAGTTAAAGTATGTAGAGCTGGAGTGGGCCAAATCAGGACCGGCAAGCCATCTTGTGCAGATCCCCCAGGATGAACTGAGCGTAGTATATGCATTGACCCCCAACTCAGAGAAAACTACTTGAAACTTCAAGACTTATTGACCAGCAAAAATCACCGAAGACGGATCTGTCTATCGGCTGTTGATGAAAAAAAACAGCGATACAGTGCATTTCTATTCTCTAGACTATATTCTGCTGGAGATCAAGTAAGGACAATGTCCTGCTACAAGAGGGATCCAACGGGAGTTTGACAATGTCCTGCTACAAGAGAGATCCAACGGGAGTTTGACAATGTCCTGCTACAAGAGAGATCCAACGGGAGTTTGAGAATGTCCTGCTACGAGAGAGATCCAACGGGAGTTTGACAATGTCCTGCTACGAGAGAGATCCAACGGGAGTTTGACAATGTCCTGCTACGAGAGAGATCCAACGGGAGTTTGACAATGTCCTGCTACGAGAGAGATCCAACGGGAGTTTGACAATGTCCTGCTACATGAGAGATCCAACGGGAGTTTGGCAATGTCCTGCTACAAGAGAGATCCAACGGGAGTTTGACAATTTTCTGAAGAAGAAAATAATCAGTATCTTCTGAGAAACGCTCAACTAAGAGGGGAATATCAAGAGATACGTGTGGAACTGAAACATCTAGAGATATTGGTGGGAGAGAAACATCAAGAGATACGTGTGGGAGGGAAATATCAAGAGATCCTTGTGGGAGGAAAATATCAAAAGATACTGGAGGGGGGGAAACATCAAGAGATACGTGTAGTAGGGAAACATCAAGAGATACGTGTAGTAGGAAAATATCAAGAGATACGTGAGTATGGAAATATCAAGAGATACTGGTGGGAGGGAAATATCAAGAAACACACAAGTGTGAGGCGAAAATTGTTGACGAATTTTCGTTGCAAAGGCGATATGTATTATCTTGATTTATTCTCACATTCCCACCGGTTCTCTCTTATAGCAGGATAATGTACTTTCAAGATTTCCAGCAGGGTGTACTCTTGAGGATGAAAATGCATTGTTTTTTTTCCGTTTAATTTGTACCAATGGGCCAACATATCCGTCTTCGATGTATGTATGTATGTATGTATGTATATATATATATATATATATATGCCATTTGTTTTGTTAATGTTACCGAACTATGATCCCAGTAATTAGTTCGAATCAGTTGTCTCAAATTATTGTAATTTTATTCACCGACAGATGTTCAATCTCTCTGTTTTATTTTTTTTCCAACAAAATGTATTTGTTGAATTCATGAAATCTGAGTCAAGCAAATTTGTTTATCCAAGCTTCAAGTTATAGGAAACTGAAAATAATGGCTTGTGACGTGATCTATCGGTGTTTGTTTCTCTTCATCCCCTCACTTGTTCCTCTTTATTTATCCGGCTGTCTCTCAGATCCCCTCGGCATGCGATCGTGAGCACGTCAAGTTACTGTGCCTGCAGTTTCGTTAGCACGTGAACGATGGACCCGGCAAGGGAATCAATCACGGGTGCAATTGCTGTCCATTAGCTTTTAGCGGGCCGTACTGTAAGATTGGGAATGCAGCCAGTTAAATTAACTTGTCAACGAACCCATCATTCTTTCTAAAAACAGCTGCATGTTTTACAGTAAATTTGTGTATTATGTTTGTAGATGTGGCTGTTTCATTGAATTTGTGTATTATGTTTGTAGATGTGGCGTGATTCATTGAATGTGTGTATTATGTTTGTAGATGTAGCTGTTTCATTGAATTTGTGTATTATGTTTGTAGATGGGGCATGATTCATTGAATTTGTGTATTATGTTTGTAGATGTGGCATGATTCATTTAATTTGTGTATTATGTTTGTAGATGTGGCTGTTTCATTGAATTTGTGTATTATGTTTGTAGATGTAGCTGTTTCATTAAATCGAGTACCTCTAAAGTTATCTGAATAATATATCACAAATACTCTTCTTCTTCTTCTTCTTTGGCTTTCATTCTCAAAATCCCGCTGGTTCTTTCTTATAATATGACAATGTTCCTATTATATATACATCGTGCAGAGAATCGAAATGTGTTGTGTCGCCGTTTTATTTTTGGTGACCCGACAAATCCGTCTTCGGTGGTATATATTATGAATAGACGCCAGTTTTCTCATTTACATATTCAATGCAGTAAAAATTTACATATTACAATATTGATAACTGCATACATACACGCACACATACATACATACTGACACACACACACACACACGAACGTATTCACGCAGGCGCATACAAGCATAAAATACATTTTTACACATGTCACATACGTGTTTACACGTGTATTTTATTCGTCATCCACAAGTGAGGATGACCATTTGTTACTTCCACTTTTGAAAATTCAGTTAGAATTATGTCCATGCATATGAGTTCGTAGATGGATGATTAGAGCTGCACATGTCCTTGGACAGTTTGGGTATGGAATGACCACTGTAGAAGAAGGTTGGACTATCCGTGTCTTTCTGGCTACTCTCTGCTGTTGAGCTGCTGCATTTCTCCTCTTTTCACAAGATGATGCGCCCTTTTTGACTGTAGAGCGCCATTTAGATTTATTTTGTGCAAGTTCTTCCCATGTGTATTTGTCTATTTCAAAGGCTTTCAGTGTGGTCTTTAACGAATTCTTGTTGCGCTTCTTGGGCACCTTGAGATCGTGTGCCCTTCTCCAGCTCACCATAGAGAAGCATCGTTGGCAGTCGATGGCCTGCATACGTACCAAATGACCTGCCCGATGAATCTATATATATATATAAACTCTTAAAGTATTACATAATATACTAACCAGATAATTTGGAGCCAACTGAGATGTGGTTTTTAAAAAGAATGATGAAAATTCCATGGACAACCAAGAAAACTAATGTAGACGTTCTCAGAGATGATGAGATAAAACGACAAATTAGAGCGAAAATTAGAAACAAGAATTAAGTTTTTATGGCATGTGATTTGACAAGAAAAACATGAACATTTAGTAACCTCTGGAAAAATCAAGACAGAAAAGTCAAAGGAAGACAAAGAGAGAGTTTTCTGGATGTTTTGTCACTGTGGCACACATAAATGTCACAAACTGAACATATTAACAACACAAGATACAGATAGTTGTGGAGAAACATGATCGTCTACTCCCCTCGGAATGGCACTTGATTGATTGAATTCTAAAAAAGACACATGTACAACGTGCATTTTTCTATATTCCATTGAAGTTACTAAGTTACGTTCGATGAGGGATATTCTGGGAGTCACAGTAGTGTAATGTTAAGTCATTGACCAATAAACCTGGGTATCGTGACCAATACACCCGGGTATCTTTTCCAATAAATCTGGGTATCGTGACCAATACACCTGGGTATCATGACCAATACACTTCGGTATAATGACCAATACACTTCGGTATCGTGACCAATACACTCGGTATCGTGACCAATACACTTGAGTATCGAATTCAAACGCTATTCGTGTTATGAAATATAAATTGCTTCTGTGGTTCACCCAGCCACCAAGAAATATGGTACAACGGGTCATGCTTTGGGGCGGTCGAGGAATGGGGCAATAGCTACTGAACAAGTGCGATAAGAGCTGCTAGTCATGCTGTTTCTGAACAACCACAGACTATGCAGCAGCTGAGCACTTATCGGAAAGCGTGTCATAAGACACTGATACACAACTCATATTACCTTATCTTTTAGATATAATCTTGGCAGGCACCGGTTGCTCTGTTGAGAAAGAACTGCACAGGGGAAATTCGTAGTACAATAAAATCAATCCTCTCTTGTCTGCTTTTTCGAGTATTTGAGAAACAAACACACGCAGGTTGAGTAAGATTCATTGCATGATTTAGTAAAATAATATCTAGACTGTGTTATATGTTTTCAATGACAGCGGAAACATAGTCTAAATGTTATTGTTACGGCAAGATTGCTCCAGGGGACATCATCAGAACGACATGTAATGTTTACTTCGTTTCGTTAACTACACAACTCCAGACAATACTAATCGATACACTAATACGATTTTTTTTTTAAATAAGATGGCAACATCGAAATAAAATCAATCATTTATCTACCGTACGTTTTAGAAAACTACACAGGTTTTTCTATATTATTTCAACATTAACTACAGCCATGTTCTATAGATTATTTCTAAAGCCGTAATCGATGTTTAGATAATTCCCATATTCCCTATCTCGATTTAAAATTCACTAAACTCTGCGGTTTTTTTGTGTCTTTCTAAGACCATACTCGGTGTTTCTTTAATTCCCAAATTCCCTATATCGATTTAAATTCACTCAACTCTACACTTTTCTTGTGTTCTAGTTCCCTCAACTCTACACTTTTCTTGTGTTCTAGTTCCCTCAACTCTACACTTTTCTTGTGTTTTAGTTCACTCAACTCTACACTTTTCTTGTGTTCTAGTTCACTCAACTCTACACTTTTCTTGTGTTCTAGTTCACTCAACTCTACACTTTTCTTGTGTTCTAGTTCACTCAACTCTACACTTTTCTTGTGTTCTAGTTCACTCAACTCTACACTTTTCTTGTGTTCTAGTTCACTCAACTCTACACTTTTCTTGTGTTCTAGTTCACTCAACTCTACACTTTTCTTGTGTTCTAGTTCACTCAACTCTACACTTTTCTTGTGTTCTAGTTCACTCAACTCTACACTTTTCTTGTGTTCTAGTTCCCTCAACTCTACACTTTTCTTGTGTTCTAGTTCCCTCAACTCTACACTTTTCTTGTGTTCTAGTTCACTCAACTCTACACTTTTCTTGTGTTCTAGTTCACTCAACTCTACACTTTTCTTGTGTTCTAGTTCACTCAACTCTACACTTTTCTTGTGTTCTAGTTCACTCAACTCTACACTTTTCTTGTGTTCTAGTTCACTCAACTCTACACTTTTCTTGTGTTCTAGTTCACTCAACTCTACACTTTTCTTGTGTTTTAGTTCCCTCAACTCTACACTTTTCTTGTGTTCTAGTTCACTCAACTCTACACTTTTCTTGTGTTCTAGTTCACTCAACTCTACACTTTTCTTGTGTTCTAGTTCACTCAACTCTAAACTTTTCTTGTGTTCTAGTTCCCTCAACTCTACACTTTTCTTGTGTTCTAATTCACTCAACTCTACACTTTTCTTGTGTTCTAGTTCCCTCAACTCTACACTTTTCTTGTGTTCTAATTCACTCAACTCTACACTTTTCTTGTGTTCTAGTTCCCTCAACTCTACACTTTTCTTGTGTTCTAGTTCCCTCAACTCTACACTTTTCTTGTGTTCTAGTTCACTCAACTCTACACTTTTCTTGTGTTCTAGTTCCCTCAACTCTACACTTTTCTTGTGTTCTAGTTCCCTCAACTCTACACTTTTCTTGTGTTCTAGTTCACTCAACTCTACACTTTTCTTGTGTTCTAGTTCCCTCAACTCTACACTTTTCTTGTGTTCTAGTTCACTCAACTCTACACTTTTCTTGTGTTCTAGTTCACTCAACTCTACACTTTTCTTGTGTTCTAGTTCACTCAACTCTACACTTTTCTTGTGTTCTAGTTCACTCAACTCTACACTTTTCTTGTGTTCTAGTTCACTCAACTCTACACTTTTCTTGTGTTCTAGTTCACTCAACTCTACACTTTTCTTGTGTTCTAGTTCACTCAACTCTACACTTTTCTTGTGTTCTAATTCACTCAACTCTACACTTTTCTTGTGTTCTAGTTCACTCAACTCTACACTTTTCTTGTGTTCTAGTTCACTCAACTCTACACTTTTCTTGTGTACTAGTTCACTCTTGTGTTCTAGTTCCCTCAACTCTACACTTTTCTTGTGTTCTAATTCCCTCAACTCTACACTTTTCTTGTGTTCTAGTTCACTCAACTCTACACTTTTCTTGTGTTCTAGTTCACTCAACTCTACACTTTTCTTGTGTTCTAGTTCACTCAACTCTACACTTTTCTTGTGTTCTAGTTCACTCAACTCTACACTTTTCTTGTGTTCTAGTTCACTCAACTCTACACTTTTCTTGTGTTCTAGTTCACTCAACTCTACACTTTTCTTGTGTTCTAGTTCACTCAACTCTAAACTTTTCTTGTGTTCTAATTCCCTCAACTCTACACTTTTCTTGTGTTCTAGTTCACTCAACTCTACACTTTTCTTGTGTTCAAATTCCCTCAACTCTACACTTTTCTTGTGTTCTAGTTCCCTCAACTCTACACTTTTCTTGTGTTCTAGTTCCCTCAACTCTACACTTTTCTTGTGTTCTAGTTCACTCAACTCTAAACTTTTCTTGTGTTCTAATTCCCTCAACTCTACACTTTTCTTGTGTTCTAGTTCCCTCAACTCTACACTTTTCTTGTGTTCAAATTCCCTCAACTCTACACTTTTCTTGTGTTCTAGTTCCCTCAACTCTACACTTTTCTTGTGTTCTAGTTCCCTCAACTCTACACTTTTCTTGTGTTCAAATTCCCTCAACTCTACACTTTTCTTGTGTTCTAGTTCCCTCAACTCTACACTTTTCTTGTGTTCTAGTTCACTCAACTCTACACTTTTCTTGTGTTCTAGTTCACTCAACTCTACACTTTTCTTGTGTTCTAGTTCACTCAACTCTACACTTTTCTTGTGTTCTAGTTCACTCAACTCTACACTTTTCTTGTGTTCTAGTTCACTCAACTCTACACTTTTCTTGTGTTCTAATTCACTCAACTCTACACTTTTCTTGTGTTCTAGTTCCCTCAACTCTACACTTTTCTTGTGTTCTAGTTCCCTCAACTCTACACTTTTCTTGTGTTCTAATTCCCTCAACTCTACACTTTTCTTGTGTTCTAGTTCACTCAACTCTACACTTTTCTTGTGTTCTAGTTCACTCAACTCTACACTTTTCTTGTGTTCTAGTTCACTCAACTCTACACTTTTCTTGTGTTCTAGTTCACTCAACTCTACACTTTTCTTGTGTTCTAGTTCACTCAACTCTACACTTTTCTTGTGTACTAGTTCACTCAACTCTACACTTTTCTTGTGTTCTAGCTCCCTCAACTCTACACTTTTCTTGTGTTCTAGTTCCCTCAACTCTACACTTTTCTTGTGTTCTAGCTCCCTCAACTCTACACTTTTCTTGTGTTCTAGTTCACTCAACTCTACACTTTTCTTGTGTTCTAGTTCACTCAACTCTACACTTTTCTTGTGTTCTAGTTCCCTCAACTCTACACTTTTCTTGTGTTCTAATTCGTGTTTAAAATGTGTTTGACACAACAAATTTCCAATAAGATCCCATTATATTTCCCAATGACTGTATCACGTTCTATTTCTGATCGAATGACTGTATCACCTTCCATTTCTGACCGAATTACTGTATCACTTTCTATTTCTGACTTAATTAGGGTATCACATTCTATTTATGTGGTAATCTTCATCTGATAATTTTGTGTATTTTCGTTATTATTTTTGTTATTATATCTATTAAGTTCGTGTTTGCTGTATGCGTTTAGTCTACGTGACAATTAACTGGTACTAAATGATCAATATGTGATCGACTAATTCATATGCATTGTTACCCCATGGTCGAAAAAAATTTACCGGTTTTGTAATACTTGTTTTTTTTTTAAATTAAAAACGACTCTGTTTGTCTATCTATCTATTATCTATCTATCTATCTATCTATCTATCTATTCTGCGTTGCAAGATAGAATAACTATCGTTGGTTTGTATAATCGATGTGATCAGCGATTGGTTTGTATAATAACGTCCCAGACTTTGTTTTATATAATCTATGGTTATCAGTCTCCGGTTTGTGTAATCGATGGTGATCAGCGATTGATTTGTCCAATCTTTTTATGTGTGTCTTCAAAACACAAAAATGGGTTCAAAAGACGTAGAGAATTGACTTCACTGTACTCGGTTTCCCATATGTACTTGTTCATTCTCAATGAAGCAGCACGCTGCCTGCTGAGAGTACCACTCATAGCACGTAACCCCGTAGCTTCAAGTGATAATTCACAGGGATCTCAGACAAAAATCCACCTTGTACACAAGATGACACGAATCGGATTCGAACCTATGACCTCTTGAACGCAAGCCCAACGGCTTAACCACTACGCTAGAGAGATCGCCACAACAAAATGTTCTTCTTGTGTGTGTTCTTCCATCACAAGCGATGATGACCATTTGTTACATCCACTTTTGAAAATTCAGTTAGAATTATGATATTAAGTTCATAAATGGCTAATAAGCCATATTCGAGCTACAAAAGTCCATTGACAGTTCTGGAATGGAATAACCAATGTAGAAGGGTTTTGTTCTATCCGTGACTTTCTAGCTACTCTCCGTTTTTAGTACCACTGTCTTAATACGTCTTAATACCAACGATCAATTTTTTCGCTAACACAATAGACTTGCATAGTATTATCAGTTAATGCGTGATATAGAAACAAGAAAGATTCAGAATGCTGCTGAAAACTGGAAGAGACATCCCAAAATTAAATATAATCTTTAAGCGCGATCGTCAGTCTGATCAACGTCGCTATAATGAACCAACATCTAACTAGATTGCAATGGTTTTCGTCAAATGAGATGGAGAACCTTTTCTATCACACCGATATTCACAATAATTCATTGAGAAAACATTGGTTATGGACTATATTCGATGAATTGGGTATTGACTGTACGATGTTATACTCCCTTTTGTTCCTATACGGTGAGCCGGGTTGGAAAGCACATTGACAATGTGAGGCATATCAGGGTAAGCTAATCAATAAATTTTGTCACGACGGGTCCCGACGGGATCCGAACGAATCTAGTATAGTAGAATAACTGAAGATTAAAATTACACCTGGGAGCAGATAACATCATCTGAGGGCATCATCGAACTTGCTTATTGGTAACAGTTTGCCAATTAACAATAGTACACGATATACGATTGACGTTGCATAATATATTTAGGGTTTCAAATTAATAACTAAATTGTCGTGAAAATATTGTTGCTCAAACTTTCGTATTTCCTGCCTGCAACATATACTGCTATTGTGTGTCTTATTTTGGGTAAGTTTTCACATTAAAGCTCTATTTACAAAAAGATGTTGGAAATATCCCTCGCGGTTTAGTTAGAAGAAGGGGATAAAATACTGAAACTTCTGCATCATCATCATCATCATCACGTGACATATTCTTTCCAGAACGTTGTCTTTGCAATTGATATCCTGAACCCGACTCTATCCTGTGCCAATTTGCCTGATCTTCCAATGATATATTCGTGCAGTTTTTGATGTCAGTGATGAGATGTATGAGAAAATCCACAGGAGTGATCAGAAGACAGAATTAAACGAGGTCATGTGAGAAAGAGTGGGTGTTATATCAATTCTACAATATATACAAAACCAACAGATACAATGGTTCAGTTATCTGGAAAGAACGCCGTGTGATTCATTAGTTTATAAAGCATATATGAAGAGGGGAGAAGCAGAAATAAGAGCCATGGGTATACCTAGAGTACGCTGGATCGACAACATCAAAGAGACATTACACGAACACCAAATAACATTATCCGTAGCTGCCAAAAAAAGCGAGAACAATTTACACTGCATCTCTCTCGACACCCGTAACGGGTAAAGGGGAAGGAAAGAAGAAGTCAAAGAAACATCTGCATATAGCAGTGTTATATGGAACCGATTCTTGTTTATGGATGTGAAGCATGGACTGTAAACATAAAAATTCAAAGCGAATTAAAGGCTACAGAAATGTGGTTTCTGAGAAGAATGATGAAAATACCATGGACAGCAAAGAAAACTAATGCAGAGGTTCTCATTGATGCTGGCGTAAAAATATCAATCATATCAAGCATTAGGGGTAGACAGTCAAAATTTCTAGGGCATGTGCTGAGAAGAGAACACAGCTTGAACACTTAATAACCACTGGAAAGATCAACGGGAGAGGAGATAGGGGACGACAAAGAGAAAAGTTTCTAGATGGACTTGTATTGTGGCATGGTAGAAGCGCACCAACCGAGCTTATTGACAACACAAGAGACAGAGAGTCGTGGAGAAACATGATCGCCAACAGCCTACACGCCTACGTCATTCGGCATGGCACTTGATTGATTGATTCTGAAGTACAGTTAAATGGAGTTCGAAGCATGACGTAAATCTGACGTTGCATTACTTCAATTCAAATCAGTCTGATGTCCTGAAATGTACACCCTGTATTTACATATATATTTTGATTGTTTTGTGGTAAATTTGCTATAATTTAATCAACATTTGGATGTTGTCACCGCCGTGTCATAACTTGTGAGCGAGTGAGTAACGGATGGGAAGGTAAATAAAATAAATAATCATCGTCAACCCGTCCACTTTCTTCGTTTACAGGCGTGTGATGGATGAATGAGTGGGTGGGTCTGTGTGATTGCGTGGGAGTTGTGGATGAGTCAGTCAGTCATTCACTTGGTCAATGAGTGAATGAGTCAGTCGACCATTCAGCCAGTCAGTCAGTGAATGAGCACCTAAATATCTGAGTGTCAGACAACAAATTTTCTGGGACAAGTTCTGGGACATGTTCTGGGACAAGTTTTGGGACACGTACACTAGTTTTAGCTTTCATGACACACACGCAGATCCTTCAAGAAAAAAACACCAAATCGCAGCTAATTGTACTGGCAACAAGATGGCTTTATTTGAATGTAATTTCAGTTTTGCATGCTCCCTGGCTTTGCATTACGACAAAATAATTGTATGCAGGTGGTAAATTCATTGGAAAAAAATCTGAGAAGTGACAACGTTAGTTTTTCCACTCTGACACTGAGAATTACTAGCTAATGCCGCGGCTCACGCAGCTGCCTCATTAGGCTCTCCCACCTCATGTTACATTCTCGTATATCAAGATGTCTCTCATGATTCTTCATTTTGTAATTTATTTATTTTTTAAAATATTTTTTAACTCTTAATTTTTTTTTTAGCTTATTGATTCGTTTTTCTTCGATCATACGTTTATTTTTTTCACCTGTAATTTCCTTTGTTAGATTTTTGTTTCCCCTGCGTTGTTTTATCACCCGTTCTTTTCTCTGGTCAGATCTGCTAGTGTCACATCTTCCATTTATTTCTATTACAGAATTGAGAATGAACGACAACCGTTGCATGCTGGTTAGAATGGAATTACGTCTGATGAATGAGTTTGAGAGAAACTTTTACTATGGCCAGGAAGCCGTTGCCGGTGGCTTCTGAATTTATTTAATGAAACTTGAGACTTTCATTGCCAGGGCAGCTCCTAGATATCTGCAAGTTTTCAGATATAATTATTGTGTGGCTCATCTCAGAAGTTCTTGTAACTTATGTAACTACTTTTAAAAAACAATCTGGCAACAGAAACTCCAAATGTGATAGATTGTAAACACATTATTGCATACTAAACAACATAATACAATAGTTTGCAAAATATAATCATACACAACATCGATGTTTCCACTAAATATTATTTGCTTGATAAAACAGCTTAGTTAAAAATTGATTTTGGCCAGATGTAACAACCGGAATATGATGTGTTGGGCCATTAAGGCAAATATAACGACGACACAAAGCTCTTCCGTTCTCATAATACAATAGTTTGCAAAATATAATCATACACAACATCGATGTTTCCACTAAATATTATTTGCTTGATAAAACAGCTTAGTTAAAAATTGATTTTGGCCAGATGTAACAACCGGAATATGATGTGTTGGGCCATTAAGGCAAATATAACGACGACACAAAGCTCTTCCGTTCTAGAGTTTGAGTGTGAACACTGAAGAAGACAGGTTGATAACATCTTCCCGTCAGCGGGCAGAACTGAGCTTTTTTTACATGTGGTAAGGGGTCAAACAACTTTTTCTTTAGTACCTTAAAGCTCACAGTAGTGTTTATTGAGCTCGGGGGGGGGGGGGCCAATGCAGGCAATACTTGTAGGCCATCCTGTCGGTTCCCATAATAAAATTTTGTGGCTGGCTAAATTTGGATCGCGTGCCGTGTTTGCGCAACTCTAATGTAGGCTATTGTTGTTTTTCTTCAGCTACAGTCGATATGTTAGCCACTAAGATATATGTTTGAACTTTGATCCCATATGCTGTATGTTTCTTGTTTACAGCAGAGATGCGATATTTGCGACTTTTGTTCAAGAATATACAATATACCATATAAGGATATACCTTCTGTCAGTAAGCCTCTAAAACAGCCAGTTACGAAAACCTCTACTGTCAGTAAGCCTCTAAAACAGCCAGTTACGAAACGTCTACTGTCAGTAAGCCTCTAAAACAGCCAGTTACGAAACGTCTACTGTCAGTAAGCCTCTAAAACAGCCAGTTACGAAACGTCTACTGTCAGTAAGCCTCTAAAACAGCCAGTTACGAAACGTCTACTGTCAGTAAGCCTCTAAAACAGCCAGTTACGAAACGTCTACTGTCAGTAAGCCTCTAAAACAGCCAGTTACGAAGACGTCTACTGTCAGTAAGCCTCTAAAACAGCCAGTTACGAAGACGTCTACTGTCAGTAAGCCTCTAAAACAGCCAGTTACGAAGACGTCTACTGTCAGTAAGCCTCTAAAACAGCCAGTTACGAAGACGTCTACTGTCAGTAAGCCTCTAAAACAGCCAGTTACGAAGACGTCTACTGTCAGTAAGCCTCTAAAACAGCCAGTTACGAAGACGTCTACTGTCAGTAAGCCTCTAAAACAGCCAGTTACGAATACCCCTTCTGCCAGTAAACCGCTAGAACCTACATTTTATGCATACTTCTAAATACGTTACGGCAGCGCAAGAAAATCTTACGGAGATAAAGAGCGCCGTTCACTTTGTGCTCACGAAGTCGTGGGTTCGAATCTGGTTCGCGTCGTTTTGCTCAAAAATTGAATTTTTTTCGGATATTCCTTAGAGTCACGACCATCGCCATGCGACCTATTATCTAGCATTGTCACGTGACCAGACAGTCCGTGGTGGACAGTCGATTGGTCACTATTTATATACTTGAAGTCGCTTTGGCTTTTTTTTTGGGGGGGGGATATGATTTCAAGTATATAAATAGTAAACAACCGAGATCATAACAATAATACAATCAAAAACGTAACGAATGAAGTCCTAATTAATTCAGTTTAAATGTCTTTATTTATAGACGGCCATGCTAGAGTCGATCGCTTGAAGCAATGGAGTTCGTAACATGTTATCTCACCGTGTATTTTTATGTTTAGTATCTGCTCCTAGTTGATCTTGCTGATTATATCATGGTCTGTTGTTTTTTAATGTTAATATCTAGTCCATAATCTCAACTTGGTTTGTAAACGTGATATATTAAGGATTAATGCGTAAACTTGTCTTTTTGTGAACCCGACGTGAGATAATTAAACATGTTACTAAGGAACCTCCAATAGCAATAAACCCATTTATTGTCCAATGTGCTACATGGTTATACTGTCCTGATCGTACAGAGGTTAGAGGCAAAGAAAGAGCAGACCTACTGGCGAGCAGTGATGTGGTTGATGGCACAGTATTGGTAATAGATTGGTAGTCCATTTCTCCAATAAAGAGAAATGCTGGTCCATTAATAGGGCCGGACCTTATGAGGGCGGTCACTGATGTACTACATAGTGAACACGATGATGTTCCAAGCTATAATATGCACATAAAAGAAATAATGACAGAAATGGGGATGACCATAAGAGAGGGGAGAAAGTATGTCATTTCTGGCAAGATTTGAAGATTGAATAATCAACATATGACTGGGACTTTCAGTCTGCATACTCGTGGGTGGTTGCTGGAAATGAGATCGGAGCATTTATGAGAATGCCCCGTTATGAGAATGGTCCGATATGGGAATGTCAGCCATGATACTGGTTTCTAATCAAGATTTTAGAAATGTGAATGTCCCGTTATAGGAATGTCTCGTGTGGCTTGATGTTGGTTTCTAATCAAGATTTTAGAAATGTTGGTTTAGAGACTTGCTTTATCAATGCTTATCTTTCTAACCCTATGGGGCTTCTGTGATCTTCTTTTCACCTTATGTTTCTATATTTATCCTTCTATCGCCTTTTTGGCTATCTTTTCACCTTATGTGACTTTCTTGATCTTCTTTTCAATCTTTGTGGGTACATTTATCTAATATTCAATTTATGTGGCTTCTTTGATCTTTCCACATTATGTGAATTTCTTGATTTTCTTTTCACTATATGTGGCTATATCTGTTCCTTTTTTTTACCTTATGTAGCTATATTTATCTTTAACATTTTTGGCATATTTTATCTTTTCATCTTATGTGACTTTCGTTATCTTTTTTTAACTTTATGTGGTTATATGTATCCTTTGTTCACCTTCTGTGGTTTCTTTGATCTTCTTTTCACCCTTAAATGGCTTCATTAATCTTCTTGTGTGGCTTCTATTATTTACATTTTACCTTATGTTGTTTCCTTGATCTTCTTTCCACCTTAGGTGACTTCTTGATCTGTTTTTACTTTCTGACTTCTTTGGTCTACTTTTCACCTTATTTTCTTTGATCTGATGAATAACAAATTCTTCTAATGTTCACTACATGATAACATCTTACATCTAATCCAGTGCGTGATGTTATAACATCTTACATCTAATCCAGTGCGTGATGTTATATAGTGACACCGTCTGAATGAATTCCGCTGCAACACTGTCCAATTATTTTATCATGACATCTTCTCGTCCTGTTAAATTTGTGTTTTATATACCCCAGCTTGCGATGGCGGATCAATAACTTTCACATCAAGTGAATAAATGAATGTTAGGAGTGAGGGTGTCACGTCCTTATTATATACCTCATTCTATCACCAAGCTAGATGTTGGAAATGAAGCTCATGTTTGTGGAGCCGTGACCGAGCTACTATTATGGACCTGTGTACAGAAAGTAAACGTAACATGATCGACTAATTTTTTAATTTTTCCCCTGCATTTCGTTGGTCTGCCTTGGCTATTTTGGCATGCGACTCCAAGTATATAAAAAGGGGCCAACGAAAATCACGACAATAATCGAAAACGTGGCCAATGAAGTCTTTATTTTCTGTACATAAGCCTTTACTGTCGACGGTCTCGGTGAAGTACAACGGGACAGGAAGATTCCAAAATTATGTTACTTTGTTAAATGTTAGTTTTCTGTTGTTACACCACCTCTGGATCACCGCATCTTCGAGAGCGTGGGCACTTTGTTTATTTATTCGGTATAGAACTGTTTCCAATACAGATCTTTGGTTGTTGAATAGCTTTTAGTGTGATACACGTCGTCATAATCATAGTGCCTTCAGGAATGTACAATCCTTCTCAGAGAATGTGCAAGGAGTATTCACGTTTACGGTCCCAGAATATCTCTGGTTATGATTCATATCTATGACATCTTTGCTTAATCTACAGTTCCTCTTCCCTTATGTGACTTCTTTGATATATTTGTTTTCCATTTTATATGGCTTGTGTATCTTTTCACCTTAGGTAGCTTCTTTAATCTTTTTTTCAACTATGTGGTTTATTTTATCTTTTCACTGTATGTGGCTTTCTTAATCAATTTTTCACCTGTATGCTTTCTTTGATCAACATTCCACCGTATGTGGCTTCTGTAATCTTCATTTCGCCGTATGTGGCTTATTTTATCTTTTTCTCACATTATGGTATTATTTTCCCTATATTTAATCCTTATCTGACTTCTTTTATCTTTTTTTACTCTTATGTGCCTTCTTCATTCTTGATTAGGAACAAGCATCACAGTACTGGGGGCATTCCCATATATGACCTGCTTACCGTTACGTCAGCCATCTATAAGTGTATACGCTCAGTATCCCAGTCAGTTGCTGATTACGCGTTCTTCTGATCTTTCCGGAGTGGGAGCACTTTCTCCCATCACTTCTAGTCACTCCCATTTCTATCATTCTCTGAATATGTGCATTGTCTTGTTCGACCTCCTCCTCGTCTTATGGTAGGGTTCCATGACTGCTCCAAGCAATTCAATCCTGTCTCTTCCTATCTCGGTGCCGTTCACCAAGGCTTTACGAGCCAACACATCTGCTCTTTCGTTTCCCCTGACACCAGCATGACGCGGACAGTAGATCCATGTAATGCTCTGTGCGTTGTTGGGAAGTGTGACCCATTCAGTTCTGATCACACACTTTTCTATCTTGCCCACCATACTTTGTGAGTTCAATAGAATCACTGAGTCTGTTGGTGGTTACGTCGCCAGATCTGTTAAGTGAGATCTGATGTCACTGCTTCTATTTCTATTCTAATCATCATCATGTATGTTGGCCTCTTTCATCTTCTGTTACCCTAATGTGGCTTCTTTCATCTTCTGTTACCCTAATGTGGCTTCTTTCATCTTCTGTTACCCTAATGTGGCTTCTTAGATAAATTAGAAGAACATAAACATAGAGAAAACATACAACGTGGTGTGTGTGTGTGTTTGTGCGTGTGTGTGTGTGCGTGTATGTGCGTGTGCGTGTATGCGTGTGTGTGCGTGCGTGTGTAGTAAACTAAAGCAATATATGGTTTTTTTTTAAATATACGCGTTTATCATCATCACATTTCTGACAGTAAGGTTGGGTGTTTTTTTTTGTGTGTTTTTTTTTAACGAAACGAAATTTTAGCTTTTTCAAGCTTAAAAAATAGTGCAACATCTCGCCAAATGAACATTTAATGATACGGCGCATGCATGTTACAGCCTATCATTTATATTAACATTTTCAGCTGAATTGCTCATGCCTACTAAATTTTTTTAATTTTTTTAAAATTATTTTTGTGTGGACAGTGTGATTGTGAACGTATGTTTCCTTGTTTTTCTCTTTTTTATTATTTATTTATTTTGTAATTTATTATGTGATAAGAGATATATCGGTCACAGTCGCAATCTGGATATCTCGATAGTAAGGAGTACATACGTTGTAGTAGTGACTCACTCATTCCTGATTTCTCTTCGGGTGCAGTAAACTTAATCTGCTAGGAACCGTACCACGACCACCGATATTATTAGACCTAATGGATAAAAAGAAATCGACCTTTTTAAATGACTCATTTTACTATTCCATTGATTTTCATTGGCTGTCACGCAAAGAATTATAATACAAATAAACTCAGAACACGTCACGATCGGATGAGTGTCACACTGAATACATCAACCATTGTTCACGATCGGATGACTGTCACACTGAATACATCAACCATTGTTCACGATCGGATGAGTGTCACACTGAATACATCAACCATGGTTCACGATCGGATGAGTCTCACACTGAATACATCAACCATGGTTCACGATCGGATGGGTGTCACACTGAATATATCAACCATGGTTCACGATCGGATGAGTGTCACACTGAATACATCAACCATGGTTCACGATCGGATGAGTGTCACACTGAATACATCAACCATGGTTCACAATCGGATGAGTGTCACACTGAATACATCAACCATGGTTCACAATCGGATGAGTGTCACACTGAATACATCAACCATGGTTCACGATCGGATGAGTATCACACTAAATACATCAACCGTAGTTCCCTACAGTGCAGGCCTCTAGTTGAATTAATGAGGCCTTCATTCTGTACGTTTTTGATTGTTGTCACGCTTTCCATTGGTCTATTTATATACTTGGAGTAGCCTTGGCTATGTTTTGGCATGCGATTCCAAGTATATCAATATTGACCAACGGAAAACATGAGAATAATCAAGACAAGAACGAATGAAAGCCTCACTAATTCAGCTATCAGGCCTGCAATGTCAAGAGACACATAAACACAAAACGCTCTCCAATCAACTCTGCCCTCAACCATTCGGATGAGTGTAGAAAAACCACGCCCAGACCATTCCTTGATGTTATCAATCCAGAATTTTCTCTGTACTCCTCTCCTCTTTCCACTCTCGACTGTTCCTTGCAAAATAATTTTAGAAAGTAGAATCATAATGACCAAGGAAAATCACTGAAATATTCACATGACTCATTAAGAAGGAAACTTCTAGGTTTGCTAGGAAACGTATAGGTTTGCTAGGAAACTGCGTTGGTGTTATATATCCGAGGGCCACATCCGTACTCCAGGTCGAGTTATCCTTGGTAAAAATAGTGACATTTTTTTCAATGGACCGCAGCATGATACTAATAAATTGTCATGAAAATGATAAATTTCCTGTTTACCTGAACCTGTTTTTGAATAAAAGCGGCTTATAATCGCCCCAGAATCCGAATATTGGTACAGGATAAGCTAGAGAAGTAGAAGTGATGTTTGATATTTGTCAGATCGACACTACGTTTTCTTTCATCAACAAAAATAACTAGCCTAAATTGTAGTTCTCATAATATTTAGTGGTGATGATGTGGTTTTAAAGCGTATCACTAGTAGGATGGTTAGTGGGTGATTCCACGGACATCTGGATATAAAAGGATTGCTGCAGTATCACAAAAATAGTCTGTTGTCAAAAAATGCCGGGATTTCCTTGAAGTAAATACAAAATTGTATTTTTTTCACATCTGTATGGAGTTCGACAAGGATGCATATTATTATAAGTGATATTCGATATATTCTTAGAACAAATCTTGCAAGACTCGCTACAGGACCATCAAACAACAATTTAAATATGTGGCCGCCCTCAGTGCAACTTGCTATTTGCAGATTACATTGACCGTATGATATACACTATGACAGACAAGAGGAAGACCAAGAACGAGATGGGTGGAGACAATCAAAGATGCCTTAAAGTGATACTGGCTGATCATGGTCATACAACCCAAATGGCCAAAGACAGAGAGCTCCAACTTTCTCCTCTACTTTTATCTAAACAGGAGGAAATAACAATAGAGAGATGGATGGATGGATGGATGGATGGATGGATGAATGGATGGATGGATGGATGGATGGATGGATGGATTGATGGATGGATGGATGGATGGATGGATGGATGGATGGATGGATGGATGGACGGATGGATGGATGAAGGAACAGACAGACAGATAGATGAATAGATAAAACATATATCTGGCATTTGAGATTTCAAACTTCAATAGCTTACTTCTAAACTTGAAAAAAGCTTGTAACGCTTATCTTATGGAAATGAGCATCAAAAAAGGCAAAATAATTAGAAGCATAGATGACAACACAACTCCTGTTACTATCTAGATGCATAGACAGAAACTAGAGGAAGTTGATACATTTCAATACTTAGTACCTTATATGAATATGTATGAAAGCACTAACAAAGAAATAAAGACTAGACTTGAAAGAACCTTGGCTGCAATGTCCAGATTAAATATGGTCATATGTATGACGAAAAGAGGCAAGTCAACAAACATTGCACCGGTTCTCCTTTGTGGCAAACTCTTACCTGGCGTTGAATGCTAGATGTACCATCACATCGGATGACTCACCAATTCTGACAGAAGATTAATGTAATAGTTCGCACATATGTGTATATTCTGTACCTAGCTTCAAGTGATGATTTGGGACACTGCCGCACTGAAATACATTCTATTGGTGGCTAAGCATACATCCATAAACCCTCCTAGCACATGCATGCCTTTGAGATAACAGACCTTAAACGAGTCCAGGTTTCACTCCCTTACTCAACTGAGGACCTGTCCTTTTATGGAAAGGCTGTGAACTGCCAATCTACCTGTTCACAACTAAACACATTGTAATCAACAATATCTACATCAGGGATGGGCAGAAAGGGACCAATTTTGACACATGAAGCCATTTTTACTAGTCCTTCTGGAGGATTTAAAGCTAGTATATAGGTGCGCTCTGTGGCGGAGTAGTACAGGGCCCGTCTGTGACGACCAAGGTACCGAGTTCAATCCCTGCCACAGGCAATTGTGCATACGGACCGTTCAGAAAGCACTGGCAAACCACTGAACGTATTTATATTGCCTAGAAAAATCACTACATCCAAAAATGCTGAGTTGATAGCCAAGTCCTGAATAGGATATGCTACCAATATAGCTCTTACGTTCACAAATATAAAATCTCGAGCTTTTTTTATCCAAATTGTAAAATCACATGACGAACTGTGATACGAAGGAAATGTTTGGTTAAATTTTTAATATTTTTAGCTGACAATTTATCTGAAAGTAATGTACTTCTGTAGATAGTAGCCGACTGTACTTTCTGATGTTGGACATTTTTGACCACGAAAAATTGTATTACAAACGGTATGTGTAACTGTATTACAAATGTTACTGCGTATAAAGCTAGATGTAGCAGACGGGCTAGTAAAAATGGCTTCGTGTGCCAAAGTTGATTCTATTCTGTCCATCCCAAATGTATTGTTACGGCAGTATCTGTAAGATTTATAACTTTAAAAAAGCGTTCCGACGATCCCGACATTTGTATTGTCTTGTTATCGTTCACGGTTTAACATGTGTACACATCAAGTTCAGTTTTCTAATCCATGTATTTGAAAGTTCATTAAGACTACAATACATCAGTCTGTGGTTGTCTGTCTCTGCGGGCCGGTGCTTCTCCCTTAACTGGTTTAGTGTCTTGCAGACTTGTAGGATATGTTCCGCAGTCTGTGCTGCCATCTCACATGGACACAGAAGCAATGGAGCTACTCTTACTTTATTTACGCGACTGTTTAGTCTCGTGTGTACCTGTCCTAGTGCGGAAGATGATAACTTGTTCAGCTCTGTTCAGATAGTTATAATCAACTCCTTACCGGGACTCGGAACGGAGAGCGGAGCACTTATGGGAGTGTCCCGTGTGATGTGATGCTAGTTTCTAATCAAATATAAAGAAGAAGTTA
Organism: Meghimatium bilineatum; assembly: GCA_034231615.1. NCBI lineage: Eukaryota > Metazoa > Mollusca > Gastropoda > Stylommatophora > Philomycidae > Meghimatium > Meghimatium bilineatum. The sequence goes on from CM067298.1 coordinate 7,741,862, forward strand.
TAGTTGTCTTTTGGGGTGTTTGTTTTCCTCATAGCTTTGACGAGTGTCATCCTTTCCTAGTATGAGATTTCTTTGACGTTTTGTTCCTTTGTTGCTCCATCGTTTGCTAGCATATCTGTATTTTTATTTTCTGGTATGCCACAGTGCGATGGTATCCATTGTAATACTAACCTTCTTAAGATGCTCACTTTTCGTATGGCTTCCATTCTGTGTGGCAGTTTATCACAACACGAGTTGCTGACATCGGCTCATTGTGTTTTTAACTAAGTCTTGCAGATATGCTTAGATCCTGTTTCCGCAGAGTAACTGGAGTAGACAATTCCAGTTTGTGAACATGTGAATTCATGTTCTAGTCTAGATATTTTGTGTAAACAAGATCTCCCTCCGTCGATGCTTTCTATTCGATCCATCAGTACATACTTATATCCTCGCTTCTATGAGGTACATATCTTCAACCATAGTGCATACTGTTGTTTTATTTTGTAGACTACTCATCTTTTCCATAATGTTAGTATTTTTAATGGTGGTTCTTACAGTGCGATTTTGATACTGCTCCCACAGAACTGGGAAACGTCGTGATATTATTTATTTGGTTATGTCTGGTAGTTCATTGACGTATTGCTATTAATGTGGTTATGTCTGGTAGTTCAGTGACGTATTGTTATTTATTTGGTTATGTCTGGTAGTTCATTGACGTATTGTCTGTTTGTTATGTCTTGTATCGGTGAATAAAACAACTTCTCTTTAGCCTTCCACTGGCTAAGTCACCTGACTTTGGTCTCCATTAGGTATTCTGACATGATCTTCTACTTTTCTGCATGGATCATGTTCTTAGTGTCTCGCCTGTTTGGTACAGGGATGATGCCTATACTTTTTTCCCAATTCATTTATATGAGAGATCTTCATGTCACGTGTAATTAATTTCGTCCGTGTCCAGGACTTTTAGATGGGAATTGGCTGCTGAAGTCCATGCTGTTAATCCGTATTCCAGTACTAGTCTAATTGCACCTGTATATACCTTCTTTAATGTTGTTTCATTTACCTCTTCCACCCCCCCCCCCCTTCCCCCCGCACCTTGTTCCTGCCTCATCATGACAAATTCGACTGTTAAGTCTGAACATTTCGAGGACTAGCAAAAGAAAACTGAATTTTACCCAGCAACTTTTACACTATTCTCCATACTTTTATCTTCATTTCTCTCTGCTCGATCTCTTTTACTGGTTTATTTATTTCATTATGTTTATCCTTCTACTCCATCTGCTTCTCTGTTATTTCTTGTCTGCACATTCATTATTCTACTTCCTCTTCTTTTGATTTAATAATCCCCATATTATTATCTTTTATTTATTCTACTCCAAACTATCCTGTCCTTTTTATTTTCCTTTAATTTACTTTAATAATAACTTACACTAATTACTTCTGGCTCATTGCATATAAAGTCGAAACATGTCCCCTTTATTGGTTTTGTTGACAGGTCCAAAAATACATTGGCCGCCATGTCGGAAATCTCACGGCAACAGGGTAGATAATGACTATGATTATGAATAACTATCAGATATGATGGGAGTTATCCTCACGTGGCTAAATAATCGGAGAGTTATAATTGGTTGATATGTGACCAGCTGGAAACGTCAGAAGGAATGTCTTTATTTTTCTTCTTCTGTCCGTTCGTGGAAAATGTATTGTCTTAATTGTTGGTTCTTGTATAACACAAACAATAATGTTTTTCTTATGCGTGTGATCTTCTGTATGTTTGTCGACACGTTTCTGGTTCTTTTTTCTTTAGGTATGTTTTATCTGTATGTTGATTGTCCTCTTCACACACACGACACGTACTCAGATCTCCGCTTCAGTAAATCTCTACGGGTATACGGCTGATGGTTCCGGTTTTATATTGGTTCACTAGACGGATGAAACAAAAGGTGCAACGTTGATGGCACACTATACAGCACAAATTGGTCAGATAAATGTGGAGGCATATCAAGAAATCAGTAAACACATTAAAGATACGTGTTAGAACTTGAGCATGGAAATACATATTATAATCACAGTTGAAGAAATCAGGAAGGCGCTGAAAGGTACCCAAAAAAAATCACTTCGATACGATATTAGTCGGAAAACGAATGAAGAGTTGGAAAAGTTGGCGGACATGTTCAATGATAGCCTTCTAAAGGGCACAGTAAAGGAAGACTGTTTGCATGGTTATTTCGTTCCACTACCCAAACATGGCAAGGATTACACCATGATATAAGGCTACAGAGTAATAACAATGCAGAATACGATAAGCAAGATTTTGGAAAACGTGGCCAGAACGGTATCGTGTCATCTTGAGAGAAATAAGTGTTTACCAACGTTGTTAGGTGGGTATCGTGTTATCTTGAGAGAAAAAAAGTGTTTACCAACATTGTTAGGTGGGTATCGTGTTATCTTGAGAGAAATAAGTGTTTACCAACATTGTTAGGTGGGTATCATCCAGGAAAGAAGACATGGTAGAATGCAGCCATATTTGCGCAGAATGTTTTTGAGGAGTTCGATTCGCGCATGGAGACATGTGCGGGTCGCAATAGATCTTGAGGATGCGTACAATAGGGTGTCATTGGATATCTTGATGCACCAGCTGTTAAATCTTGCACTAAATCCTCTTGTCGTGCGGTGGGTTGGTTCGGCGCTGAAAGTAGTTCTTAGCACAAGAAAGTAGTTCTTAACTGTGGTAACTGGGTATCGGCATCAACGGTTATTAGCCCTGATCTGCCACAGGGATCGTCTTTTTTCTCCTGTGCTTTTCAATGTATACACAGTACACACTAGCAATCAAATCACAGGTACTGGTAGAACGATGTCGTACGCCGATGACATCCTGGTGTATAGGCAGGGCATAAATCGAGAAGAATGCGTCGTGGAACTACAGGATGAGCTGGATAGACTGACGAATTGGTGTAGAGATACGGGAACAGTGGTAAATCCTTCTAGGGAATTCGTGACGTGGTTTTCCTGGAACAATCACATGGTAAAGACACCCATGCCACAAGTTTCGTTGTCCGAAAAAAGTTTAGAAAGAACTAGCACAATGAGATATCTTGGTGTGTTTTTTGACAGAAGTCCGAGCTTCAGGGAACATGTTGACCACGTTATCATAAGGGCAGGCAAAGGCTTAGCAGCAATGAAGGCTATGGCTGCTGCACAGTGTGAGCAAAAGTTATTTCTTTTGTACGAGGGTTTGGTGGTGGCTGTGGTGGAATGTGCACTGGCAATTCTAACTCTTAAAATCAGATCGAAAGACAGGATAGAATCCAGAATGCAGCAATGCGTATTATTCTTGTGTGCACAGGAGACACATCGACAAGAGCTATGCGGTATCTGCTTGACTGTCCAACAGTAGAGCACAGATTATAATTCAATATAGAGCCTTCCCCTTTTCTTCGTCTGATTTATACCATGTCAGATCAGTGGACTGAAAATAATGTATACCGAATCTTTGAACATTTCCGTTCATGCTCCGCTGAAATTATTAGAACGTCTTAAGAGATTTAAGAGATTAAGAGATTTTTGTTTTGTTCTTCCTAATGAAGAATGTTAATCAAAACGTCTGTCTTTGAATTCCGATGTTAATATGCCGTATTTACCATTGAAATTATTTTTAATTTTTCTATTTACTTTTATAAACTCAGTTATCTGGCTGCGTAAATTTGTTTCTCTCCAATTTTAATATCCTTAGCGATCAAGACGTATTTTAAGCAATTTTAATTAATATTAAATAAGTATTTCATATATATTAGGTGGTGAAGTGATCAAGCGTGTTGCTGTTCGTTTACAAGAATACTGGTTTAAAGTCGGACTGCGTTATCTTTTTTCCCCAAAAAAAATCCTATGGATTCTCTTTTGAACTATGAAGCTAGATATTCATAGTGATACTTACGTCAGGCAGATTTTATAGTTCTTCATCATTCATTCTCAAACTCCTGTGAAAAACAGGGAGTAGTCCGGAGAACGTAATGTGTTGTGTCATCGTTTACATCTTGTAAGTGATATATGTGTCCTTCTGCCTGTGACATCCGACTTCAGCATGACTTCTGGATAACTTTGACTCGTGTGGGATGGGACAGCATACTTCACCCCAAAACCTCCTTAGTCGTCTGCTACGACATGTGTATCAGGCAGCAGTGTCGCTAGTATTAGCTCTCATTTCATGCCTCGGCAACGCACGAGGGTGACGTGTTACTATTATTTGCTATTCAATTTCAGCCGCAGGTATTTCTGCATTCTGCCCGTTAACAAAGTAATAGCAACCGGCTGAATACAAATATTGCCTAGAAAATCACTAGTCACAAAATTATTTGTAAATCACTAAGACAATAGGATAAGGCCCATGCTTCCAACAATCTTCTCTGTCGATACTGCATGGTCCCGTTAGGGAGTCCCGTTTGGGAGTCCCGTTAGGGAATCGCAGGGAGGTTACGAGTGGCTTGTATGATAAATGCCGCATGAACTTTCTGCCGATACGTCATGTTCAGGGTGAGTTTTTATTTTACAGACCGACAGAAAAATAACTCATTCCTTACTGGAGATCGAACTCTTGATCTCACGGATGTGTGACCATTGCTCTAATCTCTCAGCCATGGGAAACGCGCATGCGACTTAATTTGGTAGCTTATCCTAGCCTGGATGTGGCCATCAATCCAGCTTTCTTTGGCTGCAATGATTTTCTAGACTTAAGTAAAACACAGGTTTATATATCGCTTCAATGATACACGACAGACTATAACTAAAACTAGTAGGTAATGATGAGCACACAATAAATTGTTGTGATAATTTTTCCATTCGTCGTCTTTTGATGTTCTGTGTTGGTCTTGATAAAGACTTTTTGGTTGAAACGTTGAATATGATTTGTGTATTGTAATTTGTATGTTTTCTTGTGTGCGCATCATTACCTACTAGTTTTAGTTATAGTCTGTCGTGTCTCATTGAAGCGATATATAAACCTGTGTTTTACTAAGTCTATTTGTTGTTACGTTTCACGCAGTTACCTTGTATTGATTTTCATAATGATTTTCTAGCAATTTAAACAGTTTAATTCGGTTGTTACTGCTTTCTGAACGGTCCGAGTGCACATTTTCAGGTGGAAGGTTCAAACCTGGTATCATGGCCCTCTGATGCGCAACTGTACCACATAGCCAGGAAGTAGGGTACCAGTGCACATTTTCTGGGAATGTTGCGGAATGTACCCCATTGTTACTCAGCAGGTGGGGTACACAACGCTAGCAAAGCGGTTTATGTTCAACTACTGATTTGGCAACTCGGCACTTATGGGAAAAAGTGTTCTATGATTTGGCAACTCAGCACTTATGGGGAAAAGTGTTCTATGATTTGGCAATTCAGAACTTATGGGGAAAAGTGTTCTATGATTAGGCAGCTCAGCCCTTATGTGGAAATGTGTGCTATGACGCTGGTTGAGTACCCAGCTCTGACCAACCACAAATATAAGACAAACCAACAGAATACAAATAAGTCTTTTAACGTCATCTTTACAACTATTACCATGATTTTCATTGATCACTATTTATATTCTTTGTCTTACTTGCCAACGCCGACCAAACAGGAAAATAATTGAATACGTGACGTAAAAAGGCATATTCGAATTATGTTGGTTCGTCTTATATTGGAGTGGGGATTGTTCACGATTCAGCTTACCTTTTTAACTTTACTCCCTTATCATTCATCACTGAACTTGTTCCACGCTCTCCAAAAGCTTATATTGAATGTGTGCTGTACAGAAAATGTATGTACCGTATGTTTCCTAATTAACAACTTAATATGTACAGATGTTGCTGCGTATACTCCATTAAACGGTGTGTGCCGCCTTACATTATTCATGTATTTTTCGATGTGTATTGATTGTTTAGAAGTACGTTATGGTGATAGAGCGCGGTAGCCTAAGTTTATAGTTCGTGTGTTTACTGTCACATGGTGACAGCTTGCCAGGTTGTAAACTACTTCCGGACTCACGCACAGATAATCTGGGTCGTGATTTCTTCAGTCGACCCAGCTGTAATTGGGTACTTGACGCATGAGGTAGGAGAGGTAAAGGCAGCAAGGAAGAGAACTAACCACCTATTTGCTGCGGCTTAGTACATGAAGAGTTGTCGTCATCCTTTTACTTATGGTTATGAGGCAGATGTCATTGCACTCTGGGAAAACCCATAGGTACTCCACCCATCCCCCCCCCCTTAGTACATGACAAAGGTTATGATGATAGTTAATGTAGCTGGTTAGACATCCTTCTATTTAGTTTTCCCTGTGATTTCCTTATCACAGCGGATCGACTTGTTGCACATGCACAACAAAAACATTGTTGCATTTCACAGCAGTATAATTCAATTACTCATGATGTCTTCTTATTTTCTGGTGCTTTTAGTTGGCCAGTATATTTATACTTTGCATCACAGCCAATGAAGAGTTAAAGATTTTTTTTTTAAATTAAAAAAATAAGGGTCATTTTCCCTGATCTGTTGGGACTGTCAACATACTCTGGTTTATTACTGTAAAAATGGCACATTACGTACAAGACCTTCATAAATTTATAATTTATAGAGAAAATGTTTGAATCTAGTTATGTTTTTAAAGGGCAAAAGATTGTTGCATATGGTCATGGAGAATTTCAAGTTGGATCCAAAAGATCTTTTCGATGTAATAAGTTGTTTTGGAGAAAAATAATGCCAACTGTGTAACATGAATTATGCAACGAAATGTACTTTCTTCATAAAGGATAGCTTCTTTGATTGTTTTTTCTGTTCGGTGGTGTGTCAAAGAGGGCCGCTAGTCAGGCTTCACCCCGAGATATGAGAGGTCTACTTATCTGCTAGCTTGCTTCCATGTATTATGTTATGTGAAGACAGTGCGTTTAAGGTGACAATTTAGTATTATTGACACCAAGTCATTATCATTGTAGTAATCTCATCATTCTTGGCACGAAGTAATTATCATTGTAGTAATCTCATAATCTTGACACGAAGTCATTATCATTGTTGTAATGTCAAGATTCTTGACACGAAGTCATTATCATTGTAGTAATGTCAGCATTCTTGGTGCGAAATTATTATCACTGCAGTAATATAAGTATTCGCGACGCCAAGTCATTATTTCGGTGGAAAAGTCAGCATTTGCATAGAATAACCGCCTTCAAAATGAGATGCTACAGAAGAATGTTGAGAATATCATGGACAGCGAAAAATGAGATGCTACTGAAGAATGTTGAGAATATCATGGACAGCAAAAAATAACTTTAAGAGTGTTGACGTAAACGACAGTATAATAGAAAAGATGAAGATTGACTGGGCTATATAACGAGACATGAATACATTAAAACATAATACTAGAAGCTTTAGTTCCTGGAAACGGAAGTACGGGGCGCCCAAAACAACACTGGATAAGAGATACCTCATATTCTTTGAACATGTCCCAGGCTGATGTAGGTCTATTTGCCCAGAAGCGTGAGTTCAGAAGATTCATACAGAAGACTACGTTCTGGACAGGATATTTCACCTGATATATAATATCAGCATTCTTGTTACGAAATGATTATAGCTGGTCGTAATATCAGTATCCTTGATGTTAGGTCAGTATCACTGTAGTAATATCAGTATCCTTGATGTTAGGTCAGTATCACTGTAGTAATATCAGTATCCTTGATGTTAGGTCAGTATCACTGTAGCAATATCAGTATCCTTGATGTTAGGTCAGCCTCACTGCTCGTAATATCAGTATTCTTGATGTCAGGTCATTATCAATGTGGCAGTCAGTATTCTTCATGTTATGTCATATCACTGTGGTAATATCAGTATTCTTGATATTCGGAAATTCTCACTGTGGTAATATCAGTATTCTTGATATTAGGAAATTCTCACTGTGGCAATATCATTATTCTTGATATTAGGAAATTCTCACTGTGGTAATATCATTATTCTTGATATTAGGAAATTCTCACTGTGGTAATATCAGTATTCTTAATGGTCGTACAATGATGTTGTAAGTATCTTACAGTGATCTCTGTAATTCATGAAAATATCACAGTATTCTATCAATTATTTCACGTATCTATTTTTATAAGTATATTTTAGGTAAATACAAATACGTTATAATTATGTGCTTTTTTTCAGACTGACCACGATCCACGCAACCCTGCCTACGTCGCAACCCAGGCTCCACTTCCGCACACTGTTGCAGATTTTTGGCAGGTTAGTATATTTCTTCGTCAAACTATCTATTCTTATATAAGTATGATTCTAACACATACAGTTCCTGTTACTTCTTATATAAGTATGATTCTAACACATACAGTTCCTGTTACTCTTATATAAGTATGATTCTAACACATACAGTTCCTGTTACTTCTTATATAAGTATGATTCTAACACATACAGTTCCTGTTACTTCTTATATAAGTATGATTCTAACACATACAGTTCCTGTTACTACTTATATAAGTATGATTCTAACACATACAGTTCCTGTTACTACTTATATAAGTATGATTCTAACACATACAGTTCCTATTACTTCTTATATAAGTATGATTCTAACACATACAGTTCCTGTTACAATGTGTCTTCTTCAGTTATGTTTTATCCATCTCAAGCGACACGTCACTAGTTCAATTTAGGCATCCATCTCCCTGCCATCTCTCTGAAGTAGTGGTTAAGAGCGACCAATCCCCAGGTAAGAGCTAACAAGAGAAACAAAACCGAGCAGAATCAGCGATTTTACCTGGCGTTTTCCGTTATTTCCGTGCATTTCGCTGGCAGTCGACACACGGAGACATAAAGTATATAAAAAGTGACCAATGAAAATCAAAGCAATAAACGAGACATTACGTAAAAAAGATAGGTTTACTTTGTTTTGATTCTGTTGTTAAGTTATATTTGGGGATTGGTCGCATGTTACGCTGTTGCCTTTGTGCTCACGAGGTTGCGTGCTCGTGTTCCACTAGTGGCATGTTCTTGTTTACAAAGTAGATGTTTGTAAACATTCCTGGAGACTATCGCTTAAAGCTATGCAGCTACGTGCTGTGAGTGGTACCAGACAGCTTCGTAGAGAGGCATGGAATTTATATGGGGTATCCCAATTACAAAGAAGTCAATCAACTTTTTCAGACGCGCCAGCTCCGCGTCTTTAGTTAGTTTTTGCACATATAACTACAGAATAGCTTTTCTTAAAAATTCCTAAAACCTGATTTATCTTGACTGATCCTTATTTTTGGGTGGTTTTTATTGGCTACCGATACAAAGTTTACACAAAGTTGTCAATAATTAGTTGCACCATCCAAGGTGAGTGACGTTATATGGGATCAGCCCGCAGGAACATTCTAAAGAAGGACTTGTCCTAAACAAAGGGAAACACACACGTTAGTCATCCTCTTGAGTTTATTTTTCTAAGTAAGGTCTTGTCTTGTTCTGAGAAGGCAGATGTAGAACATGTGATGTAAATCCTTTGCCAGATACAGGTCTCCAGAAAGTAACTCGATAACTCCAAAAAGTAACTCGGTAACTCCCAAAAAGTAACTCGGTAACTCCCAAAAGTAACTCTGTAACTCCCAAAAAGTAACTCGATAACTCCCAAAAAGTAACTCGATAACTCCAAAAAAGTAACTCGATAACTCCCAAAAAGTAACTCGATAACTCCCAAAAAGTAACTCGGTAACTCCCAAAAAGTAACTCGGTAACTCCCAAAAAGTAACTCGGTAATTCCCAAAAAGTAACTCGGTAACTCCCAAAAAGTTGCTTTTATTTTTGTTGAACAGTTTATGCATGTCATGGTATTTCTGTTCCCTGAGGGTTACGAAACAACAATATTGTCTATCCCCAAGTAGTGTTGTTATAGTTACCACATTTTCCGTTGAGTGTAGGGGTTTGTGAAGGAGAGATGTGGTCTACGTTCCAGAGATAGGTGTGTTGTTCTGGGTGAGGTGTAGTCATGTTTGTTCAGAATGGTCTTGATGTCTATCCATCTTTTCCTAAGCCTGCCCTTGGCTCTGTACCCTGATTCCATCTTGTTATAAGCTCTTATGGGATGTTGATCATTCATCCTCATAAGATGTCTAAACCATTTTATCTGTTGTTTCTCTATATATTCGATGCATGATGTTATACCGGTTCACTTTCTAATGTTCTCACTGAGCATTTTGTCGAGTCTGGCGACTCCAATTGCCTTTCTTAGACACTTTATTTCGCAAGTCTTGATCTTTCTTTTATGTGTAGATGTCAGTTACCAAGTCTGGCATCGGTAGCATTTTATTGGCATAAATATGCTCTTAACCATTTGTTTATTTACTTCCATGTTTATTTTTTGGGTGCAATAGCAAAGGTGACCGATGGTATGTCACAGCATTTGCCTTTTGACATTTTGTTTCCATCACTCTATCGACTCGTTCGTCTTCTGTGAAGATATTTCTTAGGTACTTAAGAAATGGCTTATATGACAGCACAGAAAGGATGACAACAAGGAATGAACAACTTAACAACGAACTCAATCAACTGCTTTTCGCTATCTAAGCATCATATATGACGATGAATAAAAACGCAAGCCATCATCAACTCACTATCAAGAATATGCAATAAATACAACATGCGGATAAACATACAAAAGACAGAAACTATGCAAATAATGAGATCACCAAATTAACTAAACATTCCAATAGAGAAAACATAAATAGAACAAACAAAAATAATAATAATAAAACCCATAACCCATCAGGGTGGTGTGGGTGTCACAATGAGACATAACCCATCAGGGTGGTGTGGGTGTCACAATGAGACATAACCCATCAGGGTGGTGTGGGTGTCACAATGAGACATAACCCATCAGGGTGGTGTGGGTGTCACAATGAGACATAACCCATCAGGGTGGTGTGGGTGTCACAATGAGACATAACCCATCAGGGTGGTGTGGGTGTCACAATGAGACATAACCCATCAGGGTGGTGTGGGTGTCACAATGAGACATTTGGTGCAGTAAATAATATCCACACATCTCTATCCTCTACCATCCTGATGAGTTTGGAAATTCCACACCCTGTGCAGTCCTTGATATTATCCAGCCATGTATTTATATTTTTTGGCGACCCTTCTTTTCTCACTCTCCACCGTACCTTTAAGAGCATTTCCAGAACAATGCATGTCTTGCAATGTTTCTGTTGGTCTTCTTAGTGTATGCCCTATCTAGCTCCAGCTCCTTTCTCTTAGTTTGTCTTCCACTGAAGTGTGTTTAATTCTTTATATGAGTAACTTAATGTGTTATTCGTTGACCTTCGTGTAAAGAAAATTCGCGTGGGAATAACAAGCAATATTGATTGGGAAACGAAACAGTGGAACGCGCTTATAGAAGTATGTGGCTAGAATGTAGTGTGTTTTAGACAGTCGTTGTGTGTCTTCTGAAATAATGATTAGATTATTGTTTTCATCAACAGATGGTATGGGAACAAGGATCTGTAGTCATCGTGATGCTGACCAAGCTGGTTGAGAACGGAGCTACCCTGTGTCATCGGTACTGGCCTGAAGAAGGAAGTGATCTCTATCATATCCACGAGGTATGTAACATCTGCTCAATACATGTTTTTGTGTAGATACGTGATGTTGTTCGTGTGTCATTGTAGTTACGTACATAAACCTTCATATCTATACACCTTTTCACGCCCGGGTGGAGTAGGGGTTGTCAACAAACCTCTTATGCGTGTTATATCTTTAGTTATAGCTTCGAATTATTTCAATTTCTGGCCAATCCGTGTAGGATTTGTTTCTAATTTTACTGGTCTTCCTCTTTCCTTGTAGATTGAACAAGGGCTATGTATATTCACCCACTCCCTAGTAGACTAGCACGGGGTAGTCTTAAGCTACGAGAGCACACTACGACATAAAATCTAGAGAGTAGACTCTAAGGCAATCGATGGTGTATTACACCATCTTCTGACATCTATTGCAGTTATGTTTGTTTCCAAGTGTATTGGTGGTGCCATTCCCTTGGAACTAATCATTACTGTCGAAAGAGGTTTAGTGCAAACAAGCACGGCACTTTCTCCATAAAACCCTGCCTGTGCAAGTGTGGAACGTAGTGACTATGTGTCGTGGCAATGTAGGTTGACCTGTTTACTGTCAGTGAAACGTCATCATGCATGCCTCTAAAGTACTTTCATCAGATCGTGTAAATGTATCCGTCTACCAAATCGTGTCTGAAACCCTTTTTTTGTCTACAGCCCAATCCCAACTTTGCCTGTTTTTTCTCCCTACGTTGTCTTTTGTCTCCCTACTTTGACTGTTTTGTGCATGTTCTCATTAGTGTTCTTGTTGTAGTGTTTCAACTGTATTATAAGCAGGCCTCTATTTAGCACTGTCACTAAGTGTATTGTCTATTCCTTCTACGGTGCTAGATAGCCAACCCCGCATCCTTCCTTAGTCCCCTCTTATGACAAACATGACAACTGACATGGTACAACTACACCGCGCTCCTCTATCTGACAAAGTAGCTGCACAACAGTATGTATTTAGACATTGCTCTTCTTTCTTTTTCTTCTTCTGAGTTCATTCTCAGATCTCAAACTCCTGCAGATTAGTCGAATCGGCACAAGAGGAAATGCTCTCCTGCAGTCCAGGAAACAGAACGCGCTGTGTCATGTTTTACTGCTTAGCTGCGATATATGTGCATTTAGGTCTGACACATCTGACGTCAGCTTGTGTATACATTATTAACTTACACTATTTTAAGTGAAAGTTTCCTCACTTTTCATATTTCCTTTTTTTTTCTCGGTTGTATTCATATCCTGTTCTCTCCTGATTTTCTACTCTGCTATCAGTGTTTTCCTTATAAAGGCATTATGATCGAAACAGTGCCTCTATCGATCTTACAAGATGTATGCTTTAGTAAACAAACTTCTGTAAGTATTTTGATTATTTTTCATAATATTTAAATGTAGCGTTAACTTTTACAATGTTAACAAAATTGTATAAAGAGGAGCGAGGTATCCACTGATCGATGTTATCTTCAAGATAACTCTGTCAGCATTTGTCGATGATAACTTCAAGACCTCTAAGTATGAGCATTTGTCGATGACAATTTAAGACAATGTCAGCATTTTTCGATGACAATTTAAGACGATGTCAGTATTTGTCGATGAAGCCTGCAACATATTCTGGTTAAATAAGATTATCGGCAATGGGAACGGTGTCCAGAACTGAATATGTCACATGAAGATGATTGTGAAATAACGTGAAATCCACTAAATGAAGGCTGAATCCACTAAATGAAGGCTGAATTCACTAAATGAAGGCTGAATCAACTAAATGAAGGCTGAATACACTAAATTAAGGCTGAATCCACTGAATGAAGGGTGAATTCACTAAATGAAGGCTGAATCCACTAAATGAAGTTTGAATCCACTAAATGAAGGGTGAATCCACTAAATGAAGGGTTAATCCACTAAATTAAGGCTGAATTCACTAAATGAAGGCTGAATCAACTAAATGAAGGCTGAATACACTAAATTAAGGCTGAATCCACTGAATGAAGGGTGAATTCACTAAATGAAGGCTGAATCCACTAAATGAAGTTTGAATCCACTAAATGAAGGGTGAATCCACTAAATGAAGGGTTAATCCACTAAATTAAGGCTGAATCCACTAAATGAAGGCTGAATCCACTAAATGAATGCTCAATCCACTGAATGAAGGCTGAATCAACTAAATGAAGGTTGAATCCACTAAATGAAGGCTGAATCCACTAAATGAAGGCTGAATCCACTAAATGAAGGCTGAATCCACTAAATGAATGCTGAATCCACTGAATGAAGGCTCAATTCACTAAATGAAGGCTGAATTCACTAAATGAAGGTTGAATCCACTAAATAAAGGGTGAATCCACTAAATGAAGGCTGAATCAACTAAATGAATGTTGAATCCACTAAATGAATGCTGAATCCACTAAATGAAGGGTGAATCCACTAAATGAATGCTGAATCCACTGAATGAAGGCTCAATTCACTAAATGAAGGCTGAATCCCCTAAATGAAGGCTGAATCCACTAAATGAAGGCTGAATCCACTAAATGAAGGCTGAATTCACTAAATGAATGCCGAATTCACTAAATGAATGCTGAATCCACTAAATGAAGGCTGAATTCACTAAATGAATGCTGAATTCACTAAATGAATGCTGAATCCACTAAATTAAGGCTGAATCCACTAAATGAAGGCTGAATCCACTAAATGAAGGCTGAATCAACTAAATTAAGGGTGAATTCACTAAATGAAGGCTGAATTCACTAAATGAATGCTGAATTCACTAAATGAAGGGTGAATTCACTAAATGAAGTGTAATTCCTTTACTTCATCGTCTTTGTTCATTCTAAAATTACGTGAGATATATTTCTGCTTTGATACATAAAGTGCAGGTAGTAATGCCGCTAATTTATTGAAAAACTGCGATAATGTGCCTTTTTGCGCAGAACATACGATTTCTTAATATTTGTCTCTCGATTTAATTATACACTGGAGAAAGTTGTCGTTTGTCCGCCTCCTCGTGTTGTCCTATGACATCTCTTTCTTCTTCTTCCCCGTCGGTCTCCTTCAACCATCTTCTAGTAAGGTTTTCAATCAAGAATCAAGCAATATGTTCGTCTGTCTGCACGGAAATCAGTGTTCAATACGACATTTTTGAAATCGTTATTTCAATTTACTATTCCCGACATTATCTTCAATGTGACGATAAATATATTACTTCAATGTGACGATAAAACATATTACTTCAATGTGATGATAAAACATATTACTTCAATGTGACGATAAAACATATTACTTCAATGTGACGATAAAACATATTACTTCAATGTGACGATAAAACATATTACTAGGATTACCATTTGCGCTGAAAGTTCGGTCTCTAAGTCGGTTGTTTTTTTTCCACTGAGCCAGACATTTATCATCTGCCTATAAGCCCATTCTGAACTCTATAGTCTGCCTATAAGCCCATTCTGAACTCTATCGTCTGCCTATAAGCCCATTCTGAACTCTATCGTCTGCCTATAAGCCCATTCTGAACTATATCGTCTGCCTATAAGCCCATTCTGAACTATATCGTCTGCCTATAAGCCCACTCCAATCTCTATCATCTCCCTATAATCCATTCCAGTTTTTGTCATCTGCCTAAAAACCCATGGACACGATGGCATGAAAAGATGCATTTCTTTGCAGGAGGCAATAGAAGGTAGTTGAGACACAGATCGATTAAGATGTCGCTGGACAAACGATATTCAGTAATTCATGCACATGTTGCTAGAGGAGGCGGACAACTTGACAGAGACTGCGAATATTTCAGGAGATTCATAATGAATGCTACGTTCTAGAAAGAATACGTCACATGACATGACATTTCAGGAGATTCATAATGAGGGCTACGTTCTAGAAAGAATACGTCACGTGACATGACATTTCAGGAGATTCATAATGAATGCTACGTTCTAGAAAGAATACGTCACATGACATGATATTTCAGGAGATTCATAATGAAGGCTACGTTCTAGAAAGATTACGTCACGTGACATGATATAAGCCCATTCCAAGTTTGTATCTTTAAATGTTCGTTCTCAAACTGCTAATGTAGTGATAACACAGCTGGATTTGTTAAACTAGATCTGGGTTTTTTAACCGTCGCCTGGGGTGCTGGAGTTATTTTGGCCAAATTTGTCTTAATCTGTGGGGGTTTTTTTAGGAAATCCTAGACATTTAGCCATAAAGACGGATAATCTCCCCCACTCATAACGATGTTCAAAAACGGATCTCATGGAAGCGATGGAATTGCTAACGAGAATGGGCCTATAAACATTTTTTAATCTATACGTGTTTTCCTACTAGGGCCCTGGCCCGTGACCAATCGGCTGTATAGGAGACCTTTCAACTAAAACGTAACCATGAACTAGTTTCCCATCTCCGTACAATCTATTGGTCGGCTTGACTGTTTTTGGGATTCAACACCAAGTATATAAATACTGACCAACGAGAATCGCGAGAATTATCAAAAACGTCACGAATGGGGTCCAACTTAATTTAGCGAACAGGACGTATACTGGAGCCCGGTCATACCTGGCCTTGTATATACTGAATATGATATAGTTTGGGAATATCTGGGGTTTTTCTTGGCGATCTGGGATTATTTCATAAACGTCAGTGGTAGCTTTGTTCTAATCCATATCTCGTGTGTCCGAACGATTTTTTCTAGATTTCCAGAATGATTTAGTGGTAGAAATGAATTGCGTCACTGTTTTATGTGCACCAGTGACCTACAACATATGTCTTGTATCGTTTAACAAATTCATTATACGAGATGATAGATTCTCGTTCGATCAGTTAATTTATTAATGAACTAGATGGCTGACATGCACGTGTAACATCAACCGTGACATTACTCACTAACTATACACCACAAGTCATTCCCAATTACCTTTCAGGTACACCTTGTGTCGGAACACATCTGGTGTGATGATTACCTGGTCAGGAGTTTCTACCTAAAAAACCTGCAAACGAGTGAGACTCGAACTGTAACTCAATTTCATTTCCTGACCTGGCCTGATCTCTCAGTTCCGGCTTCCATTAAGGCTCTCCTAGATTTCAGAAGGTATGTAATGTTTTGTTTTTCTATATTAAACTTATATTATTATGTTATGTTATTCCAATTAATGAAAACTTACTTTCCGCGCTCTCGCTCTCTCTCTCTCTCTTCTCTATCTCTCTCGCTCTCTCTAGTTATCTCTGTGCTTGCTACTTTTAATTGTTTAATTACGTTTATTTCTATCGTATTATTATCTGCATTACTTTTATTTTGGGCTTGCTTGCCGCGTGTTTCAACACTATATTAAGTTTACATATTAAATTTGCTGTGACATTTTATTGTTTTATATTTACATTACATTTAAGGCTCCATTACGTTCAGTCTTTCTACAAATCACATTTGCTGATCGTATACCATATTCTCTCATTACATATCACATTTTGAGGTATTATACCTTATTCTCTCATTACATATCATATTTGAGGATGGTATACCTTATTCTCTCATTACATATCATATTTGAGGATGTTATACCTTATTCTCTTCCTATATATCACATTAGATGTTTTATTTCCTTCTGTTCTGAATAGACTACATCTGAGGCCTTACGATATTGTATTCTCTCCACAGATTACATCTGGGGCTTTTGATGTACTCTCTCCACAGATTACATCTGAGGCTTTATGATGTATTCTCTCCACAGATTACATCTGAGGCTCTATGATGTATTCTCTCCATAGATTACGCCTGATGTTTTATGATGTATTCTCTCCACAAATTACATCTGAGGCTTAATGATGTATTCTATCCACAAATTACATGTGAGGCTTTATGATGTATTCTCTCCACAAATTACATCTGAGTCTTTATGATGTATTCTCTCCATAGATTACATCTGAGGCTTTATGTATTCTCTCCACAGATTAAATATGATGTATTCTCTCCACAGATTGCGTATTATTTATTCTCTCCACAGATTACATCTGAGGCTTTATTATGTATTCTCTCCACAGATTACATATGATGTATTCTCTCCACAGATTACATATGATGTATTCTCTCCACAGATTACGTATGATGTATTATCTCCACAGATTACATATGGTGCTTTATAATGTATTCTCTCCATAGATTACATATGGTGATTTATGATGTATTCTCTCCATAGATTACATATGATGTATTATATCCACAAATTATATCCAAGACTTTATGATATTACATTTCTCCTCAGATTACATTTGAAGTTTTATGATGTATTTTCTCCCCATAAAACGAATGAGGCTTAAATATGTTGTACTCTCTTCACAGATTACATTTGATTCTTTTATTACGCTATATTCTCTCTACAAAGCAGTCTAAGATGTGCAACGTTGCATTCTCTGACTATATATTTCATTTAATGTAGACTTTTATCTTCATAGATACTACTTATAAAAACATTTCTATAATATAGAAGCATCGTAGATTTATTATTAAAGAAAAACAATAATACAACAAACATGGTTTGAACTAGGTCTGCTCAGACGGCACCTACTCGCCTCACAACTTGAGTCAACAATATTGATTACATAAAGTTTAACATCATCACGTGTCAGAAGGCATCTGTGCTACAAGGACCACTCAAGGTCTACTTGTTAACATGAATAATACTCATCCCATTTGCTGCTTGAGAATCTCTCTTGATTAATAATTCCTCCATATTTGAGAATCTCTCTTGATTAATAATTCCTGCCTACTTCTTTGTTATATTATTTATTTACTTATGTCACATCTGAAGTAACATTGTTTATGTTTATATGTTGTTTATGTTTACTAGTAGGCCTATTGACACGTGTAGCACTGAGACCTTCTAGCACTTCCTAACGTTAAGTGTTTGTAGTTGTCGAGGAATGTACATACCTGTGCAGTGTGTGTGGTTGTTGTCTGTGTGTCGTTCGACACGTCCATATTCATAATAGTTGGGAATATACACGTTGTAAGTCTTGACTAAATTCGCATCTTATGTGATGTAGGTGTCATTTGAGCGGTCCTGGTTCAAATCCCGTGTGCTACATTTTGTTAAGATTATATTTCGTATTACTTTAACTGTCTACAAATTACGTTGAAAGTAATATTACGTGCGGTGTTTCTTCAAATTTATCTCCCAAATTTATTTTTATACCCAAAATACCGTAACTTCAGGCGATCGTGAACTATATTTTGAGAGGAACGTCTTATACATCGTAAATTCATCACGTCAGTTAACTAGTATGTAATAATGGAGATACTCAATGGGAGATCAGAGAAAGGAGATACTAAATGGGAGATGAGAGTAGATATTTACGTGTGCGGAATGTAGTAATTATGCTCTAACGACTTACTTACTCACTTTGAAATAGTCGGGGGATGGGAGGATGTGGGTGTTATTTTGTAAAGAGAGATATTTCAAGTTGTGTTTGTCCGTTGGGGCTGCTGACACTTTTTATTTCGCAGCAAATTTCCGAGCCATATTTCTGATCGCTTTTAACCTCCATTGTTGAGATATCCGGTGACACCCCACGGGACTGTGCCTATCTTCATTAGCATATTTAATAATGATGTCTTTTAATGTGATTAAGCGTGTGTGTGTGCGTGTCTGTATGTGCGTGTGTGTGTATATATATATATATATATATATATATATATATAATGGGGGGAGGGGTTTACTTGTTGTCCGCAACGCTGAAGATATAAATCGATGGAGGATTCTGTTGATGCGCTTCCAATGCGGTGTCCTTAACCTGTGACAGGTTTTAGCTTTATTCTGTATTATATATATATTTATATATATAAAGAGAGAGAGAATGACAGAGGAGACAATTTGATTGACAGATGACAGATGGATAAAAGGATGGATTGTTGGATGTATACCTTGATAGATGCATAAGTTTGGATAGATGGACGTTTTAGGCATATGAGTAGAAAAAACATTGTTCAATCAAAGTGCCATGCCGAGTGGCGTAGTCGATCATGTTTCTCCATAACTTTTTGTATCTTGTGTTGTTAATAATTCTGTTTGTGACATTATCTCTTCTGCAACAGTGACAATCAATCCAGAAATGTATCTTTTTCTCTTCCTCTGTCACTTCTCCACCTTTAATCCTTCCGGCGGTGGAGCTCAAATGTTCAAGTTGTTTCTTCACATGCGCTAAATATCTTGACTGTCTGCTTCTAATCTGTATTTTTACTTCAATATTTCTGAGAATTGCTATATTATTATTTTTGGCTTTTCTTGCAATTTTCATTATTCTTCTCAACAACAAGAAAAGCTCAGTTGTATCCAGCTCACCTTGAGCTATTTTGTTTACATACATGCTTCACATCCATAAAATAGAGTTGGTTCGATGTAACACCTAGCACTCAAATTCGTACAATCATTTATTCTAGTACTCCATTGCATAGAATGTTGTTTATTTTCTGAAATGCTGATTTCATTTGAGCTATCCTGATCTTATTGGAGCACCTGCCATCTGATGTTCAAATGATGTAATGTTAAATATGTAAAATTAATGCAGATATGTCAGTAGTTCGATTGATAAATAGATATGTCAGTAGTTCTATTGATAAATAGATATGTCAGTAGTTCTATTGATAAATAGATATGTCAGTAGTTCAATTGATAAATAGATATGTCAGTAGTTCGATTGATAAATAGATATGTCAGTAGTTCTATTGATAAATAGATATGTCAGTAGTTCTATTGATAAATAGATATGTCAGTAGTTCTATTGATAAATAGATATGTCAGTAGTTCAATTGATAAATAGATATGTCAGTAGTTCAATTGATAAATAGATATGTCAGTAGTTCGATTGATAAATAGATATGTCAGTAGTTCTATTGATAAATAGATATGTCAGTAGTTCTATTGATAAATAGATATGTCAGTAGTTCAATTGATAAATAGATATGTCAGTAGTTCGATTGATAAATAGATATGTCAGTAGTTCAATTGATAAATAGATATGTCAGTAGTTCGATTGATAAATAGATATGTCAGTAGTTCGATTGATAAGTAGATATGCAGTTATGATGACATTTATATTGATTGGTCTATCTATTCGATTCGCTGAAAACCTGTGTTGTCTTTCGGCGTCAGGGATAGAAGTGTTGGTCTGGAGACGACCGTCTTGTGTACTGAGTATATTGTGGAATTTGTCGCCTCTTATTTCAGTGGTTCATCGTTTTTGTGGTTTTGTTTGGTGGATTCACGATTAATAGATGGAAAAATATTCTAGAACAAGCTTAGAAAATGTAACATATTTTCACGGCACGTAAACACATGATGATGATGGAATAATCCCTTTAGTTGTGAGCTGGTAGCTCTTGACAGCCTATAATCTTTCTAACGCGAGCACGTGTTCTTCTTAGTTGTGTAACTGCTGAGGCGACAATTCCTGGACTTATATACAATCTCAATAGCATGGATGTGTAACAGGGATATATAGATGCATGTTTAGTCCCTGAACTTAGGTATACCAGTGCGTCAGTATCGCAGACCTACCACATCCTACTCAAGGCACAGAACACATATCTGGGTCTACTATCTCATCATTCTTCTGTCAGATTTGTTAACCCATCTGTTGTGGTGACACATCTAGCATTCCCAGTGATTTAAGAGTCTACCACAAGAGGGCAAACGTGCAGTGTCTGATGACCTCATCCCTTCGTCATCCACAGGCATTATTTGATAGATGACAAAAGTAAGATTATTTGATAGATGACAAAAGTAAGATTATTTGATAGATGACAAAAGTAAGATTATTTGATAGATGACAAAAGTAAGAAACTAAGACAGGACGTGACAATTATGATATTTTCACAGTTGACAAATCGTCATCCTATCCCCCCCCCCCAACCTTTCTTTAGTCGCCTTCTACAACATTCCTAGAAAGATATTGGCCTGGTCACACGGAAGACATGTATGTACTGAACAAATAAAACATTCTGACGATACGGAACCACGCGTATGCATAGAAAATAGAATACATTCTGACAATACAACAATTTCATTATTACATTATCCATATTATTAATTCAATATTTTCTCCAGTATTTTTCCATTGAATTATTCTCCAACATACCCAGCAGCACAACCGTCAATTTACTCAAACTCCTGTATCTCGGCATGCTTCTGTATCTTGACTGAACACGTTCAGTCATCAGTCATGTCACACACACGCATACACACCCCATCTGTGACTACTAGTTGTTTTGAGTGTGCTACTAATATTTATAATATATGTACAATGTTCGATTCGTATGACCACTTGTGGTGCATCGTTATTAATAATAGCTTCTACCTAGGGTATTTACATTCAAATCCAGTCAGTGGTGTGGTTTTTAATATTATTTATATATAATTATTAAATATGTTAATATATGTATTTAGGTTAAATTTAAATAGATCAATATATTTATTTAGGTTAAATTTAAATAAATTAATATATTTATTTACGTTAAATGTTAAATAGATCAATATATCTATTTACGTTAATTGTTAAATAGATCAATATATTTAGGTTGAATGTATATGTCTGCTGTAAATTACGACGGGAGTAGAATTTTCTTTTCCTTTTTTTAAGTTCGTTCTCGATCGCATTGGATCTCTCTTGTAGCTGGATGTTCCTACTAGATTTCTCAATCTCTCATCGGATCTCTCCTGTAGCTGGATGTTCCTACTAGATTTCTCAACCTCCCATCGGATCTCTCTTGTAAAAGGATGTCTCTACTAGATTTCTCAATCTCGCATTGAATCTCTTTTGTAGAAGGACGTTCCTACTAGATGTCCAGCAGTACATAGTCCAGAGAACGGAAATGCCATTTTATTTGCGGCAATGTCACAACATATCCGACTTCGGTATTGTTTCAGTGTTTTTACCACTTCCACGAAACGGTGGACATCTGTAACCATACCGCTAGTAGAGTAAGTCAGCTGTATGTTAGAACTATTTCTTGTATTTACATGCCGGTGGATGTCTGTAACCATACCGCTAGTAGTATGCAATTCTAACTCTTGTTTATTGTGCATGTGCAACACGTACCGAGTGGCTAGAAATTATGTCTCGGAACCGGGAGGTATTTCAGTTCTTGGGTTCAAACCGCTTGTTGTGACAAATATGTATGGTTTCTTAACCGGAAGATCTTTGAGTTCTTGGGTTCAAACCACTGGTTGGGACAACAATGTATAGATTCTCCAGAACATTATTTCATACCCGTATGAAAGTTCATAGTCTGAAAATAAACATTTCCATGGAGAACTTCAGACTGGCACCCGTATGACCGAGGAGCAGAATAAGTATTTTAAATACACTTAAGATTTCATTGACTCACTTCAACGCAGGCACAAATTTATGGGAGTTTTGCACACGACAGATCCTACTGGCGGTGCAGAATCAAGAATGGTGCAGCAGCTGCAGAGAACCTGACATCATGATGCGCACCAAAATCGTACTAGTATAGAGGCAAAGGCGACTCAAATGTTCCACAGACTCCTCGCACGCATACACAGAGTATGGTAGAAAATTCCTGACACGCATAGGACCTATTAGTTGCAGCAGGACACAAAACGGACATATTTATCTTCACCATCATCATTGCAGTTTGGCTGATCGACCATCGTCAATTATGACGGACGAGTAACATATCATACAGAGAGAGGAAGAGTGCGCCCAAGACGTCGATGGTGCAGTGATATATCAGATTGCTTAAACATGTCTCTAGCTGCGACAGGTCAACTAGCCCATAATCGCGGAGTTCAGAGAATCTATAATGAAGACCAGGTTCTGGAAAGAATATGTCACATGATGATAGACACAGAAAACACCAATGTCTATAACACGAGATTATGTCAGCTTTTCTGTTTTCGTTCGTTCTCTTACTCCTGCGGATTAGCAGGGTGTAGTCCGGAGAACGGAATTCGATGTGTCATGTTTACAGCATAGCTGTGATATTTTTGCAATTCGGTCTGATACATTCTTGACTCAGCATGGTTTCTTGGTCACTTTATGAGTATATGGAATGAGACAGCGAATTCACGCCATAACCACCTTAGTCACCTTTTAGAACATGAATAGAAGGTAAACGATGTTGCCAGTCTTTACTCCTCTTTGAGGCCCCCACGACGCTCGGGATTTTATGTCAGTTAAACAACATAACAAGTCACAAAATCGTTTCCTAAATGCAACGAAGACAAAAATAGTGCAGATCAATAGAAATGGACTCGCATCTACAATAGCTATTGACAACAAACAAGTAGAAAATGTCAACAAGTTTGAATATCTCCTTTCAACAATCAACACCGCAGGATATTACTCAGTAGAGATCAGAAAGAGATTAGCAATATCACTACAGAAACATCACAAATGAAAAATATATAGCTAGGGGCAAACAGAAAAACAAAGTTACAACTATTAAGAAGCTATGTTTTTTTTCCTTGATAACATATGGTTGATAGACTTACGCAATGACATCGTCAATGGAAAATAAAATATGGACATTTGAATTGATTATGGTATAGAAAGGTTTAAGAAAACAAAGACAGAAAGATGGAAAAAAACAGACATACGCAAAAAGCTTAACAATGGTGAAGATGGACTCTTCAAAACTATCAAAAAACGTATGTTAATATATTTTGAACATAAGCAGGCGCAATGGTTTAGATTTTAGATTAATAATGGAGGGTACAAAATCCCTCCCTGCAACTCATTAACAGGACACATGCAGTATTTGACATTTTTACAATGGAGGGTACAATTCAATGAAAGTTTGACAATGGAGGGTGCAATTCAATGAAAGTTTCACAATGGAGGGTACAATTCAATGAAAGTTTCACAATGGAGGGTACAATTCAATGAAAGTTTCACAATGGAGGTACAATTCAATGAAAGTTTCACAATGGAGGGTACAATTCAATGAAAGTTTCACAATGGAGGGTACAATTCAATGAAAGTTTCACAATGGAGGGTACAATTCAATGAAAGTTTCACAATGGAGGGTACAATTCAATGAAAGTGAATAAGAGACTAACCAAAATTATGATGGACACGAGCATATCTGAAGGTCTGTTTAAAATTACAGAGGAACTGACTAGACGTCTTGCAGTACCGGGAGACTTACAGAGTGGCAGTAAGGACAATATTCTACAAAGGACAAGTTACATATAAATAAAACCGGTAACTCTACATTCTTGTATCAAATAATGATACATGTCCTACCTAATATACAAATAGTTCTACATTCTTGTATCAAATAACGATGCATGTCCTCCTTGTTATAGTAATAATTATTATTTCTTCTATCACATAATGATAGATGTCCTAATTGATATAACCGGTAACTCTAAATTCTTGTATCAAATAATGATTGATGTCCTACCTGTTATACTAATAATTCTACTTTCTTGTATCAAATAATGATTGATTTCCTGATATATTTCTACCCTTCCCCACCCCCACCCCCCAATTGTGACGTAATTTATGGACAATCCCCTATATTTTTGTCCTGTAATTATACTAATAATAGTTCGTGTCTATAGTTGCTAGTAATGTATTTTAGTAATAAGTCAGTAATAATGCTCACAGTGTTGCCAGATTGTATTTGATAATGTAACTAATGTTTGAACCTGCCAATCTCCAGCTAACAATCACGCAAATTACTAACCAAGTTTCGCTTCATTTAGCCATTACCTGCTGCTTTTCCTGGCGGCTTTTGTGATTTAGCAATTGTACGGTGAGCAAATTGCATAGTCACAAAAGTGATCAGGGGTGCATGACATCTACTTACCACAGACACTGCTACATACCACCAACGGTACTGCTACTACCAAGTGCCACTGCAACTAATATTTCATATCTAGCTAACAAACTTCTGCAGAACTTTGATGCTTATATAGCTTTGTTATTTTGTTTTTCTTTTTCCACAATGTATGCTTATATGTAGCTCACATTGTCAAACTCTAGACTAACTGTTTTTTGCCATACATCATTGCACAAAGTCAATGCCTGCTCCAGAATATTTGCCATGCGTGATGATCGTATCTTTGCTGTCTAGCTGTTCTCCGTGTTTGTCGTTAGCCGGACATACTGAGTTAGCAGGAGACAATAAGTTAGATGGAGAACCTGAGTTAACCTGAGACACTAAGTTAGCCAGAGACACTGAGTTAGCTGGAGATACTGAGTTAGCGTGAGACATTAAGTTAGACGGAGACATTAAGTTAGCCAGAGACATTAAGTTAGCCGAAGACACTGAGTTAGCCAGAGACAGTGAGTTATCCGGAAATACTGAGTTAGTCGAAGATACTGAGTTAGCCGGAGATACTGAATTAGCTGGAGACACTCAGTTACCTGGAGACACTCCGTTAGCTGGAGACACTCAGTTAGCTGGAGATACTCAGTTGCCTGGAGATACTCAGCTGGAGATACTGAGTTAGCCGGAGATACTGAGTTAGCCGGAGATACTCAGTTAGCTGGAGACACTGAGTCAGCTGGAGACACTGTGTTGGCCGGAGACATTGAGTTAGCCGGAGACACTGAATTAGCTGGAGACACTGAGTAGGCAGAGACACTGAGTTAGCTTGAGAACTGAGTTAGCTGGAGACACTCAGTTAGCTGGAGACACTGAGTTAGCTTGAGAACTGAGTTAGCTGGAGACACTGAGTTAGCCGGAGACACTCAGATAGCTGGAGACACTAAGTTAGCGAGAGATACTGAGTTAGCCGGAGACACTCAGTCAGCTGGAGACACTGAGTTAGCTGGAAACACTCAGTTAGCCGGAGATACTGAGTTAGCCGGAGACACCTAGTTAGCCGGAGATACTCAGTTAGCCGGAGCCACTCAGATAGCCGGAGATACTGAGTTAGCCGGAGACACTCAGTTAGCCGGAAATACTGAGTTAGCTGGAGACACTCAGTCAGCTGGAGACACTCAGTTAGCCGGAGATACTGAGTTAGCTGGAGACACTCAGTCAGCTGGAGACACTGAGTTTGCTTGAGAACTGAGTTAGCTGGAGACACTGAGTTAGCTGGAGACACTGAGTTAGCTTGAGAACTGAGTTAGCTAGAGACACTGAGTTAGCCGGAGATACTGAGTTAGCCGGAGATACTGAGTTAGCTGGAGATACTGAGTTAGCCGGAGATTCTCAGTTTGCTGGAGATCCTGAGTTAGCTGGAGATGCTGAGTTAGCCGTAGACACTAAGTTAGCCGGAGACACTGATTTAGCCGGAGACACTAAGTTAGCTGGAGATCCTAAGTTAGCTGGAGATGCTGAGTTAGCCGGAGACACTCAGTCAGCTGGAGACACTGAGTTAGCTGGAAACACTCAGTTAGCCGGAGATACTGAGTTAGCCGGAGACACCTAGTTAGCCGGAGATACTCAGTTAGCCGGAGACACTCAGATAGCCGGAGATACTGAGTTAGCCGGAGACACTCAGTCAGCTGGAGACACTCAGTTAGCCGGAGATACTGAGCTAGCTGGAGACACTCAGTCAGCTGGAGACACTCAGTTAGCCGGAGATACTGAGTTAGCTGGAGACACTCAGTCAGCTGGAGACACTGAGTTTGCTTGAGAACTGAGTTAGCTGGAGACACTGAGTTAGCTGGAGACACTGAGTTAGCTTGAGAACTTAGTTAGCTAGAGACACTGAGTTAGCCGGAGATACTGAGTTAGCCGGAGATACTGAGTTAGCTGGAGATACTGAGTTAGCCGGAGATTCTCAGTTTGCTGGAGATCCTGAGTTAGCTGGAGATGCTGAGTTAGCTGGAGATACTGAGTTAGCCGGAGACACTAAGTTAGCCGGAGACACTAAGTTAGCTGGAGACACTAAGTTAGCTGGAGACACTTTTTTAGCCGGAGACACTAAGTTAGCCGGAGACACTGAGTTAGCCGTAGACACTTAGTTAGCCGGAGACACTGATTTAGCCGGAGACACTAAGTTAGCTGGAGATCCTAAGTTAGCTGGAGATGCTGAGTTAGCTGGAGATGCTGAGTTAGCTGGAGATGCTGAGTTAGCTGGAGATGCTGAGTTAGCTGGAGATGCTGAGTTAGCTGGAGATGCTGAGTTAGCTGGAGATGCTGAGTTAGCCGGAGACACTAAGTTAGCTGGAGATGCTGAGTTAGCTGGAGATGCTGAGTTAGCCGGAGACACTGAGTTAGCTGGAGATCCTGAGTTAGCTGGAGATGCTGAGTTAGCCGGAGACACTGAGTTAGCTGGAGATGCTGAGTTAGCTGGAGATGCTGAGTTAGCCGGAGACACTGAGTTAGCTGGAGATGCTGAGTTAGCTGGAGATCCTGAGTTAGCTGGAGATGCTGAGTTAGCTGGAGATGCTGAGTTAGCTGGAGATGCTGAGTTAGCCGGAGACACTGAGTTAGCTGGAGATGCTGAGTTAGCTGGAGATGCTGAGTTAGCCGGAGACACTAAGTTAGCTGGAGATGCTGAGTTAGCTGGAGATGCTGAGTTAGCAGGAAACACTAACGCAAATTAACAAATGAACAGTTACATTAGCCAAGATGAGTGATGCAGGACCTATAATCTGGAGAAGGCTTGACCAGGTACTTCAATCTGGTCGACATCTGTTGCGAAGGCATTTGTGAGCTAGTCTAACAATCCCACCTTGAACATCAGATGATGGTAGGTATTAAGTTATAGACGATTTGTGATGTGGAAAGTATGTTCTTGTAGAAGTTGTGTCCATGTAGACAGTATGTCCATGTATAAGGTGTGTCCATATACAAGGTATGTCCATGTAGAAGGTATGTAGATATAGAAGGTATGCCCATATAGAAGGTGTGCCTATGTAGAAGGTATGTCCATGCAGAGATTATGTACTTGGAGAATTTATGTTCTTTCAGAAAGTATACCCTTTTAAATGACGTATCTATTTAGAAAGTACATCGATTTAGAAGGTAGGCCCATGTAGAAGGTATTTCCATTTATAACGTATGCCTATGTACAAAGTATTCCCATGTAAAGGGTATGCCCATGTAGATGTTTTGTTCTTGGAGAAGATATGCCAATGTATAAAGTTTGTTCTTGTTGTAGGTATGTTCATGTAGAATGTTTGTCCTTGTAGTAGGTATGTTATTGTAGAGTATATATCAATTTAGAAGGTATTTTTAAGTAGAAAATATGTTACTCTAAAATATATGTTCATTTAAATGGTATGTCCATGTAGAAGATTTGTTCTTCTAAAAGGTATATTATTGTAGAATTTATGCTCATTTAGAAGGTATTTATATGTAGAATGTATGTCTATGTACAGGGCATGTCGGCAAAAAATGAATATACCAGGTAAATTATGTTTTGCCAATCACTGGAAGCATATAGGAAAACACACACAAATAAAACGTTTCACCTCAAGGTCATTGTGAAGAAGGTAACATAGCACACGTTGAACACTGCCTATGATCGCATTAAGGTACACTTTAAAATGAAGACAGGAAAATACCGGAAGGAAGTGAATAGTAGATGGTAGTACAAAAACTGAAGAAACGAAGACGAAACAAGAAACGGGACATCGATAGAACATAACAGAATAACTAAACATGTAACAAGAGCGTTTAGATCGAAATGAAATATGCTCCCTTATTGACAGATATATCTATTTGTATGCGTATGCCGCACAGTTCATTAGAGAAGTATGATTTTATGCCGGTCATCTGAAAATCACACGCACCCAAGTAATGTGTGCCATTGTAGTGTGCATCAACAGGAGCGCATAACCTTTTGTTAATGTCGCACATATGTTGACATAATCGGTCGCCGTAAACCTTGGCAGTCTCCTGTATGAAGGACAAGACACAATGGTTGCACATAATGCATTTGTGGACATTACGACTGCGAGTCATAGGCAGAAGTGTTGCATCAGTTATTTTCCACATTGACGGTGGCAAATTGGCCAGAGAAACCTTGGTGCGAATGTAGACTAATGTGTCCTTAAAATGTTTAAATCATTCAAACTATTGATATATGTTCTTAGCTACTATTTGTATCATCAGACTTTAGATATATGTTCCTAGCTACTATTTGTATCATCAGACTTTAGATATATGTTCCTAGCTACTATTTGTATCATCAGACTTTAGATATATGTTCCTAGCTACTATTTTATCATCAGACTTTAGATATATGTTTGTATCATTCAAACTTTTCATATATGTCTTTAGCGACTATTTGATCATCCTAACTTAATTTTATATATGTTTTAGCTACTATTTGATCAAACTTGATTAGATATATGTTTTAGCCATTATTTTATCATCCAAACTTAATTAGATATATGTTTTAGCTACTATTTTATCATCCAAACTGCATAATTTGTATTAAGTAGTATTTTATCATCAGACTTGAAAGAATGGTTTTTCTTCCCAGTATTTCACCATCAAATCTTGGATAATAGTTTCATGTTAGTATATTGTCCTCCTCCGGTTCTGTGGCACAGAGCACGTCTGTCAGTACAAGGTACCGGGTTAGAATCCCGTCACATGCAATTGTACATCCGGACTGCTTAGAAAGCAATGGTACACTACTGAACGTATTCATATTCCCTATATTTATGTTCACTTCCACAATGATACATTATTACTAATACTTTATAATCAGACTTTAGATAATAGTTTGTTATTAGTATTCTGTCATCAGACTTTAGATAATAGTTTGTTACATTCTGTCATCAGACTTTAGATAATTGTTTGTTACTAATATTCTATCAACAGACTTTAGATAATAGTTTTTGACTAGAATATTATTCTGTCATCAGAATTTAGATAATAGTTTGTGACTAGAATATTATTCTGTCATCAGAATTTAGATAATAGTTTGTGACTAGAATATTATTCTGTCATCAGAATTTAGATAATAGTTTGTGACTAGAATATTATTCTGTCGTCCGACTTTACTTATATTTTACGATTAGTCTTTCGATAATAGTTTTTTATGAATATTTTTGTATCATCAGACCTTGAATAATGGTTTCTTACTAGTATTTTGTTGTCCGGACATAGATAACCTTATTTTCTGATATTCAAATATACCATAAGAAATAATCCCATCGAATGTGCTGATCTTCGCTGTTCTAATTTATATTGCATTTTTGTTTGAATGTCTAATACTTCTGATATGGCAGTTTATGTTGTCAGTTTCTGCGTTGACTTTTAATTGGGAAATTATGAATATCTTGAAGTCAGATTGTTCTTGACTTTTTGGGTCAGCTTGTCTACACGAGGTAATAATCTGTCTTTTGACTAGTGTTCGGGTTGGAATATTCACCAATGTAGGTTGGGAGATTCGACAATGTAGGTTAGGAGATTCAACATTGTAGGTTGGTAGATTCGATAATGTAGGTTGGGAGATTCGATAATGTAGGTTGGTATATTCACCAATGTAGATTGATAGATTCGACCACGTAGGTTGAGATATTACCATTGTAGATTGATAGATTCGACCATGTAGGTTGTGATATTACCATTGTAGATTGAGAGATTCGACCATGTAGGTTGGGATATTCACTATTGTAGATTGAGAAATCGACAATGTAGGATTGGATATTCACTAATGTAGATTGAGAGATTCGCCAATGTAGATTGGGATATTCACCAGTGTAGGTTTGGATATTACCATTGTAGATTGAGAGATTCGACCATGTAGGTTGGGATATTCATCAATGTAGATTGAGAGATTTGACAATGACACTGTAGGTTAGGATATTCCCCAATGTAGGTTGGGAGATTGGACAATGTATTTGCCATTTTATTTATCTATAATTTTATAGCCAATAATTGTGTATATTGAAATATGACAGTGTGATGTCTTGAGCACTTGTACTTTCACAGTACTTAGATTTTCTAAAGTGTAATTTGTGTTTTATAGGTTCGCATAGTGATTGCTTAATAACTGTAAAGTATTGATACTTCTATTTGGTTTTCTTTGTGACACTTTAGTTTTAGTTTTCTTGGTGGTATTTTAGTTTTCTCTTTCCGGGTACATAAACTTTCTTGGTGGCACTTTAGTTTTCCTATTGATATTTTAGTTTCTTTATTTTGGGGAACATTAGTTTTCTTGGTGGTACTTTAGTTTCTTGGGTACTTTTTAAGCATCCTTAAATTGACAATGTACCGCTCTGTGGCGAAAAGGCAACGATCTCGTATTGGACAGTCAATGTACCTGGTTTAATGGCATGTAGTTGTCTCTTCAGCGTTGGTAAAATATTAGAAGACTAACGTAAATATTGCCCAAATATCGCTACAGTCAAGACATACTAACGTAAATATTGCCTAAATATCGTGACAGTCAAGACATACTATCGTAAATATTGCTTAAATATCGTGAGAGTCAAGACATACTAACGTAAATATTGCCTAAATATCGTGACAGTCAAGACATACTAACGTAAATATTGCCTAAATATCGTGAGAGTCAAGACATACTAACGTAAATATTGCCTAAATATCGTGAGAGTCAAGACATACTAACGTAAATATTGTCTAAATAGCGTCAGAGTCAAGACATACTAACGTAAATATTGTCTAAATAGCGTCAGAGTCAAGACATACTAACGTAAATATTGCCTAAATATCGTGACAGTCAAGACATACTAACGTAAATATTGCCTAAATAGCGTGAGAGTCAAGACATACTAACGTAAATATTGTCTAAATAGCGTCAGAGTCAAGACATACTAACGTAAATATTGTCTAAATAGCGTCAGAGTCAAGACATACTAACGTAAATATTGCTTAAATATTGCTACAGTCAAGACATACTAACGTAAATATTGCCTAAATATCGTGAGAGTCAAGACATACTAACGTAAATATTGCCTAAATATCGCGAGAGTCAAGACATACTAACGTAAATATTGCCTAAATATCGTGAGAGTCAAGACATACTAACGTAAATATTGCCTAAATATCGCTACAGTCAAAACATATTGTCTTCATATCTTCGTTAAAAAATAGGATATGCCCCCTATACTATCAGCTTTTGTTTTGAAGTGCTGATAGAGTGCCCTTAGACATCCTTCAGTGCACTTAAAGTTTTCTTAAAGTTCTCTTAGCGCTATTTATAATTTCATTAATGGCTGCACATTTCCGTGTTTCAGAACCCGGGGGTTCTTTCATCGCTGTTTAATTAATTCTTTACTGTCCATACTTTTTTGTCTTATTTCGTATGCTTTCTTGGTATTTTACAATGATTATATATGTACCATAAATACGACAAGATGCTGGTGACATACAGATACATGACCATTGCAATGACGCTTAGATATGGAAAGGGGATGTAATCTTAAATGAAAATATTTATTAACCTATCATATTGTATTCATTAATTCGTTCATAATTAATGTCCGTCGCCGTAAAGAAGGTTGACTGCAAATGTGACCGTCGGTATTATAGGTGACCTACTGTCAACTAAATCGTAAACATGAACTAGTTTCTTATTTGCGCGAAATCTATTGGTTAACCTTGGTTATTTTTTGGCATGGGACTCCAAGTATGTAAATAACAGCCAATCGAAGGCCCAACAATAATCATGAACATAACGAATTTGGTCCTCATTAAATTAGCTAGAAGACATGTAGTACTCAGTCGATAGTAACCAGGGCCGGTCTTAGGCCATTGCAACCTATGCGACTGCAGTGGGCCCCGCACTTCATAGGCCCATAAATTCATATTAGAATTTATTTTATTATCCTCTTCCTTACCCAGACTGGGCCCCGCGCAATCCGTTTCGCATTGGGCCCCTCAATTGTTAGGGCCGGCCCTGATAGTAACGCTGCAACCACGACCTTCGACAGTAATACAGTACATCTCAGCTGAAAGTAAACATGACCTAAAAGGCTTATTTTTTACCATTTCCGTGTATTTCGTTGGTCTGCCTTGACTTTTTTTACCAGGCGACTACAAGTATATAAAAAGTGAGTATCGAAAACATGACAATAATCAAAAACGTGAAGGTGTGTCTACGTTCTGTTGAGATGTCTATACCGGAGTCAACGGACATTCTTCAACGGACATCCAACATCCTCTGTCTCTTGGTGGTGGAATCCCCTAGACCTTGAACGTCAACTTTATAAGGCCTATTGGCTGACATAAAAAATAGCATTCTAAACTGGCTCATTTGACTGTTCCCGTTATTTTCATTGGCTGTTACCATACAGTATAATCAGAGCGTCAAGTGAAAATCACGGGAGAAATCAATTGAGTCATTTTAAAATGTAATTTTTTCCATTAGCCATTAGGTCTATTTTTTTTGGCGGTCTCGGCTAGACTATCTTCATCACGTGATTTTTCCTCCCACTGTATCCGCTACAAATCGTATAAAAAACCTAACAATCAAAACAAAAGCAGAACCAGCCGTTTTACGTGATTTTTTCGGTTATTATTTTGATTTCGTTGGTCACTATTTATATACTTTATATCGCCCGGGTGTCACCTGCCATCGTCGACCAACGAAATCCACGGAAATAATCAAAAAATATCTAGACAAAAAAGCTAATTCTGCTCTGTTTAGATTCTGCTGTTAAGGCGTATCCGGCGATTGGTCGTGCTTGTATCTCTGCCCATTCTTGCTCTTATACCCTCACATCTACATATTCACTGGCCAACATAAAAAGGTAAGAATAAAAAGACACAAAAATGTGTCAGAAAGGCGAGCTTATAATACAAATCCTCACTAAAAGTCTAAAGTATAGAAGGCTATATTCATATTTCAATTGATTCTACCGTCTAATTCACATCACCAACATAAATCATGTTCATATGAACGATCTTTGTGTCAATATATTTACATAAATATGGTACATCAACCAATGTCTAAGTTAGTTTAAGAAAGTCGATTGGAAGCAGAAGTGACACATCGATTGTATCAATATCGTTGTAGTAGGTAATGTTAGCCTATGCCGGGTAATTATGAACTCTCCGCGCAATCACGGAACACAGACTAATTGTTTCATCAATTTGCCGGATTCTGAATAAAGACCAACAAATTATTATGTTATGTTATGTTTTAGTTAAAATAATGTTATGTTATTTAGAGACACGGAGGAAACCTGTTGCCTGAAATGACAGAACAAACATACAGTTCTCCAATTCTGATCATACGTGTCCCAAACGTGGGGGGGGGGGGTCAGGTTTGAACTTTCCCGTCATCTCAGTATACACCAGAGAAATGCGTCAAAACAAGTCTGAAACTGTTGTCATCAATGTCATTATGGGAGATTATTTAAGAAGAATTATGAAAATTCCATAGACAGCCAAGAAAAGTAATATAAAAGTCCTTAGAGATGCTGGAGTAAATATGCAAATTATAGCAAAAAAATAGCAAAAAAATAGCAAAATATACGCAGTCAAGATTTTTAGGGCATGTGAAAAGAAAAGCAAAACTTGAACATTGAGTAACTACGGTAAATATCAAGGAGAGAAGATACAGAGGATGACAAAGAGAAAGCTTTCTAGACGCCAACGAGGACGATGATGTCGGCGTGGTGGTTATGTCGGCGTGGTGGTTATGTCGGCGTGGTGGTTATGTCGGCGTGGTGGTTATGTCGGCGTGGTGGTTATGGCAATAAAATTTATGAGGATGTTAAGCGTGACCGGTGATTAGTGGCACTGATCGAAGGAAGTGATCGGTTATTAGTGGCACTGATCGAAGGAAGTGATCGGTTATTAGTGGCACTGATCGAAGGAAGTGATCGATTATTAGTGGCACTGATCAAAGGAAGTGATCAGTTATTAGTGGCACTGATCAAATGAAGTGATCGGTTATTAGTGGCACTGATCGAAGGAAGTGATCGGTTATTAGTGCCACTGATCGAAGGAAGTGACCGGTGATTAGTGGCACTGATCAAAGGACGTGACCGGTGATTATTAGTGGCTCTGATCAGAGGACGTGACCGGATATTAGTGGCTCTGATCGAAGGAAGTGACCGGTGATTAGTGGCACTGATCAAAGGACGTGACCGGTTATTAGTGGCACTAACTGAAGACAATTTAAATTACCGAAGATTATAATGATTATATTACAGTGGTGAAGATGGATGGAACACATTTTAAGAAGCCACATATTTACTATTGCCAATCGAAACAGATTGGAACCAGCCATGAAAGAAGAAAATAGGAAAACTGAGAAACGTTTTCCTCTACATGGAATGTTGTCTTGTCTGTCACTCTTGTAAGTCTCTCGATTATCTGCATGCTGTCCAGCTTGCTCAGATATCGTCTGCCACTCTTGTAAGTCTCTCGATTATCTGCATGCTGTCCTGCTTGCTCAGATATCGTCTGCCACTCTTGTAAGTCTCTCGATTATCTGCATGCTGTCCTGCTTGCTCAGATATCGTCTGCCACTCTTGTAAGTCTCTCGATTATCTGCATGCTGTCCTGCTTGCTCAGATATCGTCTGCCACTCTTGTAAGTCTCTCGATTATCTGCATGCTGTCCTGCTTGCTCAGATATCTTCTGCCACTCGTGTAAGTCTCTCGATTATCTGCATGCTGTCCTGCTTGCTCAGATATCTTCTGCCACTCTTGTAAGTCTCTCGATTATCTGCATGCTGTCCAGCTTGCTCAGATATCTTCTGCCACTCTTGTAAGTCTCTCGATTATCTGCATGCTG
The DNA here is from genome assembly GCA_034231615.1 of Meghimatium bilineatum. NCBI lineage: Eukaryota > Metazoa > Mollusca > Gastropoda > Stylommatophora > Philomycidae > Meghimatium > Meghimatium bilineatum. The sequence goes on from CM067298.1 coordinate 7,778,071, forward strand.
TCCTGCTTGCTCAGATATCGTATAAAAATGTCTCCCATATCTGAGATGTCCATCGATGTTTTGAAGAATCTACTTTTTTCCACTGGAATGTTTCCTTTCATAATTATTCTGTATAAGAAGTACGGTAGACATGATTCTGTAAAAGAAGTACGGTAGACATGATTCTGTAAAAGAAGTACGGTAGACATGATTCTGTAAAAGAAGTACGGTAGACATGATTCTGTAAAAGAAGTACGGTAGACATGATTCTGTAAAAGAAGTACGGTAGACATGATTCTGTAAAAGAAGTACGGTAGACATGATTCTGTAAAAGAAGTACGGTAGACATGATTCTGTAAAAGAAGTACGGTAGACATGATTCTGTAAAAGAAGTACGGTAGACATGATTCTGTAAAAGAAGTACGGTAGACATGATTCTGTAAAAGAAGTACGGTAGACATGATTCTGTAAAAGAAGTACGGTAGACATGATTCTGTAAAAGAAGTACGGTAGACATGATTCTGTAAAAGAAGTACGGTAGACATGATTCTGTAAAAGAAGTACGGTAGACATGATTCTGTAAAAGAAGTACGGTAGACATGATTCTGTAAAAGAAGTACGGTAGACATGATTCTGTAAAAGAAGTACGGTAGACATGATTCTGTAAAAGAAGTACGGTAGACATGATTCTGTAAAAGAAGTACGGTAGACATGATTCTGTAAAAGAAGTACGGTAGACATGATTCTGTAAAAGAAGTACGGTAGACATGATTCTGTAAAAGAAGTACGGTAGACATGATTCTGTAAAAGAAGTACGGTAGACATGATTCTGTAAAAGAAGTACGGTAGACATGATTCTGTAAAAGAAGTACGGTAGACATGATTCTGTATAAGAAGTACGGTATACATGATTCTGTATAAGAAGTACGGTATACATGATTCTGTATAAGAAGTACGGTATACATGATTCTGTATAAGAAGTACGGTAGACATGATTCTGTATAAGAAGTACGGTAGACATGATTCTGTATAAGAAGTACGGTAGACATTATGTGACATATCGCGAGAAGAGAAAAGATTAACACATCGTGAAAACAGGGAAGTTGAATATCAAGAGAGGTAGAAGACGAAGAGAGAAGATGCTTGACGACCTAGCATTGTGATTGGGGACAACATCAGTAGTGGAAATGATTGACAGCACACGAAACAGAAGTCTGTGGAAAGACATGATAATTAACGTCAAGAGGCTTGATCCTCAAGAAGAGATCTTGGTATGTGCAGTGGAATTAACAAAAAGCATACTTGCTGAATATATAGTCTATTGTATATTCCCAGCTGGTTTTGTCGTAGCTTCCACATTTGCCGTTGAGTGTAGGGGTTTGTCAAGGAGATGTAGTCTATATTCCAGAGCCAGGTGTGTTGCTCAGGTTCAGTCATGTTTATTCAGGATGATCTTCATGTTATCTATCCATCTTTTCCTCGGTCTGCCCTCGGCTCCGTATCCTGATTCCATCTTGTTATAATCTCTTATGGTAAGTTGATCGTTCATCCTCATAAGATGTTCAAACCATTATATCTGCTGTTTCAGCATATATTCAATGCTTGATGTTATTTTTGTTATTTGTATGATGCTTTCAATGCTCACTTTCTCGAGTCTGGAGATTCCAATAACCTTCAGTTGGCAATTCATTTCGCAAGTCTCGATCTTTCTCTGAAATATATAGTAGAGTATCCGGCCCTGTGGCAGTGTGATGAAGGGCTCAGATGTAACGGCCAAAGTACCGAGTTCGATCCCCGCCGCAGGCAATTGTGCATCCGGACCGCTCAGGCCGTACTGGTAAACTACTCAATGTATTTATATTGCCTAGAAAATCACTACATTCAAAAAATACTGGGTTTGTAGCCACGTCCTGAATAGAATATGCTACCAATTTATATAGTAGAGTAACAATGGTGAATAAGTTACAAATGTGTTACAAATACCTGCCACTGCTAATAAGAAGATGATAAAAACAATTATAGTAAAATGAATAAAGACGACAACGGTTGACGTTTCGATCTATGATCTTCGTCTGAATGAACACATACTAATCATAAGACAACTAATAATATAGAATTATATGAACTTAAAAATATATTTGTAAAAAAAATTCTAGACTGTCCATGTAGGGTAGTGGCCTTGCGAAAGAATGGAAGGAAATTGCACAATTTGTTCAGTACGTTCAAGAACAACAGTGTGCGCACCATAGCGAAATTGCGCACTGTAAAGAGATGGGCAAGACTAAGACATGAAACCGGGATAATATCTATCCACAGACACGATAGAATATGGAGCCATGCCCACTATAGATGCAAGAATAAGGTAACCGGCGAGGAAAATGAATGTAATTTAGAAGTGAATATTAAGCGGGGGAGGATATGATAATTAGAAATGCAAGAGATAAGCTTACATTAATCATTTTAATTAATTGAGAGACTTCAACGAGAGAAATATTTATTACACAAGTATTCTGAGCATACAGTATCACACGACGAATGATGTTAAACCTAAATCATTGAAATTATTGATTATATGCCATCTCACATCAAAGATCGTCTGTAATGGATTTCTAAAACGTTCTGTCTCTTGCCGTGACGCTGCACTCTGCCAAAGTGCTCTTTATCCATCTATAAAATGTTTCCCTCCAATTTATATTGTTTGCTTCATCGCTCACACTCGTCCACAATCATTCTCTATAACACTCGCTGTACAAAAGGAACGTTATGTCTCTTTGTATTTCCAATACTTTGATGTCTCTAGTTTAATCTCACTCAATAAATCCTTTCATTTCTAATTTGTTTATCATATGAAATAAAATACCATCTCCCTATTGAAGATTGCCTACAATGTACCCACTACTTCTTTTTTTATGGTTCTTTTTAGTAATACACTGTAGCCTGTTCATCTTTTGACGATGTCTACCGACTTGTATCTCTATATTCATCTCGATCATAGACCTTCAGCGTTATCTCACAACTGGAGATGTTGTTCCTCCTTCGTAAGCGAAGATGAGCATGGCATCGAACAAAAGGTCTAGTGAGGTTTTATTGTGAATCTTCAGATGATTGATGAGTCCCATCCGTGCTCTGAAGGAAATGTTGTAGTAAAAGCTAGAATGTAGTAGTTCTTACGATAAGGGAAAGACGTCTTGCTCTTTGGGTTGATTTTTTTTTAATTTATTTTTTGGGTTTTTTTTTCCTTTTGAACCACCTGCAGTGTTCTAATCTGTTGAAAACTTTCATTATACCCGTTGATCTGACCATTTCCGTGTCGACGGTCAAGAACTGGACTTTCATTACATATCGCTCCACTACCTGTACATATCCTCGATAAACAGATACTCGAATTAAACAGATACGCGAATTAAACAGATACTTGACATGCAAACAAACAAAATGTTCACTTAATATCGATAAACAAGAAGTGTTTCTTTGATATATATATCGAGCTTAAAATCGTGAAAAAATATTAGTCCAACATCATGGCATGGCAAAAAGTTAACAACGATCTTAATAAAAGAAGCTGGAAATGAAAAATTGTTCAGATCATTGATCTCCTACGACAGTCGGCGCATCACCTGATGTTGATGTTATATATATATATATATGTATCGTATATATGCAGCAAACAGTATATTTTTTCAATATGACTGCATCGTATTTACTATTTTACAAAGATAAACGGAAATACATGTTTCACCAATGTGTATACATAAAACAAACATACTAGCAACACGACACAGCGACAGACGACGTTTTGACTAGAAAGCCTTCATTCGGACATGTGAAAGCAGACAGACAACACATTATATTGGTTTTCACTTACCTTAAGATGATTACCATCTAAATAGCTTGTTTGTTTTGTAACAGTCTGAGTTCATTACACAATGATTACATTTTCACTTAAATGTCATAAAACTAGGCTGTCTTAATTGAGGTGGTCAGTTGTGTGTGCGGTGTTTCTAAGTTGTAATTGAGACTGTCAGATGTGTGTGCTGTCTACGTTGTGAGTAATGTCTAAAATGATATTTAACGTAGGTAACTAGATTTAGAATTATAATAGCTTACAAATGCATACTTGCATAGATCATAGAGATAAAGATGGAGAGCGTCTATTTAATGTTGATCATGTCTCAACATAAGCCTTGCATAGATCTCTGAACCTACGGAACTCTATGTGATACTCCCAGGAGGTTTCGAATTTTTGTTTCATGAGAAACAGAGTTAGTTGGTTGGTTGGTTGGTTGGTTGGTTGGTTGGTTGGTTGGTTGGTTGGTTGGTTGGTTGGTTGGTTGGTTGGTTGGTTGGTTGGTTGGTTGGTCAAAATATCATCCCCACTGTATGGTCCATACGTGATCGGATCTCTTCCTCAAGATATTCATCAGTGTGAAGCGACTGACCACACCTACTCCTGTTGGTTTACCAGTTTACTCTGATTACCTGCATGCCACTCTTGTTTAGCCACGCACCCCTTAATATGATATTATTATCGTCTGCTCATAACTGTAGATTCACACATTTCCCTAAGAGCATTCAGAATATCAGATTAATCCACTGCATGCATGGTCTCCATGGTTGTTATACCAAAAAGCATGTCTGTGCGTTTATTTCCGTGGACACCTGCATGTCCAGGCACAAATATTAAATCTATTCTTCTCAGAATAGTCCGCTTCAACCACTGCCTGCGTGCCCAGCCATTCTCAATTGTCACTAGGAGGCTTATTGAATCGCTGAGAATACAGAGGTCACATGGGAAAATTATGATACAATGAAGTCAATCATCATCACCTTTCACGTCTTAGATGTGAGAAAGAGTGTGACATGAATATTTAAGAACATTATTTAGAATTTAACTATTCTGTTTGTACGAATATATTTCTAAAGAATCTTGCATTTCAGAATTTATTGTTGTCTGTAACAAATATATATATATATATATCCCGTCTTATATAATTTTACAGTATTATTTCACAGGATTCTCAGCTCCAGCTGAAGCATGGAAAACACAGTTGTGAAATTGTTATAATATAACATTACAATCACAGGTTGGCCCTTTTTACGCCATGTTTTCTTTTTCCAGGAAAGTGAACAAGTCATTCCGTGCAAGATCCTGCCCTATTGTCGTCCACTGCAGGTTGGTTCTCTGATGTTTAATTGTACAAATTCATAAATGTTGTCACACAATTTTATTAATGTTCTTTTATCAATTAAGTAATTATGGTATGTCTTTTTTAATTATGTTTTGTACTTAATTTTGGCGTGACGCGTAGCTGAAAGATTAGAGCGTTGGTCGTACAACCGTGAGGTCTAGGATTCGATTTCCTGTAAGAACTGGTGTTTCTTTTCTGTCGGGGGCTAGATTAAAAACTTCCGCCGAAGACGGATGTGTCGGGCCATTGGCGCAAATAAAACGGCGACGCAACGCATTTCCATTCTCTGGACTACATCCTGCTGGAAATATATAATGGATCATGGTCCTGCTACAACAGAGATCCAGCAGGAGTTTGAGAATGAACGCTGAAGAAGAAGAAAGAAGATTAAAAACTCATCATGTACATAACTTGGCGACAGCAAGGGCGTGCCGTCTTTATCACACAAGAGAAACTTGGAACATGGTAATGAAATTTTGCTTATCACTGGAAACACACATAACAATATACACAAATCGACGTTTCGGCCAAAAAGGCCGTTATCAAAAACACATTCAGAGCAACAACAAAAACAATAAGAAAGGCACTATTAGCTTTTGCATGGCAGAGCTATATATATAGAGCTGAGAAGTTAAAACTAGGTCAGAGGTGAAGCAACACAAACATAGAATATATAAACACACCCACATATCGGTGAAACAAAACAATGAAATGGAAGAACAACATGATATCATCCATGCGACTGATGGGCATTGATACAAATAGGTTCATTCATGCCAAATTTATATATATATATAGCGATTCTCAAGTGCGTGGCGGATGCAGTCGTCTAAGAAGCACGACATAATGGCCGTCACCTAAATAGCATGGGCACTCTGATGACCCGTGCCATTGAAGTAGTCAACAATAGGAGTGTCCGTCTGATTGTGTACGTACTATAACATAATAGCAGATCAGCGTTACTATTATTTGCTCCATTTTCATTTCCCTGCAACGCATGTGCCGTTGTTATATATTGTATTCATTGCTGAATAATTTGGCTAATTGGCTAAAAAAAAGTATCAACATCAGGGTTTCCACAATTTGGCCATTTTTTAAGTTGTAACGGCATATCAAAAAGCATGGTAATTATTTGTGGTGCCGTATAATCACGAGGATGGTAATTAGTTCAATATAATGAAGATCCAAATCGCTAGTGAACTCAATTATATACATCTGTTTATTACTTATCACAATATCCAAGAAAACAATATTCAGTTGACAACACTAAGGGTTACGACATCTGGTTGTCACTTCCCAACAATCTATCGTGGTAGAGTCGTTGCGAGAACAGCGGATCAGGCGGAACAACTACATCCCGTATGAATGGAAGTCAAGGCTGCCATTGTTGCCCTCAAGTGGATCTCTTGAAAATCAATCATCAAAGCAGTTATTGTGTCAGATTCCCAGTCAATGCTGTTAAAAATCTAAAATGGCCGATATCATTATGAGTACACATCTATAAGTATATATAACCTCCAGGGTATCACATGGATTTACCGCCAAGAACATGCCGGCGTTCGCGGCAATGAAAGAGCAGACAAACCCCATGTACTAATGTTTGGTTGGTTGCTGATCCAGCGGTCCATCGGTTCATGCCCTTTGACCCAATGCCATTAAATTGCATTATATTGTTGGGAAGTCTGTGGATTTTCGGCCCACCCAGAGGTCAGAGCCAGAGAATAACTATTACACCTCCAGGAAGGCATTTCAACCTATGCACTACTCCGAGCCAGTGTAGCCAAGATAGAGTTCACTGTGCTCATTCCCCGCCACCAATTGACTACTGATTATGCCGAACTTCTCTATTGCTCCAGGCATGCAACCAAATGTTCAAGTCAAAAGGATTGTCACGTCCTGAGTCACTGTGCCCCTATGGTGGGTCTCAGCCATAGGAAAAAACATTGCTGTCAGTTTCCTCCGTCCAGTGCTGCACAGTACATCTCTGGCTCCCTCCCAACTACAGAGGGTGCATACATATATATTCAGGTAAACATGAAACACATTTCAACAACAAAATAAAAGCATAATTGTATAGATGACATGCCATGAAGCTTCTATAAGGAGATAACCTCAATATAACGGCATGTCATCTACTAAGGTTTTCTGTTGCATGGGTGGTTTGTCTAGTGGGCCATTGGTGAGAACCACAGACGCAACCACATGCGTCCAGACACTAATAGACAAAACATTAACAATGGATAAGGAGGATGTACTGAAACTATTTCTTGAATATCTGCTGTATACGGACATCGAAATTGATGAAAAATCGAGGTATTTGACATTTGAAGAATTCAGTATTAAGTGTTGTAGTAGTAGTAGAACTGGATGCCTGCAAGGACGAACGAGAAAAATGTTTAACCAACGGAATCTGCTATGGGATACTGAGCACCATTGGTTATGCCGGGATTACAATGATGTCGGTCCATAAACAATAGCGAATAAAAATTATAAATATGGGGGTGAGGCATTGTGGTGTCCAAACTCTAACTCTTCCTTAGAAAGTGAGAACATGACAGTATTAGGAAGCAAGCCACAGAACATGACAGTAATAGGAAAACTCCACAGAACATGTCAGTACTAGGAAAACTCCACAGAACATGTCAGTACTAGGAAAACTCCACAGAACATGTCAGTACTAGGAAAACTCCACAGAACATGTCAGTACTAGGAAAACTCCACAGAACATGTCAGTACTAGGAAAACTCCACAGAACATGTCAGTACTAGGAAAACTCCACAGAACATGTCAGTACTAGGAAAACTCCACAGAACATGTCAGTACTAGGAAAAGTCCACAGAACATGTCAGTACTAGGAAAACTCCACAGAACATGTCAGTACTAGGAAAACTCCACAGAACATGTCAGTACTAGGAAAACTCCACAGAACATGTCAGTACTAGGAAAACTCCACAGAACATGTCAGTACTAGGAAAACTCCACAGAACATATCAGTACTAGGAAGCAACTACCGAACATATCAGTACTATGAAACAACCACAGAACATGCCAGTACTAGAAAGCAAGCCAAAAATGAGTGTAAATCCCTCCTCTTTCTCCTTCCCACCCGTAATGGTCTCCCTCCCCATAATCAAAAACCCAAAGAAGACATATATCTTTATTTCAACCCTTCCCTTACCAAAAACGTAACTACGCCCCTGCTTCCAATACTACCTTATAAGAATAACACCGTGTGTCCAGGTTTGCTTTCTTACAACAGATGTCTTATACACGAGACAAATATCGCGATGACAGAGACAATCATCCAGAAAATACAGATAGGGAAACCAGACAAGCCTATGTCTTATCCCAAATGAGATCAGCCAGAAGGGCGGCTTTACGATAAGATTTGAAATGGGATGAAGAGAATTTGGAATGTTGATGAGCAGAAGAAATCAAGCGGTGCTAATATCCTTATTTATTCTCATCTTCTGCATATTTTTCCACATTTTATTTCTCTTTTATTTTGTTTATTTTAATTCTCATTTCTCTCCAGTCGCTCTGACATGAAGTTCTTTGCTAGTATTGTAGTTTACATTCAGTTTTTCCTACCTACAAAACACCGTTGTCCATTTATCTGTTAGGTATTATGTATGTTTATTATCTTCTTTGTACACTGAAAATCATTAAAAAAATCATTATATATACCCCTCCCAAAAAAAGGCGACCTTCAGATTTGCTCTAACTACCGAACTATAGCCCTTATAAGTCAAGCAAGTAAAATAATGCTAAACATCATAATGCAAAGAATCAAACAGAAATTAGAGATGGAGATAAATGAAACACAGGCTGGTTTCAGATCGGGCAGAGGAACAAGAGATCACATTCTTAATATGAGATTGATCATAGAAAAGTGTAGGGAATTTTCAACTGACCTGCACATGTGTTTCATAGATTACTCAAAAGCGTTCGATTGCGTCCAACACCAGCAACTATGGGAGATAATGAACAGCATGGGTTTCCCAAGACATCTGATTCATCTAATAGAGGAACTTTACCGAGATCAAAAGGCTGCAGTGAAGTTAGAGGACGATCTCTCAGAGTGGTTTGAGGTACAGAGTGGAGTAAGGCAAGGGTGCACACTCTCCCCATACCTGTTCAACATCTACGCTGAAAGTATAATGAGGAACGTGAGAGAAGACATACACAACACTGACTACCACGCTTTAAACATAGGTGGATTCCTAATCCCGGAACTGCGCAACGCAGACGACACAGTACTTCTTTCAAACGATATAAAGGGATTGGAACAACTAATCAAGAACACAAAGAAATATAGCGAAGCACAAAATTTGTATTTAAACACACAGAAAACAAAAATCATGTCAACAGATATAACAACACAACAACCAAAAATCAGAATAGACAATACCGAGATAGAATGTGTGGATAAATTTGAATACTTAGGAGCAAACATCAACGGTGCAGGAGACTGCATGGCAGAAATAAGGAAGAGATTGGCAATGGCATATTGCAAAATAACACGGCTGAAAAACATATGGAAAAACAACAAAATAGAAACAAAGTGCTGATGTTACGAACTTTTATTTTTCCGGTTGCAACATACGGCTGTGAAACATGGACTCTAAGTAAAACAGCGGCAAAGAAGGTCAACGCCTTCGAGCTGAAATGCTACAGAAAGATACTTAGAATATCATGGAAGGATAAAATCAGAAACTCAGATATTATAAACACACTGAATATTCCAGAGTGTTGGTTACTAAACACAATAACAAAAAGAAAACTACGCCTGTTTGGTCATATAAAGAGACATAACTGTTTAGAAAGACAAATAATGGAGGGAAGAGTACCTGGCTAGAGGAGAAGGGGCAGACCAAGAAGACGATGGACTGACGACATTAAAGATAATATGAATACATCGCTAGAAAATGCAAGCCACATCGCCCAAGACAGAGAGAGGTTCAGAGAGTTCATTGGGAAGACAACGTTCTGGAAGGAATACGTCACATGACACACTGAAAATGTCCATAGGTGTTCAGATCTCAGCGTCAGTAAATTTATCAGGTTAATGATTCCTAACAGTTGACAGCAGAACCAACAGGTTCTATATTGGTTCACTGCTCTTTTTTAAAATCCTTTTTAAGGGCCACGCCTATTCTCACTCCCAATTCTCGTATCCTCGTTATTGACTCTTGCTCATTCATCTCAAAATCACATGATCGTGCGGGCTCACGAAGAGCAATGATTATGTCTGCTCGGCCCATACGCTGACCATCTGTTATGGTGGCGGGGCTAGCTAATTGGCTGGCTCCTTCGTTATCCTCCACTCCCGCGTTTCCAAGGACAAATATAAGCGTGATTTATTTTGCAGTTACGCACATTACTCATTACATTATATACTCGAACCGATATGTGAAGACCGTGAAGAAGAAAATACAATAGATCATTTGCTACTCCACTGTCATAAATACATCCATCATAGGCAGGACCTACAAGACTACTACCTAAACAATAAAATACCATATAAATTAGAAAAGGTTCTTGACCATGATGTACCAACAGATAGACTAAAACTAATCACACAATTTATAACCAAGACTAAAGCCCTAATTTAAAAACAACCCAACCAAGTCAAAACAAAGTCATTGTTTTTCGTCGAGTTTTTCTTCAGGTCTCTCTCCACAGCTTTCAACAATTACAACAGAGGAACTCTCACCAAAGGATAGGACTGGCAATATGGACAATTTTTTGGCATAATTGCACGCACGGTTGTCGAACTCCCCCAGACACTAGTGTCACTCCTAAGTAAAAGGCAATACGGCCGGAAATAAACAACATAATACAACTAGCAACATAACATTCTTTTGCAATAATAGCGCACATGGATCTCAATTCCCCCAGACCATAGGGTCACGCTTAAATAAAAGGAATCTTGGCCAGAAATAAACATCAACTCCACCTAGCAATATAGATAATATTTAGCAATAGCACGCAAGGGCTTTCCAAATTCCCAGACCATTAGGTCACACTTATATAAAAGCTAATACGGCCTGATATAACCAAAATAGACTTCTGTCTTAGGTTGAAATGACCTGCCTCAGCTAAGAGGCTTTAATCCCCCATTTAATAAACAAACAAACAGTTAGGCCCACATTTAAGCTCTCTCTAATGACTCCACACACCCCCCCCCCCTTACGTACATTACCTGTTTTGACTTTCTCAATCATAATCATTGAGTAATAAGACATCTGGGGAGTTTTTTTTTGTCAGATGATAATGATGATATTGATGATGTTCATCCTTCGCAAGCGAAGAGGAGCATGGCATGAAAAACAATAAATGCGATGAGCAAGTAGAAAAACAACAAAACATTTGTGATTGTTTACTTTGGTTTGTGAGTTCGTAAATGTCCGATGAGTTCGATTCGTGCACGAAAAGTTTTATTGCAGTGCATGCAGGAGTGTAGAGAGTTTGGGGTATGATAGTTTTATGTGTCCTTCCGCTTACTGACTCATTGATTGATTGATTGATTGATTGATTGATCACTTTATTCAACGGCAAAACGTTATCTCATCAGTTTTCTTGTTTTCTTGTATATTACTTCAAAGCATTGTTAGACATCCCTTCTTTTGAAACCGATCACAATAACCAAGATTATAATTTCACGCTCAAGCGTTAAAGTTAAAGGAAACGTTTTTCTTAAATGTCACTTTTAACTTCAATTTAACGAGAGTAGCAATATTTGAATGCCTTCAGGAAACTCAAAGAATTTACTGTTTGTAATTACACGACGGATGAATTGTTCCATAAATGTAAACATTCGAAATTCTTTTTTTTTTTAACAATCTGAATAATTTACATCTTCTGTTTAAAGTTAGATTGTGGAACTAAAGATCTAAACATACAAGAAAATTGGAAATTGTCATTTATTTTTAACTGTTATTCCTCGATTTTACACAATAATTGTATCTTACGAGGGTGATTTAAATATTTGTCTCCAAGCCAATAAGGGGCTGTTTATAAATTACGTCAACGATTAGAGGGGAGGCAGTCTGCAAAAGATTGAATGGTTAGTTGTTGACGGTGGGAGTGGGGACAGAGGATTGACAAAAGTTGACGTTAATAGTAATGTTTTATACACAAATTAAATTGAAATTTGAAACGTTTTCCTAAAATCTGAAACAAAACATGCATTGTTTCCAAATATTTTCTGCAAAAACATGTATTTGTTTTTTAAAATGTTGACATAGTTAAGAAGGGAAGTAGGGGAATCACTTATTTCTGGACAATTGTTGACAATAGGGGATGGATGTTGTCAAAATTTAGCAAAGAATGTACTAACATTTTTGGGCATCCCCTAATTTCAATATGAAAAATTTAAGCATGCGCAACACGTTTCCTGGAATTTGGGAGTAACCTTTTTTTTCTTGAAGTCGCATCGTCTTTCAACAATAATCATCATCCAGATGCACATACAAACGTCATTGCTGCACTCATATTCTAAGATATTATGGGGGGGGGGGTGAGGGGTTCAACCTTCCCTGTTAGTGGAATAAAACATGACGTTTAGTGCAACAAACAAGGCTGTAAAGTTTACTTCAGTAAGAGGGAGCGGGGTTACCTTAAAAAAAATAATTTAAATACACCGTTTTCTTGTTCCAATTTTGACGATCTTTTTTTCTTCCTTTGTGGAAATGATGATGATGTTCGTCCGTCGTGATCGACGATGACCAAAAACTCAACCATAATAATAATAACAATAAATAATAAAATAATAAAGTTAATAGTGCGTTTTTAAATGACTAGCAAGTCCAATGCGCGCACAAAATGTTCTTTTACAGAATTGACAACAATAGAAGGTATCTGTGTGATGTTGAGATGTTTTTTCTTTTCTACGTGTCCGCTTCTGTCTTGCAGTTTCTTGTCTGAATTCTTCTGCCGCTAGTGCTCCCGTTCTAATGCTGTAACGCCAAGCCGTTCTATCCTGAGCGAGGCTCTCCCAAGCGCCTACGTCAATGTTAAGATGTTTCAAGGATGACTTGAGCGTGTCTTTGAAACGCTTTTTCTGTCCACCAGCTTTTCGAAATCCTGCCTTGAGTTCTCCATAATATATTTGTTTTGGCAATCGCGAGTTCTCCATACGCACAAGATGGCCTGCCCAGCGTGCCTGCGCCTTCATAAGTATTGTGTGGATGCTTATTGAGGTTGATTTTTCCAAGATCTCGTAGTCTGGTACTTTGTCCCACCAATGGATGTTTAGTAATTTACGTAGGCAGGTAAGATGGAAATGATTTAACTTTCTTGCATGTCTAGCATACACTGTCCACGTTTCGCAGGCGTATAGTAAGGTTGGTATAACAGCAGCATGATATACTTGTAGTTTGGTGGTTGTTCTTATACCTCTTCTGTGGAAATAGGGAAGGGGAGATTACTCTCTTTTTTTCTTGTTGTTGAACACAAATTGTCCTGCTCTACTTTTCTAATGTGGGGGTTAGATTCCCTGACATCACCCACTAGTCTACGAGTTTCTTCTGCGTTCATTCTCAAACTCCTGCATAGGTCTATTAATAGGATTTAGTCCAGGGAACGTAATACGTTGCGACATTATTTTGCAGCTTGGCTGCGATATCTGCGCCTTTATGCCTGACACATCCAATTTCACCATGGCTTCTAAGTCACTTTACCATCTATGAAATGAGACAGCCAAACACCACCCTCAAAACCTCCTTAGTTGCCTCTTACGATATGCATGACTAGTAACAGTGTCACTATTCTTTGCTGCCCTTTGCCACCCCGTTAATACAAGGTCGTTCTATGAGCTTGAAAACAAAACAATTGCATATGAAACAGTAATACTACTTGTAATATAGGAGTTATATACTCAAAACACAAAGTAGGTCAGTATTCACATAGGGAATACATACTAACGACAACAATAATAAAGATAACATTGTACAGAACTAATTAAATCAGTTTCAACCACAGCACTACACAGAGTACAAATATTAAAAATAATAGTAATATCAAAAATGGACAAGACTGCAGTCTTTACCATTGATCCACTGGTTAATAGAAAATCCGTTCTTTTAAAATAACTCATTTGACCTATGATTCATTTAAAATGACTCATGTGAAATTTGAAATGAGTCATAGGAAATTTAAAATTAGTCATTGAAAATTTAAAATTTCTCCTTTGAGAGAAAATTAAAATTTTAACATTTTAAATGAAAATTTAAAATAGCTTTTTACATTGAAAGAAAATTTCAAAAAATTAAGGGGAGACAGAAAGTTTAAAAATTATCTTTTTCAAATGACTTATTTGATCTATGACTTTTCAAATGACTCATTTGACCTATGACTTTATTTAAAATGCCTCATTTGACCTATGACTTTTTTTCAAATGGCACATTTGACATATTCCCTTGATTTTCATTGGACGTCACACAAAGTATTATCATAGTGATCAATGAAAGGTCACGTGAGTTATTAGGAAGGCTTGATTTCTTCTTAGACAGTATGTGTTATATTGTCAAGGGTCACTTTGCAGACATGTATCAAACTCGTTTTTGAGATTCTAGAACTGTGCTATATGGTGTATGCATTTTAACTGCAGTCTTCTCTATAAACAGCAACTATAAGAATAATAGATAGAACTGCATCACAACTATGATCCGAAAGGCCAAAATAAAAAACATAAAGTGATGAATATTTGCTAACCACTGGAAACACATAGGAAACACATAGGAAAACATACAAAAATCAACGTTTCGACAGAGAGTGTCATAAAGAACACAACATAAGATATAATAAGTAAGTGACGACACTGACTACGATCACATGCAATGCTTCTTCTTCTGCGTTCGTTCTAAAACTCTAAAGATCTGCAATCATCTGGATAACGGAATTTTTTTTTTAATGGCTTTTATCATAGCTGCAATATTTACGCCTATCAGCCCAACACATCCAACTTCAGCATGACTTTTGTGTCAATTTGAACATATATGTTGGGACAGCTAATGTCATTTTGAAACCTCCTTAATCTCTTCCTACAACATGCATGATAGGTAATAATGTTGTTTTTCTTTACTTCCCACGTCAGGGCGGGCGGTAAGACAGACCGGTAAGACATGGTCGACAATGCTAAATGAAAACAGTATTAGGTCTGTTGATTATCCTCGCAGACCGGACACGTCCATAGATGCTCAGATCTCCGCTTCAGTAAATCTCTCAGGGTATAACGGCTGATGGTTTCAGTTCTATGTTGATTTTTTGTTCTTTGAGAAATATTTTTGAAAACAGTAATGATGGGCAATGAATACTAAATGGTAACACAAACTGTGCAGGAGAGTCTAGGAAATAAAACTTTAAAATGTGCAGACAATAAAAGGGTTTAGGAAGAGCCCCCTGTTGTTATATTATGGTATGGGTTCCCGGACTCCAGAGCACATTCTGCAGACATGCCCACTTTTTTGTGACTTGAGGACTAAGACCTGGCCACCAAGAGATAGATCTGTGAAGTGAAGCAAGTGGGACAACAGTGAGAACCTTTTTCTGATGACTGAATTCATGGAGGCGGCGCTTCTGCCTGTATAGACTTCTGAGCATAGAAAATTTGGTATCAGAAGAAGAAAGAAAAAGCAGAAATCATGGTATGTTGACTTTTCGTTACATTATGCGCTTACAGTTTACGACCAGTACCAATCATAATTGGTTGATTTTAGTTTCATTATTGATTGATTGTTATTCACGTGTTCATTGATTATTATTGCATTGTTGATTGATTGTTATTCTCTTGTTGGCATTAGTGATGGATGTGGCCGTACAGGAACCTACTGTCTGATTGACATGGTACTCAACAAGATGGCAAAAGGTAATGTATCTCTCTCTCTCTCTCTCTCTCTCTCTTTCTCAATGTGGCATGTTTTTTGCAGAACGTTGTACTCACTGCCATGATCTAAGCCTCTCGGTTCTGTGCGAGCTGCCCAGCCTCTTCCAGTGTAATGTTCAGAAAGTCTTCGATGTCCTATGTTCATCGTAGTCTTAGTCTGCCTATTGTTCTCTTTCCTGGAACTTTTTCCCTCTATGATTAATATTTCTAAACCACTATCTCTTTATATGCCAGAAATATGTAAGTTTGGGGTTTTTTACAATTTTGAAGAGCCATTATTCTTCTATGTTCCGATCTTTGCGGGCATCTGCGTTGGTTCGCCTTTATGCCCATGATATTCTTAGGACCTTTCAATAGCATTTCATTTCGAATACCGATATTTTCTTTACCATTTTCGATGTATTTCCACACATCTTACAATCATATGTTGCCACTGGAAAGATATAGCTTCTTAATAGTTGTAACTTTGTTTTTCTGTTTGCCTCTTGTGATATATTTTACATCTGTGGGTACAATTAAAAGTACATTGTTCAATAATCATGCATATCATCTGTGAGTATAATAATCATGCATATCGTCTGTGAGTACATTAACCATGCATATCACCTGTGAGTACATTTTTTAAAGAATGGCATTGCGCTGACAAGAGTAGCAATACTCATCAGCATTTGAATATCGATAACAACCACAACAAGGTATCAGGTTCAAACCCCATTTTGGGCAATTGTACATTCGAACCGTTCAGAAAATAATGTCAAACTACTGAACGTATCTATATGCACCTAGAAATTCATCACAGCCAAATAATGCTGAGTGGATATTACATCCTGATTAGGATATGCAACCAATTTATATTTTATAATCCATTTGTTTATACACATATGATAATTACCAGTATTAATTCTGTTTGTTTTCATTGTGCAACTGTCAGGAACAAAAGAAATTGACATGGCTGCAACTTTGGAGCACATTCGTGATCAAAGAATGTCCATGGTCAAAACCAAGGTAAAGACCTCTATACTTTATTTAGTTAGTAACAAAACCAAGGTAAAGACTTCTATACTTTATTTAGTTAGTAACAATACCAAGGTAAAGACTTCTATACTTTATTTAGTTAGTAACAACGTGAAACAGTTTAAAAATATGTAGCATAACCATTATACAATGACTGTTGTTTTGTAAATATTATCTGAAGTCTGCAACTAAAATGTCACAGTAAGGTACTTGGATTCCGTTGGTGGGATAAAATGCCAGATAATGAGGTACTTGGAATATGTTAGTGGGATAACATGTCAGATAGTGAGGTACTGATGACATGAAATTTGATACTGATTAAATTATACAATGACTTAAATTATAGAATGGCAACAGATGGAGAGAGAAATCCATATAGTCCAGTTATGCTTTAGACAGAACAGAGGTATTGGGGATCTTACCTCAGATATGAGAAATGTAATCGAAAATTGTAGATAATTCTTCTTCAACGTTCATTCTCAAACTCCTACTGGATCTCTCTTCTTGTAGCAGGACAATATCCCTACTAGATTTTCAGTAGGATATAGTCCAGAGTATAGAAATTCGCTGTGTCACCATTTTATTTGCGCTAATAGCCCAACACATCCGTCTTCAGCGGAGTATAGAATTCAAAAAATATTATAGGTATACCTATAGACTGGTTTAATTGACTAGTCAAACACCTGATGAAGAAAAGGCCTTACTTTTTTTTTAATGATCCTGTTGCTCCAGAGCTTATGCTTTTTTAGCTCAGGCACACCAAAAATTATAAAATATAGCCCTATTGGACTGCAAGAAGCTGGGCAGCTTGCAGAGAACCGAGAGTGTCAGTCAGGATAATGTTTTGTAACGGGCTACCCACGCAATCTTCTGTTGCTCATTACAATGTTTTGTCAGAAGTAACATGCATCTGTTCGTATAGAAGGAGAAACATAAGAGCAACTACACACAGCGACAGACCACGTTTCGACTAAAAAACTCCATCAGGAAGAAAAACAATAAAGGAAATAAACAATGTACTAAACGTGGGAAAGCTTATATGAAGATGGTAGGAGGAAGAGTCTAGGAAGAAACATGTCATAGGAAAGTGAAAGATCAAAGCTGGAGGGGTCCAGCAAAGTACGAGAAGACAGACATAGCACAACGGGAAGAAATTGTGGATGACATAGTGATAATATAGACGAGTAACATAGGATAAAATGTAAAAGCTGGTAACTATTTTCAGTGTTTTCTGGACTACATCCTGCTGGAAATCTTGTTGAAATCTTGTCCTGCTACAAGAGACACCCAGCTGGAGTTTGAGAATGAACACTGATATATAATATATAATATTATAATATATATAATAGAAAGAAGAAGATATAGATATTCAATGAGGAATGTCTGCGGTTTTCTGGTTGTTGTTTTTTTTTGCAATCCATGTTTCTGAGCAGTACATCAGCCCTGATTTAACATTTGAGTTTTAATATTTTTAACTGTGGAAGAATCACTGACAACAACCTAATCTTCAACTTTTCTGTGCATAAATATCTTGATAACACCCAATCTTTGTCCTCAGGAACAATTCCAGTTCTCCTTGGCTGCGGTGGCAGAAGAAGTTCATGCTATCCTGAAAGCTTTACCCCAGTAGAACATCAACTTCCCAGGATATGCCACTGAAACACATTCAAAATATCCCAGAGGTGTAGTGTCATGAATATGTATGAGTCAAGCAGCCTTCCAAACCATCTCCAACAACAAGAAATATACAACATACAACATACGTCTTATGACCTTGTAGTCCAGCAAATATACTTAGCATTGTTGACAAAAAAATCAGCAAACTCTCAGTATAATACTGTTGGTCTATGAGATATTAATCAAGTGGGGTTGCCAGTTAAGACATAATTATGATGTAGTTTCTAATATAAGAAATATGTTTCCTCCACCTTAATTCTAAAATGTATTGTTTATCTGTTGCCAGCTGTGCTTACATTGTTTCTGGAAGTGTAACATTTTACTGACAAATTTGTAATCATTATTTTTTTATTTATAATTTTACATTTGCCAAAAATTATATATTATTTTTTATTTTTGTTCCCACTTGAAAGTTTTATTTAAAAGTATTTTCAGAAATAGCTGGATTTAAAATTAATCGTTACAAAATATTGTTGATGAAATGAAGTTTTTATTGTTATTCTAATGTTCCCCCTGGTTTTGTTGTATGTATTTGTGTTCGGAGAAGTGCAATAAAGATTTGCAATTTTTGTTAAATACAGATTAGCATTTTTCTGATGATTGATAATCTAAATTTGTGATTTTACAATTTTAGAATGCTAGCATTAATAATTGTGAAAATATATTTCCGTAACTTCTGTAGCTTTTGAGTAGGCCTACTTTACTCAATTAGGGGTCCTACTATTTAGTAGTAACTTAGAATGAATGTCTATTTCTAGTGCAGTACAAACTTAGTAATACAGATCATAGTCTCAGAAAAACTCTCATATAGCGTATTACTTAATCAGGAATAGAACAATTGTGTTTCATTTCTAGTCAAGGAATTTGAAGCTTATCATCATTATTGTACTGGCAATGGATTTATTAATGGTGTCTAAGAGTTCAACAATAGTTGAACAGCACTAGTATACAGGATATACTGCAATTATTTATTCTATTTAATTACTATATTTCTCAGTCAAATTTTATTTCAGTTCTAGTTAATGACAGTTTTTTTCTTGATCAAAGTATTTCTACTTCTTCTTCTTCATCATCAATTCTCAAACTCCCACTGGATCTCTCTTGTAGCAGAACAATGGTTCTACTAGATTTCCAGTACGATGTAGTTCTGAGAATAGAAATGCTTTGTGTTGCATTTGTATTTGCGCCAATGGTCCAACACATCCATCTTCAGCCATGATAAAAGCATTTAAGTTCTAGTTAATGACAGATTTTCCTGATCAAGTTATTTCAGTATAGTTAATGACAGCTTTTCCTGATTAAGATATTTCAGTCTAGTTAATGACAGCTTTTCTTGGAAAATTTTGTCTTTCCTAGTTAATGGCATAATTGGAAACATGGGCTTCCCACACCATCTCAAATCGCTGATCAAAATGCTTTATCAGAAACAATAGGCTTCTGTCCATCTCGAGGGAGAAACATCTGACTTGTTTGAGGTCCAAAAAGGAGTCAGACAGGGATGCATCCTCTCACCACACCTATTCAACATTTATGCAGAAAACATCATATGAAATGTACAAGAAGACCTACATTATGAACAGTTTCAACCCCTTAATATCAGAGAACACAAAATCCCAGAAATTAGGTATGCAGATGATGCCACACTAATATCAAGGTGCCCTACAGGTTTAGAACAAATGATTATGTCAGTCAAATATCATGCATAGTGAGATACAAAACCTTTTCCTCAATGCAAAAAAGACAAACATATTGCATATAAACAGAGATAAAATTACACATCAACTAATCATTGAGAAAGAGCAACTGGAAAATGTTCACAACTTTGAATATCTAGGATCAACCATCAGCACTACAGGAGATTGCTCAGCAGAGATACGGTAGAGATTAGCAATGGCACTACAAAAGACATCACAGATGAAAAATCTATGGCAAGGGACAAACAGAAAAACAAAGTTACAACTACTAAGAAGCTATATCCTTTTAGTAGCAACATACGTAGGCAATGACATCAACAATGGAAAAGAAATTATCTGCATTTTCTTCTTCTTCATCAGTGTTCATTCTCAAACTCCCTCTGGATCTCACTTGTAGCAGTAGCAGGACCATAGCCCTACTAGATTTCCAGCAGGATGTAGTCCTGAGAATGGAAATGCGTTGTGTCGCCGCTTTATTTGCGCCAATGGCCCGACACATCCGTCTTTTATGGGGAATCTGCATTTGAAATGAAATGCTATAGAAAGATCCTAAGAATATCATGGACAGAAAAAAAAAGAACTAATGCATATGTTCGCAAGGATCTGAACATAGAAGAACACTGGATCCTCAAAACTATCAAAAAATGTGAACTTACATATTTCGAACATATAAAAAGACACAATAGTTTGGAAAGAGTAATCATGGAGGGGAAAGTTCCCGGAAAGAGAACAAGAGGCAGACCAAGCCTGCAATGGGCACATGACATTGAAGACCTTCTGAACACTGCACTGGAAGAAGCTGGGCAGCCCGCACAGTACCATGAGTCTTACAGAATGGCATTGAAGACAATGTTCTGCAAAGGTCAGGTCACATAGAAGACAGTGTTAATGGCAGCACTTTCTAACATAATTCTCTTCATTTCTACTTAATAATCATATTTCTTGATCTAACTGTAGTTAATAATAATCATATTTCTTGATCTAGCCTTAATCTAGTTTTCAGACTATGGCAGGTTTGGTCGCATGATATGCAGTAACATTCTGACATTGCAGAACATTTCAACTCTTTCAATCCATATTTTTTTGGGTCTTCCTCTACATCTTTCTGTTTCCATTTTCATGTTGTATGCTCTTGTCACTGGACAATAATGATCATTAAGTGGCCAAACCATTTCAGTCACTGATTTTCTACATATTTGACCACAGATGTTTTTCCAACAGTTCTTGCAGTCTCTTCATTCCATCACATGATTTCTTCTTGTTCTGTTTGCTGCTTTTCTTAGACATTACACATGTAGTAAGCTTTCTCTCTTGTTGTTAAAGTTAGTGTCCATGTTTGACATTGATAACACAATACTGGTTTGATGATTTAATTTATGATTTGCTTTATGGGTTCCATTAGTATTTGTGTTTCAAGATTGGTTAAGTCTATAGTCAAAATTATAATTTTGAGATAAATGTACCGTTCTATGTTTTGTTTGTTCATTCTCAACCTTGTTTGGTTAACTAATAGTTAGGTGTTGTGTTGTGGTTTAAAGCTTTGCTGCGATATTTTCGTCTTCTAGTCTGACACATCTGACTTCATCATGGCTTTTGGTTCACTTTGACATATGGGATGGGCAGCCAACCCCCAACCCTCAGATCTCTGTAGTCACCTTTTATGATATAAATATTAAGTTACAGTGTTGCCATCCTCTTCTTCCCTTTTTGTGCGCCAACAATACACTGCCAATATGTACCTATTTTGTAAGGTAGCTTCTGTTGTTCTAACATATTTGTTATGTTTTGTAAAGATGTATTCTGTTTTGTCAGTTTTTTTTTCGTTTTTGTTCATATTAGACATGATTATACTTCTCAGCTAATTCTCAAAACTCCTACAAATTAGTAGGATATATTGCAGGCAGTGAAAGATCCAAAGAACATGAGCATGAATGAACTTATGACCTGCCTACTACACTTCAGCAGTACTACCAAAGAAACAGTACTGCAATGAATCCCTGGTCACTGGCATACTTGGAAATGAAAAAGATGATCTTCTGGTTAGGAAAGGGGGATCACTAGAACAAATAGAAAGTGATAATACGTACTCTGAGTGTAACACTATGATAAAAGCAGAATATAAGAAAAGGTGGAAACAGATGCACCCAACTGCAGAACCAAATGACCCCAGCAATCACATTTCACGCACTGAACAAATCATCGTCTTCAGACCACAAACTGGCTTTAACCGACTGATATGTTCCTAAAGCTGAAGATTGTTGAGACAGGCCTATGCAACTGTGGACTGAGCCCAGAGACTGCAGAACACATTCTTCGTGCCTGTCAACTCTACCAAGAAGAGAGGGAGAAAATATAACCTACTTGTGACAGCACTACTTCCAGACTTGAGGGATTCCATGGATGACCTGAAGCGAATCACACAATTCACTGAAGCTGTTGGTGCTGTAACCTGATATCTGACTGAAGAACGATGAAGAAGAAGCAGGATATAATCCGGAGAACAGAATGTGTTGTGTCATGGCATACATCTTGATTGCGATATCTGTGTCATTCAGCCTGATACATCTTATTTCAAGTTGGCTTATGGGTATTTTGGCCCTCTATGGGATCAAACTGCAAGTGCCAGCACTACAACCTCCTTAATAATCCATTATAAGCATGTAACATGTGAGGTAACAGTGTCACTATTCCATGTAACATGTAAGGTAACAGTGTCCCTATTCCATATAACATGGGAGGTAACTGTGTCACTATTCTATGTAACATGGGAGGTAACTGTGTCACTATTCCATGTAACATGGGAGGTAACTGTGTAACTATTCCATGTAACATGGGAGGCCATCGCATCACTATTCTACGATCCTCTTTTGGGCTGGGTAACACACGGGTGACTTCCTAGTACTAAATTTCATTTTCATATTACTTGGGAGAGTGGGGGGAAGAGTGCGTCACATCCGCTCCTTATCTACTTCCGTATTTCTTGGTAACAGCTATAATTCTTGTATAGTTCCCTTTCAGTTCTTGGTAATAATTATAATTCTTGTATAATTCTCATTCAGTTCATGATAATAATTATAATTCTTATATAATTCTCTGTCAGTTCTCATTATTATCAAAACTCATTATCTCTTCTTGTTCTTCAGTTTGTTCTCGAACGCCGGAAGATTAGTAGCAAGTCCAGAGAAGGAAAGCGTTGAAAAAATTCATTAAAAAAAAATGCACACTCAAGTGTTAGAAATATCATGTATTAAATGACATTACTAGGCTCCATGACATAAAAGCACCATTGAGCACTTCTGCCTCAGTGATGTCAGACTTCCAATCTGCTCATGAGTTGCACTGTTATAAAACTGTTTATATAAAATTTATCGGAAAACCATTTTAAAATTACTTTTTGCTACTTAAATTACTGATAAATGTTGTGGAAAAAAATGTTTGTATCATTTTATTTCTAATTTGAAAGTTGAATGATACTGCCTAAAACATAATGTTTAATTATTTGCATTTTATATGGAGGTTTAACTACATATTTCAATGATAGATCTATTTTCACAATTACATAACATGATTATCATATTTTCTGTAACATTTGGACAAATTGTTATAATAGTATATATACTATAATTTTCCTACTTCTTACAGTAAAGTACAACTACCAGTATTTTCACAAAAATTAGCCTGTGTTTTTAATATTTTTACTAGTAGGTCAAAGGGCATTAGCCTGCTAGATTGAGTGCAAAAGATTGCTGGAACAGCAATCAAACAAACAACTATATATTCTACTTGTAAAATTCCAATTTATCTCTGCTTTTATGTAAATTTATTTTTAATATATGAATTATTACTTTTTCCAAGACTAGATTAAATCAGTCTTACTACATTATTTTGTTTCTGTCAATTCAGTAACAAGTTTGACTTTTTTCTTTGTTATTTTTATATTAGCTTTGAAAGAGACAAAAATAGTAAATAAATCATAATCTCAGCAACTGAAACCCTATGAAGCTAGAATAACAATGGCACTCGTGCACTAGTGAAATCACTCAAAATGTTAGCCCAGTGCTACAAAAGGTGCACATCTAGTTTATACCTGCACATTGCAACAGTTCAAGAAATGAAGCCATAGGCAAACTCATCTAAGAAGATGGTGCTTACAGCAGAGTGACATGCAAACTACTTATGTGGTAGTCGAAATAGCATTTAAAGCCATTCTCAAAATCAAAGGAACATTTTCGGCAAGATCAAGTAAAACAAAAAAAGGTTGCCTACTATCAGCTTTCAAGACTGAACAACGTTATCCTTTTCTGACTACAAACAGGACATTATAGATTTCACCACCACCGATATCACAAATACAAATAGGCACAACAGACTTATGCACCTGTTGCACCAGCACAACTGAACACTTGTTGCAAACCTGCCCAATGTATGATGAATAACAGAGAGGCACTTGACCATGTCCTGTCTCCTTTCACGAAAAACTCTACAGCATTTCTCGGAGCCTGGGGGTTGACTGCTAAATTTGTCACAGCCATCAATGTGAAAGTCTTAAAATGAATGAGAAAGAAGAATGAAAAACTTTACTGAAGGAAACTGCATGAACACCACATATAATTGTATGCTCTATTCATACACATATAACTATCACTAACATCATACATAGGCCTACATTAACAAATACTTAAAGTAATTAAACTTGGTGTAAAAAGTACATAAATTGTATTCAAGAAACATAGAAGCTGCCAGTCTAAGAAAGAGGAATTCCGATTTGCTTTCAAATTAAAGCTGTGATAAAATAATCATAAATTGAATGAATAAACAGTTGTCTTAAACGCTGGCTTATTGGTGAAAGTATGATGATGATGATGATAAAATAATCTCTTTAGTTGTGATCAGGTAGCTCTTGACAGTCCATAGCCTTCCTGAGCAATGACAGTCCATAGCCTTTCTGAGAAATGACAGTCCATAGCCTTTCTGAGCAATGACAGTCCATAGCCTTTCTGAGAAATGACAGTCCATAGCCTTTCTGAGCAATGACAGTCCATAGCCTTTCTGAGCAATGACAGTCCATAGCCTTTCTGAGAAATGACAGTCCATAGCCTTTCTGAGAAATGACAGTCCATAGCCTTTCCGAGCAATGACAGTCCATAGCCTTTCTGAGCAATGACAGTCCATAGCCTTTCTGAGAAATGACAGTCCATAGCCTTTCTGAGCAATGACAGTCCATAGCCTTTCTGAGAAATGACAGTCCATAGCCTTTCTGAGCAATGACAGTCCATAGCCTTTCTGAGCAATGACAGTCCATAGCCTTTCTGAGAAATGACAGTCCATAGCCTTTCTGAGCAATGACAGTCCATAGCCTTTCTGAGAAATGACAGTCCATAGCCTTTCTGAGAAATGACAGTCCATAGCCTTTCTGAGAAATGACAGTCCATAGCCTTTCTGAGCAATGACAGTCCATAGCCTTTCTGAGAAATGACAGTCCATAGCCTTTCTGAGAAATGACAGTCCATAGCCTTTCTGAGAAATGACAGTCCATAGCCTTTCTGAGAAATGCACAGGTTCTTCTCAGTTGTGTAACTGACACATAATACTCATGTAAAGTTGTCTCAAAGGTGTGGTTGTTTAAGGGGAGATTTATGGGTGCATGCTTAGTCCCTGAAGAGAGACATTCCACTACGCCAGTATCCCAGGATTACCATGTCCTGTCAGGAACACAACACACACATCAGTATCCCAGGATTACCATGTCCTGTCAGGAACACAACACACACATCAGTATCCCAGGGTTACTATGTCCTGTCGGGAGCACAACACACACATCTGAAGCAACTATCTCATCATTCGTCTGTCAGATTTGCTGACCCCGATTCACAGTCATGGCACAGGTAGCATTTCCCATCTCCTGCTCGTCTAATAAAAAGGATTAAAGTCCATTGTTTACTGACATACACCTCAACATCCATGGGGATTATTTGATAGAAAACAAAAGTAAAAAAATTTGAGACAAATGCATAGATGTCAACTAGTACGGAATTTCCGTATTATACTGATTTTGGGCCTACAAAAAAAAACCAAGAAAAAAAACAAATTTTTTAATTTATCTTTTGAAAACGGTCACTTGGTGTTAAATTTCCTAGTAATTATTACTAATGTGGACATGTTATCTCACACACTCATATTGTGGGGGTAAAAAAAATTAGCCCAATAAAATATATTCTCAGTTTTGGGGGTTTTTTTTGTGCTAAATGCGGAGGTTTTCATTGAAATACGGAAATACATTGTTAAAAATACAGATTTATGAAAACATATATTCAAAAAAATATTGTCGGTTTGGGGTTTTTTGTTGATAAGTGCAGACGTTTTTATTGAAATACGGAAACACATTGTTTAAAATACGGATTTATGACAACATAAGTTGACATTTAAGCAAGATGTGATAATGATGATTTTTTCACATGTGACAGATGGTTAGTCTATCCCGTAATTTAGTCACCTTCTAAGACATGCTTGGAAATAACACAGCATCCCATTCTTTACACCACAGGCCAGGGTTGCCACTCAAGCAATATGTATGATTAAGATCAAGTAGTTAATAAATAGAGAAGAGTTATAGGAAAAAGTCATATCAAAATTTATAAATTATATTTGACAGAACATAGCAAATAATCTTTGCGCCCAATCACATGTTACATTTATGAACAATCACACTTTGCAGTAGTGAACAATCACA
This sequence comes from Meghimatium bilineatum, assembly GCA_034231615.1. Lineage (NCBI taxonomy): Eukaryota > Metazoa > Mollusca > Gastropoda > Stylommatophora > Philomycidae > Meghimatium > Meghimatium bilineatum. The sequence continues at coordinate 7,805,242 of CM067298.1, forward strand.
TTTTGCAGTAATGTTCACATACATTTTGCAGTATAAAGCAGCTTCAACTTTCAGTAACTAATGTACAAACTTTGTACCAATAGACAGTTAAGTTAAACTTCTGAGTAATTAGCAAAATACTTTTACAGTAATAAGCTGGCGACTTGTGCAGTAACTCACATACTTTCAATCAATGGTTTCTGGATGTGGGCCATTGGGCATCCTTGAGGTCTACAGAGATATGTAGGAGGACATGGAGAAAAATTTTAAGAAGTGAGCAAACTTACTGGGTCAGAGAAAAATTCTGGTTAGGCAGACCATAATAATACCACACATGACAAATGAAATATTTGAAGATATTTTTTTAATCATGTGATCAAAATTGGCAGATCAAAGTATAAAACATTTACTTTCTTGTCAATGATTAAGTGTGTGAAAAAACACAATGTCCCCAAGGTTTTCTTTCATTTGTTCCTAACATATGTTGCACTCGTAACAATAGATTTTACATAATCATTTCATCTGTGCCACTGTTTAGCTTCGGGGTTTATTCCTTGCCTGCAATAGCTTGTCATGTGATATTTTGTGAGTTCCAATACCAGTAATTTCTTGCAAACATATAGGCCTATTATAAATTCTGCAACTTGTTTCAATAATTGTTCCCCCTTTATTTAAGGTAAAAATGTCTGTATGTCTTTTACTCTATATCTGTTTTGTGTTACTGAAAATCATGTGATAATAGAGACTCTGTGAATTCAAGTTTGAAGTCATTTTTATTGTTGTTAAAATATGTTTAAAAAATTTTCCAATATTTGAAATGTGATTTTTTTTTATGTTTTTGTTTTCAAAAATAAGATTGAAAATCTATCTTCTCTGAACATAAGAATATGATATTTGCTGTTAGTCACAATCTGGGTATTGTATGAAAAAAATACCAAGTGATGTTCTTCATAGAACATATGATAAGGTATGGTTATGATTCTCAATAAAACAACACCCCATCACTCAAACTGGTTTCTGCCATATAGATAGACAGCCTAGTTTGTGAACTAGTTGGGGAGCTAATCCATGAACTAGTTTGTGAAATAGTCAGTGAACTAGTTGGTGGATTAGTCAGTGAGCTAGTAAGTGAACTAGTTGGTGAGCTAAACAGCCTCTATATCTTGAAAATAAATACTTAACCTTACTTTTGCACACATTTTTATGAAACTTATGGCCAGCACCTTTTTAAAATACCTAGAAATGAATGATGTTAAATGATTGTATCTCCCTCCAAGGTCACAGGTAAATGGAAAACCTTATATGGAACAGAAAAGCAAATCACAAAAGACATGCATATAACACACAATGTCATCAGAGCAAAATAAATGAGCCCAGTGATCGCTGGAAAAGCAACCAACCTTACTTTTTGCGAATGGACGACAGTAACATCTGTGTGACCTCTTTCAGTTCGTTATTCCCAAATGTAAAGTTTACAGCATGGAATTCTTCATGCAAGAAAGAAATACAACTTAAACAATTCTAATAAATATAGGATTCCACCAAACAATCATTTTCAGTGATTTTATAAGAAAAGTTTTATGTGCCATCAATGGCATATTATAAATCAAAGGAAGATATTGGCATTCTATGGACAAAGGTTATTACATTCGATGGTCATGCCATATCGAATTAGGAAATGTTGCATTTTATAGATAAATATTACTTTCCATGATCATGTCTTATATCACATGAAGAAATGAGACGTTCCATGGATAAAGGATTGTTATGTTTCAATAGGATTGTTATGTTTCATAGTTATGTCTGGTATCAGACAAATAAATGTTACCAAAGGAATATGTTTCAGAACCACATCATCATCAGATAGCATATCTTGAACTTAATGTTGCAGTCATACAATGCAATACACAATCACTTCTAATAACAACAAAAAAGACACCTAAATTGTGTTCACTATAAATTGTCTTCAAAGAAGATCCAACATGGGTTACAAACTTATTCATACTCAGATTTTCTCTGTGTTACTACCGACCCCCATTGTTCCCATCTCATTGGCTTACTCCTGATATTCTAATGATTTGATGTAGATTACAAACATTTCTGAAGAGCTTTTTAAGAACAATGTTGAATATTAAATAAGAGAAAATTAGGAATGAAGACATTTGGATGAGAAAGGAACATAATTTTGCCTAAATATTTTGATGAGGACAGAACATAACTTTGCCTACAAATCAAGTCTAGGAAATCAAGATGGATTTGGACATAGACCTGCTCTGGACATAGACAGCAAAAAAACTATCTTAAGACCGGCATTAGAATCCACAGGGAGAGAAGATGTAAACAACCTAGAACAACTTGAAAATGAAAGTAATTCCTAATGATATTGGCATCACATGAAAGACATATAGAGCAAAAACAAGGGTTGACTGGAGAGAAATAATTCATTACTTATGCTTTTGTGAGAGCCAGAGACTTAATTGAGATTGATCTATCTTCCTAGAAAACCCAGTAACAGCAGGAAAATTTAAGATGTGTGAAGATGAAAAAAGCAAGAAAAATGTACATACCTTATGTACATTAAAGCTGAAAATGCAGAGAAAAGACAAATGTGGAGTGAATCTATTGTATACGCTAATGATGCATATAGCATCCTAATTTGTTCTGACTAGTTCATTCTAATTGAAATTGAAATCTAAAATCAAACAGAGAAAACTGTAATTCAAAGTGTTTCCATACTTATAATCAAAGCTCTTGAAAAACTTAAAAGTTCAAAGTGTTTCAATCACTTTCAAAAAGTGTGCACTTGAACATATTCACATACTTTTTATCAAATGGTGTTCACTTGAAAGTGTTCTTATTAATTGATCAAATAATAGTGTGCACTTGAAGGCATTCACATACTATTATACTATTTTGATCAAATGGTGTGCATTTGAAATTGTTCTTATACTATTAATCAAATGATGTGCACTGGAATTTTTGTCCATGTCCTTCCTTGATCAAAGCTCAAAATTATTATATACTTTTAATAAAAGGATGTGTAGTTAAACATAGGTTTATATCTTCATCAAATGTCTCTATGCTGTTGAAAAATAGTGTGCCCTTCAAAGTGTTTCGATACTATTTATCTAATAGTATGCACTTAAAAGTGTCTCCATAATATTGATAAATAGTGTGCACTTGAAAGTGTCCCCCTACTATTTATCAAAAACAGTATGTACTTGAAAGTATCCCTATACTATTTATAAAATAGTGTGCACTTGAATGTGTCTCCATAATATTGATAAAATAGTGCACAAATAAATTGTGCACTTGAAAGTGTCCTCATACTATTTATAAAATAGTACATATCTAATACTAAATAAATGTGACATACATTGTCACATAGCCTATAATGTGACATATATATATATATATATAGTGATGTTACAGGTAACGATAAATAGAATGATAAATGCCCTCCTGATGAGTAACGTGATAATGATAACAGATCAATGTGCACATTAACAAATGATTAAACTCATGAGAAAAGGAAGCATGAAGATGTTAGTTTTTATCCAATTTGAATGCTTCGGTGGACTGAAAGTTAGCTCATGTCATTAAATCTCGTTTTGGTGTTGTATCAGCTGACATTTCTGTGCTAAATATCTGGAATCTGCATTAATGCTCAGATTTAGGGGAATGAAAATAAATACTATCTGCAACTTGGAAAATCAATGTCGTTTTCTATTGTTTTGTTTAAAAATTGTATGTTTCCTGTTTACAGAGTTTTTGTACGTTTAAAAGCAAGTTATATAAAACTTGCACTATATATAAAGATCATCATACCATCACTATGTTATCAATGTCAAACGTAGACACTTACAACAGAAATGACTTGTCTAAGTTGAATTCTCAGAGTAACAATAAGAGACAGAATAAGGAACGAAAATATCAGAAGACTAACAAACACAATGCCAATCCTGGATTAAATCAGAAGTTAACTTAAATTAGAAGTTAACAGATTAAGTGGTTTTTACATGTTTCCAGACTACCTACCATCAGACAGTGCCCCGAAAAAAGCATTACTATACAGACACAATGGATACAAAGCCAGGGAGAGACCTTGCAAATGATGGATTACAGTAATAGAGTCAACGAGAACAAAAATATATGAAGCTCACAGAAAAGACATCTTCAGTGAACTCTTCTATCTATGACGTTGTAAGGCATAAAGAGGTATAAAAGAAAAGAAGGCCAGAAAGAAAAATGCATGTTTCAACATATGGGGGGGGGGGGGATGAATGATATTGATCCCTTTATCTGTGAACAGATAGCTCTTGACACATGATGATGATGAAGTAATCTCTTTAGCTGTGAGCAGGTAGCTCTTGACACATGATGATGATGAAATAATCCCTTTAGCTGTGAGCAGGTAGCTCTAGACACATGATGTTGATGAAGTAATCCCTTTAGCTGTGAGCAGGTAGCTCTTGACACATGATGATGATGAAATAATCCCTTTAGCTGTGAGCAGGTAGCTCTTGACACATGATGATGATGAAATAATCCCTTTAGCTGTGAGCAGGTAGCTCTAGACACATGATGTTGATGAAGTAATCCCTTTAGCTGTGAGCAGGTAGCTCTTGACACATGATGATGATGTAGTAATCACTTAGGAGCAGGTAACTCTTGACAGTCTTGATAGTGTTTTTTTTACTTCTTCTTTTGATCACATAGAATATTATGTCTGAAGATTTGTTTCTTCTATCAACTTGACTATGTTTTGTAACTCATACAGAGGTTTGTGGGGTTGTTTTTTCTACTGCTGTTTCTTCTGATTAGTGTGTTTGCTAGTCATATGCTATTGTATTTGGGATATTCTTGGAGTGTCTTTCTGACAAAAGTCCAGGTCCTTTTCAGTTTAGTAACCAATGTGATACCTGAGCTTTTATAAGGATTGTTGTCTCAAAGGGATAGTTTTGTTCATGGGGGACCTTATGGGTGTATGTTTAGTTCCCGAAGGGAGGCATTCCAGTGTGTCCCAGGATCACCACATCCTGCCAGGAGTGTAGCATATGCTTCTGGGCCAACCAGTTCATCAGATCTGTAGATCCATCTATAGTGATGGTACATCTAGCATTCCCCATTACCAAGGAATCTGCTACACAAGAACAAAGGTGCAGTCTCCACTGGTCTGTATCTCTTCATGATCCATGGGAACTATTTACAGAAGATAAAAGTAGGAAATCCAGATAAAGCATACAGTTGACAATGATGATTTCTATACAGATGACAGATTGTTAGACAATGATGATTTCTATACAGATGACATTTTTAGACAATGATGATTTCTATACAGATGACAGATTGTTAGACAATTATGATTTCTATACAGATGACAGATTGTTAGAAAATGATGATTTCTATACAGATGACAGATTGTTAGACAATTATGATTTTTACACAAGTCACAGATTGTTAGCCTATTCCTCAACATCCTTTAGTTGCCTCCTACTTGTACATAGATGACAGTGGTCTTATTCTTTGCATTAAGAACTATAAGTCCAGGTCCCAGTTATCACATGGGCAGTATAAAAAGAGAATCATATTGTTCTTATATAAATACCAAGGTTGGTCCAAATACAAGCCTCTCAAATACCAATAATGGTATATTCTGGACATACAGAAAAAACAAGACTCTAAAGTTATACCCATGGTATATTCTGGAGATGGGGAAAAAACAAGACTCTAAAGTTATACCCATGGTATATTCTGGACATGAGGAAAAAACAATAGGGAAAAAACAAGACTTCAAAGTTATACATACTCATGGTATATTCTGGACATGGGGAAAAAAATTGGTAGCATATCCTATTCACGTTGTCACCATCAACCCAATATTATTGTTTTGGCTGTTGTGATTTTCTAAGCAATATAAATTCATTCAGTAGTTTGTTATTGCTTTCTGAAATGGATACACAATTTCCTGCAGCGGGGTTTGAACCTGGTACCTTGTCGCCACAGAGCCGAACTCGAAATGTGAAATCCCGTCCATGTAGTTGATATTTTGCAAGTTACAATACGTATAGTGTTTGTCAGAAACACTTGCAGTAGATGACTGTTTACACTAAGCACTACACATAGATGACTGTTCTGACTACACACTACACATAGATAACTGTTCTGACTACACACTACAGATAGATATAACTGTTCTGACTACACACTACAGATAGATGACTGTTCTGACTACACACTACAGATAGATGACTGTTCTGACTACACACTACACATAGATGACTGTTCTGACTACACACTACAGATAGATATAACTATTCTGACTACACACTACACATAGATGACTGTTCTGACTACACACTACAGATAGATGACTGTTCTGACTACACACTACACATAGATGACTGTTCTGACTACACACTACACATAGATGACTGTTCTGACTACACACTACACATAGATGACTGTTCTGACTACACACTACACATAGATGACTGTTCTGACTACACACTACACATAGATGACTGTTCTGACTACACACTACACATAGATGACTGTTCTGACTACACACTACACATAGATGACTGTTCTGACTACACACTACAGATAGATATAACTGTTCTGACTACACACTACACATAGATGACTGTTCTGACTACACACTACAGATATGCTCAAGAAATTGCTGATACACTTCATTGTAGACATATACGTACCCGGTACATACACTCTAGATTGCTTAAGACAATAAGTAGAGCGTATTGATAGCAGTCCAAAGCATATATCTTATTTTCACAATGAGAATATCCATCGTGCATACAAGAAGAAACAGAAGAGCCGGGGGTAGACCAAAAGAAACACTCAGAAGAACAATACTTGGAGAAAGTAAAACAATAAATATACATACTATTCAAGAACTGCACAGAATAGCTTTGAACAGACAGAATTGGAGAGATCTGACTTCTGTCCTAACTTCAGCGCAAAAGGAAAATGAAATGAAATACAAGAAGAAATATACACGGTCATCTTATTTTGTGAATATGTTCCAGGCGTTCACATTCAGAATGTGAATATGTTCCAGGCGTTCACATTCAGAATGTGAATATGTTCCAGGCATTCACATTCGGAATGTGAATATGTTCCAGGCGTTCACATTCGGAATTTGAAAGCATGAGAATACATAATCCATAAGCAACAGAAAGAACAAACTGATGAAAAAGGACACGGAGTTGTTGCTCAAGCCACGCAGCCATCATAGATTTCATTGTAAAGGCCTCGCTTGGTAGCTCTACATTGTTTTTTTTTCTTCTTCTTCAGCGTTCATTCTCAAACTCCCGCTGGATCTCACTTGTAGCAGGACAATGGTCCTACTAGATTTTCAGCAGGATGTTGTCCAGAGAATGGAAATGCGTTGTGTCACCATTTTATTTGCGCCAATGGCCCAACACATCCATCTTCAGTGGGCTGTATTGTTTGATCAGCATGATATTTGTATGACAGGCCAAACCTATCACAAGCCATGCATAAAGGTAAATGGCGAAGTACTGAAAGTGATGAATAGGTTCCCATACCTAGGTAGTACCTTATAACAAAATGCCAATGTTAATGATGGTGTGTATACATGGACCTTTTCTCCCTGTATACAGAATACATTATGCGAAATATAGAAGATATGCCCGGAATAAAAGTGGGAGGATACAATATAAATAACTTGAGATATGCTGATGACACAGTACTGATTGCAGGAAGCGAACAAGAACTCCAAGCCCTATTAGATAAAGTAGTGAAGGAAAGTGAAAGCAAAGGCCTCAGTTTAAACAAGAAGAAAACAGAAATAATGGTTGCATCAAAGAGACATACACCACCAAGATGCAACATAATAATTAATAACACAAAATTGGCACAAGTTGAAAAAGTGAAATATATTGGCACCCTGTTAACATCAGAAGGTAGATGCTCAAGTGAGATAAAGAGCCGAGCAGCACAAGCCAAATCAGCATTCCAAAAAATGAGAACCATTTTTTGCAATCAATGCAGACCCGAATTCGGGTGCTGAGATGTTATATCGAACCGATTCTTTTTTATGGATGTGAAGAATGGACTATAAACAAGAAAATTCAAAGTGAATTGGAGGCTACAGAAATGTGGTTTCTGGGAAGAATAATGAAAATACCATGGACAGCCAAGAAAACTAATGCAGAGGTTCTCATTGATGCTGGCGTAAAAAGATCAATTATATCAAACATTAGAGGCAGACAGTCAAGGTTTCTAAGGCATGTGCTGAGAAGAACACAGCTTGAACACTTAATAACCACTGGAAAGATCAAAGGGAGAAGAGATAGAGGTCGACAAAGAGAAAGGTTATTAGATGGGCTTGTATCGTGGCACAGTAAAAGGTCACCAACCGAGCTTATTGACAACACAAGAGACAGAGAGTCATGGAGAAACATTATCGCCTACGCCAGTCGGCATGGCACTTGATTGATTTACTGTATACATGGATCACCAAAGCACTTTCGGCAGATTGTACGCAAATGTGTGGCATAGAAATGTCACTAAACTACAGATTAAGCTGAAAGTTTACAGAGCAGTGGTACTTTAGGGGATGCTATACGTTGGTGAAACATGGCCTGTGTATAGATGTCATGTGAGGAAACTCAATAACTTTCATACAACTTGCCTCAGAAAAGTTATGAACGTCATATGGTAAGACAAGATTCCACATACCACTGTCCTTGATATATCTGGTATCCCTAGCATTGACACTATTCTGATGCAGACACAGGTTCGCTGCACAGGCCACCAGGTATGTATGTCAGAATCATCGCTTGCCAAAGACAACAGCGCAACCCTGCAAGAAATGATATATGGAACCAAATAATTGCTTCAGACAACAGCGCAACCCTGCAAGAAAAGATATATGGAACCAAATAATTGCTTCAGACAACAGCGCAACCCTGCAAGAAAAGATATGTGGAACCAAATAATTGCTTCAGACAACAGCGCAACCCTGCAAGAAAAGATATATGGAACCAAATAATTGCTTCAGACAACAGCGCAACCCTGCAAGAAAAGATATGTGGAACCAAATAATTGCTTCAGACAACAGCGCAACCCTGCAAGAAAAGATATGTGGAACCAAATAATTGCTTCAGACAACAGCGCAACCCTGCAAGAAAAGATATATGGAACCAAATAATTGCTTCAGACAACAGCGCAACCCTGCAAGAAAAGATATGTGGAACCAAATAATTGCTTCAGACAACAGCGCAACCCTGCAAGAAAAGATATATGGAACCAAATAATTGCTTCAGACAACAGCGCAACCCTGCAAGAAAAGATATATGGAACCAAATAATTGCTTCAGACAACAGCGCAACCCTGCAAGAAAAGATATATGGAACCAAATAATTGCTTCAGACAACAGCGCAACCCTGCAAGAAAAGATATATGGAACCAAATAATTGCTTCAGACAACAGCGCAACCCTGCAAGAAAAGATATATGGAACCAAATAATTGCTTCAGACAACAGCGCAACCCTGCAAGAAAAGATATATGGAACCAAATAATTGCTTCAGACAACAGCGCAACCCTGCAAGAAAAGATATATGGAACCAAATAATTGCTTCAGACAACAGCGCAACCCTGCAAGAAAAGATATATGGAACCAAATAATTGCTTCAGACAACAGCGCAACCCTGCAAGAAAAGATAGATGGAACCAAATAATTGCTTCAGACAACAGCGCAACCCTGCACGAAAAGATATATGGAACCAAATAATTGCTTCAGACAACAGCGCAACCCTGCAAGAAAAGATATATGGAACCAAATAATTGCTTCAGACAACAGCGCAACCCTGCAAGAAAAGATATATGGAACCAAATAATTGCTTCAGACAACAGCGCAACCCTGCACGAAAAGATATATGGAACCAAATAATTGCTTCAGACAACAGCGCAACCCTGCAAGAAAAGATATATGGAACCAAATAATTGCTTCAGACAACAGCGCAACCCTGCAAGAAAAGATATATGGAACCAAATAATTGCTTCAGACAACAGCGCAACCCTGCAAGAAAAGATATATGGAACCAAATAATTGCTTCAGACAACAGCGCAACCCTGCAAGAAAAGATATATTGAACCAAATAATTGCTTCAGACAACAGCGCAACCCTGCAAGAAAAGATATATGGAACCAAATAATTGCTTCAGACAACAGCGCAACCCTGCAAGAAAAGATATATGGAACCAAATAATTGCTTCAGACAACAGCGCAACCCTGCAAGAAAAGATATATGGAACCAAATAATTGCTTCAGACAACAGCGCAACCCTGCAAGAAAAGATATATGGAACCAAATAATTGCTTCAGACAACAGCGCAACCATGCAAGAAAAGATATATGGAACCAAATAATTGCTTCAGACAACAGCGCAACCCTGCAAGAAAAGATATATGGAACCAAATAATTGCTTCAGACAACAGCGCAACCCTGCAAGAAAAGATATATGGAACCAAATAATTGCTTCAGACAACAGCGCAACCCTGCATGAAAAGATATATGGAACCAAATAATTGCTTCAGACAACAGCGCAACCCTGCAAGAAAAGATATATGGAACCAATTAATTGCTTCAGACAACAGCACAACCCTGCAAGAAAAGATATATGGAACCAATTTAATGTACTCTGAATGTTGTGGACTATTTCTTGCCTGTCCAGTCCAGTCCTATAAATTAGATTGTCGTCTACAACAATTAATGTTCAACCTAATCCGGAGGGTTGAATTGTGGCCACCATTGCTATGTTTACGAAATATATTAAACAACACGGGAGGTAACTATAGACAATAGACACCAACTACAAAAAGAATATTGTTGACCACAAAGGCTTGAAAATTAAGAGTGATATGTCGTGGATACCACACAATACAATAAGTAAGGTACGAGCTTCGGACACACCAGGTTTAGGTATGTCCTTCTGTGTTGAATATTTTTGGTCATCTTAGATTGTCAAAGTTCATTGTTTTATTCACGTTAGAGAGCAGCTGCTTCTTTTTCTTTTGCCTCTACCACAATCTCTATTCTTTGTATGTTGGGTAGTCCTAAAGTATCTGTTTGGGATTTTAATTCTGTATCCACATGGACATTCATTTGTGTATGAGATCCTCACTCTGTAAATTAGATATGTTGGCTATCATCTTTACACACCGGATATGTCCATAAGTCCTCAGATCTTTATTTCTGTAATCTCTCATGGCAAAGCAAATGATGGTTCTCGTTCTGTTTGTTGGGTGCTTTTTTAACTTTTCATGAGGCATTCTCTCCATTTTATGTCTCTTTCTAACCATTGTTGGAGCATAGGGATGTACAGATGTCCGCAACAATTAATATTACCAACCATACATCTGCAACAATTAATATTACCAACCATACATCTGCAACAATTAATATTACCAACCATACATCTGCAACAATATTACCAACCATACATCTGCAACAATTAATATTACCAACCATACATCTGCAACAATTAATATTACCAACCATACATCTGCAACAATTAATATTACCAACCATACATTTGCAACAATATTACCAACCATACATCTGCAACAATTAATATTACTAACTATACAGCTGCAATAATTATTACCAACCATACATCTGCAACAATTATTACCAACCATACATCTGCAACAATATTACCAACCATACAGCTGCAACAATATTACCAACCATACAGCTGCAACAATATTACCAACCATACATCTGCAACAATTAATATTACCAACCATACATCTGCAACAATATTACCAACCATACATCTGCAACAATTAATATTACCAACCATACATCTGCAACAATTAATATTACCAACCATACATCTGCAACAATTAATATTACCAACCATACATTTGCAACAATATTACCAACCATACATCTGCAACAATTAATATTACCAACTATACAGCTGCAATAATTATTACCAACCATACATCTGCAACAATTATTACCAACCATACATCTGCAACAATTATTACCAACCATACATCTGCAACAATTAATATTACCAACCATACAGCTGCAACAATTAATATTACCAACCATACATCTGCAACAATTATTACCAACCATACATCTGCAACAATTAATATTACCATCTATACAGCTGCAACAATATTATCAACCATACATCTGCAACAATTAATATTACCAACCATACATCTGCAACAATATTACCAACCATACATATGCAACAATTAATATTACCAACCATACATCTGCAACAATTATTACCAACCATACATCTGCAACAATTAATATTACCAACCATACAGCTGCAACAATTAATATTACCAACTATACAGCTGCAACAATTATTACCAACCATACATCTGCAACAATTATTACCAACCATACAGCTGCAACAATTAATATTACCAACTATACATCTGCAACAATATTACCAACCATACATATGCAACAATTAATATTACCAACTATACAGCTGCAACAATTATTACCAACCATACATCTGCAACAATTATTACCAACCATACATCTGCAACAATTAATATTACCAACCATACAGCTGTAACAATTATTACCAACCATACATCTGCAACAATTAATATTACCAACCATACATCTGCAACAATTAATATTACCAACTGCACACAGCATGAATTAACACACACACAAAACAAACAAGATTATTTTCCTGTGCCAACATGATTTATTTTCAAAACTAAATTGTATTTCTTCTATAGATAGAAGAATCAACTACATTCAACTTTCTGATTTCAATCTTAATTACAAAGTACTTGTAGACATTTGATATCAGTGAAAACAAGTTTTTGATAAATGATATAGAATAAGTATGTAAAGTTTTATCAAACATGATAGGAAATATAAACTAGTCATTTGTCACAGTCCCCCACCAGAACAATCAGCGCTCAACCCCAAACAGCATCAAATCATGGTTGACCGCCCATGTGGCAATCAGAGATATGGATTTATAGTTCAGGGAGAAAAGTATTGGGCCCCTGTCTTCTCTCCAGGCTTGTTATAGAAGATGACTAAGGAAGGTTAGGAGGAATAGGCAGAGCTTTCACCTTAAGACAATCATCGTCACATCTTGTCTCAATTTCTGACTTTTATTTTCTAACAAATAAACCACCCCATGGATGAGGATAAGATTCTGGCCAGAGGACATTGCAACTTCACCCTTTTCCCCATGAAGCAGCTGATCATTGGTTGTTTCACATATATATGTGTGTCGCCAGCCAATGAAAAGCATCGAAAGTCAGACCAGCCAAGATTAAGTGATACTGTTTGGTATAAGCATGCGGGATGATTCTGAAGGACTTGGTTCAGTTGTTGCAGAAATTTATGATATCAGTGAGGTAGAGCTGACCAAGGTATATTGCACCAACATGGAGTTCCTCCTCAAAGATATGTGGGTGTGTGGCAGAAGTCATCAGAAGGTTCCACACACAAAATTTAACACTCCACAAACAAAAATCCAAAACTGCTGACCTAAAAAAGGAACATTAAAAAAAAGTACTACACCAAAAGTGATTTATGCATGTGATTTTGCACCTACCAAAACTGCCATTTGATCTGTGCCTACAGAACACATTTTCTAATATAAAACAGAGAATTTTGATGTTATTTAATGTAACCTGTAACAGGATGCACCACTTAAAGTTTGACTGAGTTAGGGAAGACAAAAACTTTTCCAATAATGATATAAAAGGTCATGGTAATATACCGGTAAGTTATGAAAATGCATCATAGCACAAGTTTCCTTAATATTCTTTGACTGTCTAGTCAGTGGTTTGTGTCAAGCCATTAGCACAAATACAACAGTGACACAATAGCAGAAATTCCGTTATCTCGGTTCATTATCAAATCAATGACTATTCAGGGTGGTAGGGGTGACACTCTGGAAAGATCACCACAAAAAAACCTGTCATTCTTTATGGTTCTTTGTTTAAGTAAATTTAAGTAGGAAGCATGAGGATAAATGAACACATTCTTGAAGTCTTTGTTTAAGTGTGGTGAATCTTAATCCTGTTTAGTCTTTACTATTATCAATCCATACTTTCTTGTGTTCCCCTTCTTCTTTCACCCTCAACTATTCACTGCAGAATAGTTTTGGAATCATTCCATGAGATCTTCTTGTTGACTTGCTAAAGTATTTATTTTGTTTCTGACGTAAATGTTTTGATAATGTTCTGCATAATGGATGTGCAATATTTGTCTGTAACATTTGTTTTCAACACTCTGTATTTTTCTCTCTAATCCTGATGTAACATTTGTTTTCAACACTCTGTATTCTTCACTCTAATCCCGATGTAACATTTGTTTTCAACACACTGTATTCTTCTCTCTAATCCCGATGTAACTGTTGAAATCTCACATCCATGTAGCTCTCTGGATTACAACCTGCTAGAAATCTAGTGGGATCATTGTTCTGCTACAAGGGAGATCGGTGGGAGTATGAGAATAAACACACACACACATAAAAAAAACAATGTGTATGTCTGTATCCTGCAAAGATAACAATGGGAGCAAAGAATAGTACTACTATCACCAGCCACACATATGAGAAGTGACTAAGTGAAGTTTGGCATTGAATTTGGGCTGTCCAACCTGTAGATAGTTAGTGACCCAACAATGCAGTGCTTAAATTCGCTTGCGAAAGATGAACATCATCAGATGGTCAAAATAACCCAACAATGCCATGCTGAAGATAAACAACTTGTACGGTAAAAAGAAGCTGTCAACAATAACATGATTTGTTCTTCTTTCGTTCACTTGAAACATGTCTATATCTATAATTCTGTCTTCTGAATAAAACTCACTGTTTTAGTAGTTCACACAGTGGCACACAGAGCTTTAATTTCAGTGTTGTTTCCTCTGGCCAATATGTCTGTCTCAGTGTTTCATACTCAGAACACTCTTGATGTATATTTTTGGCACTCTATGCTGTCTGTCCACATGATAGTGTTGCCAATCTTGAATGTTATGTACATGTGACTGCGGAGTCGGTTGTGTCCTGTTCTGGTATACACTGACAGCTATCTTGTTTGTATTAGTTCCTTTGTGTCTCTGCGTTCGTCAAGTGTTTGCATTCTCCCCATTTCCTGCATCTCTACTATGGGTGTTGATGTCAATGTTCCAAGCATTATCCTAAACATCTGGTTTTACACTTTATCTAGATCTTGTAATGTGGTGTTTGTTTTAAGAAAACCACGCAGCTGAACCCTATTCCAGGTGTGGTCTTATGCCTTGCTGGTACACGTTTCACAGAGTATATTCCCACTGGCTCCCACTTAGTTTTCTCAGTATAGCTAACTTCCTCCAGACTTTTTTTTGTTGCTTTGTTTATGTTTGCCCATAAGGTTAAGGCATCAATAGCTCTTTATATTTGTTTAGTGGTGACTGTTGCATGTTCTGTGCACCAGATCATCAGGTCCTCTGTATTGTACCTGGCTCTTTTATTATGCAGGTATGTTTTTACCCATTTGTGCATTCTTGAGCTAACCATGCAATTTCGTAATTTCTTTAAGAGTCCTTCTTTCAAATCTTGTCAAATGCTTTCCTGAGGTTTATCCATGCTGCTAGTACCAGTTTCTTATCTTGGAAGGCGTCTTCAATCTCTTGGGAGAGGTAGGTCTGATCTTCTGTAGAGTAACAGTATGAAGCCTGCTTGCAGCTATACCAGAAAGTTTTCATTTTCAAGGTACCACAGCATCCTAAGATTGATAATGCGTCCCATTGTTTTGCATAGACAGCTTGTGAGGCTGATGGGCCTGTATTTTAAGACTGTTTTGCTAAATTGTTTTCCTGATTTGAGGAGTAATATAATTATTCCATCTATGCCGGTGGAACATAACCTGTGGTCCAGCTTGTGTTGAAGATCTGCAGTAGCTTTGCTGTTGCTGCAGTTCCCAGGTCTTTAATCATTTAATTGGACACTCAATCAGTTCTTGTGGATATTTTCAATTTGGATATCACAAGGACATGATGTGGTCCACTCTCTAGGTTACATAGAAATCTGAAAAATAAATTTCTGTAAACTGAGGAATCTGTAAATTGAGGAATATGTCACTACTATGTGTTTTTGGCAGTAACAAGGTTTCAGCATGATAGGAGTTAGAAGAATAAACAAATAATCATATGGAGCATAGCTGTAATGATAAATATTCAGAAACAATGTGTGATAAATATGTTTACTGCCCTATGAAATCAAGGCATACAGTGATTTTATGATATGAGTCATAGACTGAACATCATGATTTAGTGCAAGGATTAACCCATAGTCTGATTGAATGAATGAACCAAACTAGTCAATGATCACTGACTTGTGTATTCATGCAACGAATGGTATTAACTGACCTAAAAATTGATACAATAAAGTTACTTTATTGATAAACTCACAGATTAATACAATTATTCACTCATTGATGAACTCACAGATTAATACAACTATTCACCCATTGATGAATTCACAGATTAATACAATTATTCACCCATTCACCAACTCACAGATTAATACAACCATTCACCCATTCATCAACTCACAGATTAATACAACTATTCACCCATTCATCAACTCACAGATTAATACAACCATTCACCCATTCATCAACTCACAGATTAATACAACCATTCACCCACTCATCAACTCACAGACTAATACAACTATTCACCCACTGATCAACTCCCAGACTAATACAACTATTCACCCATTCATCAACTCACAGATTAATACAACTATTCACCCATTCATCAACTCACAGATTAATACAACTATTCACCCATTCATCAACTCCCAGATTAATACAACTATTCACCCATTCATCAACTCACAGATTAATACAACTATTCACCCATTCATCAACTCACAGATTAATACAACTATTCACCCATTCATCAACTCACAGATTAATACAACTATTCACCCATTCATCAACTCACAGACTAATACAACTATTCACCCATTCATCAACTCACAGATTAATACAACTATTCACCCATTCATCAACTCACAGATTAATACAACTATTCACCCATTCATCAACTCACAGACTAATACAACTATTCACCCATTCATCAACTCCCAGATTAATACAACTATTCACCCATTCATCAACTCACAGATTAATACAACTATTCACCCATTCATCAACTCACAGATAAATGCAATTATTCACCCATTCATCAACTCACAGATTAAAACAACTATTCACCCATTCATCAACTCACAGATTAATACAACTATTCACCCATTCATCAACTCACAGATTAATACAACTATTCACCCATTCATCAACTCACAGATAAATGCAATTATTCATGTATTGTTAAACTCAGATTGATGGTTAACAAACTGACTGGCTTGTGCACTAAACCATACAAAAACATTGAAATATTACATCTATTTAGATCATAGATGGTAAAAACATGGTCAACTGGCCAAATTCTGGCTGGCGGTCAAATTTAAATTACTAGAAGCAATTGGCTTCTGAGCTGACAATATATCACATTACAAACTATCGCATCCACGCAGTAAACCACCGCAATATTAAATAGTGATAATGAGGAAATGGTTACATAAAACGTATGATGTCACATGTGCAATATGTGCTGAGCTGAACAAAAAAGGGACGAGAAAAAAGTGTCTTTCTTCACCCTTTAAGGATTAACATGAAAGGTGACAAGACAACAGAAGCATTTATTTTGATCTTGAAGCAATACTTTTAATCGCAAGGACTACCCGGTGTTGCCCTATCCTGACTAGCCTGAATTTGGCTAATTTTTACCCAAAACGGTTTGCCCACGTTTGATTTATATGAATCCATCACTGTCTATGCTGAATCAACACAGAACAAGTTACAAGCATATGAACACATTTGATGTTGTCCGATCTACGGAAACACCACAATAAAATCAAAAAAGTACAGCGACACAATTCAGTATCTTTCTCTCCCTATCAATATACAGATAGCAAACAATTGTAATTTGTTATCACAAAAACAGAAAAATCAATATCAAATGAATACACTACACGTATTCATTGCAATATCATAAACTAAGGAAGCATATAGTAGAGAAATGAATCATATCTATACTAATAAATATATAAATACAAACATGCAGGCAGAAAATAATAGTTTGTAAACATGAAAATATAAATAGTACTTGGCCTCACCTTACTCCTCTCTATTAATACAATACATTTGGAGAATTTTTTTGTGTTTCATTCAAATTGTTAGCATGCCAGTTATGACCATATACAAGCCAAACAAGAAAGCATAATTTTGTAGGTGTGCAAAGAGGCATATGATACTGATGGCTTATAAAACTAGTTAATCATAGATGTGAACCTGACAATTGTTTTCTATGCTTATCATTAAGAATGTCCTTATATAATGAAGCTGACACCAAAGTCAGATGTATCGGAAAATTGACACAAATAAAATGGTGACACAATGAATTTCTGTTCTTTGAACTTTGCGCCAGTTGGAAATCTAGTAGGAACATCCCGCTACAAGAGATCCCCGATGGGAGTTTTAGAACAAACACACATGCAAAATATATATAATAATGAAGTTAAATAAATAATTAAACATGAATATAAAAAGCAATCGTGTAACCAAAATAACCCACTCATAATAAACTCATGTGTCACTTAACACCTTTTGTGTCACAAGCAGAACTAATGTGTCACTTACCTTTTGTGTCACAAGCAGAACTAATGTGTCACTTACCTTTTGTGTCACAAGCAAAACTAATGTGTCACTTACCTTTTGTGTCACAAGCAGAACTAATGTGTCACTTACCTTTTGTGTCACAAGCAGAAATGATGTGTCACTTAACACCTTTTGTGTCACAAGCAGAACTAATGTGTCACTTACCTTTTGTGTCACAAGCAGAACTAATGTGTCACTTACCTTTTGTGTCACAAGCAGAACTAATGTGTCACTTACCTTTTGTGTCACAAGCAGAACTAATGTGTCACTTACCTTTTGTGTCACAAGCAGAAATGATGTGTCACTTAACACCTTTTGTGTCACAAGCAGAACTAATGTGTCACTTACCTTTTGTGTCACAAGCAGAACTAATGTGTCACTTACCTTTTGTGTCACAAGCAGAACTAATGTGTCACTTACCTTTTGTGTCACAAGCAGAACTAATGTGTCACTTACCTTTTGTGTCACAAGCAGAAATGATGTGTCACTTAACACCTTTTGTGTCACAAGCAGAACTAATGTGTCACTTACCTTTTGTGTCACAAGCAGAACTAATGTGTCACTTACCTTTTGTGTCACAAGCAGAACTAATGTGTCACTTACCTTTTGTGTCACAAGCAGAACTAATGTGTCACTTACCTTTTGTGTCACAAGCAGAAATGATGTGTCACTTAACACCTTTTGTGTCACAAGCAGAACTAATGTGTCACTAAACACCTTTTGTGTCACAAGCAGAACTAATGTGTCACTTACCTTTTGTGTCGCAAGCAGAAATGATGTGTCACTTAACACCTTTTGTGTCACAAGCAGACAGCTTTTTATTGACTAATCACCTCAGAGAAAGTCTGTATTAATTCAATCTGCCACATTCTTCAGAATGTATATGTGGAATAGATTCTCAGACTTCAGGGCATCTTCTTCTGTGTTCACTCTCAAAATCCAGAATGTCAGCAGGATTTAGTCCAGATAATTCACTCATTGATCAACATTCTGCCCAAGAGTGAAAATATGTGGCACGTGATTGAAAAATGAAGTAGACCTATAGCTTAACTGCAATAAAGTACTCCTGCAGTTAAATAGGCCTATAACAGCAATTTGCTAAACTTAATTACAATTAAGTAGATCTATAGCCGAACTATAATATCTGCACCTTTCAGCCTAATACATCTGACTACAATATGGCTTTGGTTGTGTCATGGTTTACAGATTGAATCTCCATTGAGTAACTCCTTGTAGTGGGAATGGGGTTTCAAGTATGCCAAAAGCCGAAGGAAGTCTGGTTATGCCCTCCTTCATGTGAAAAGACCACTGTCTGACCTAGCAAGTTAAGACTAGTCTAAGAGACCACGGTCTGTCCTAGCAAGTTAAGAGTAGTCTAAGAGACCACGGTCTGCCCTAGCAAGTTAAGAGTAGTCTAAGAGACCACGGTCTGCCCTAGCAAGTTAAGAGTAGTCTAAGAGACCACGGTCTGCCCTAGCAAGTTAAGAGTAGTCCAAAAGAGACTCAATATTTTCTATTGAGAGTTGAGACGAGATTATGAAAGCTGGCACTTCAGAGCCAGCAAGAACACACAACTCACTATGGCATGATGTTACT
Source organism: Meghimatium bilineatum (assembly GCA_034231615.1). Taxonomy (NCBI): domain Eukaryota; kingdom Metazoa; phylum Mollusca; class Gastropoda; order Stylommatophora; family Philomycidae; genus Meghimatium; species Meghimatium bilineatum. The sequence continues at coordinate 7,825,584 of CM067298.1, forward strand.
GTGTATACAACATGATAGGGAAAAGGACAGAAATGTGCAGTCTCACTAAAGCATTTATGCACATGATGCCACATGGCCAAAGAGTATAGCACAGATTCACAATCCATGAAGACATCCGCAAATGTTGTGTACCTATGACAAGCAGAGAATGTGCACATGTTACGCTGGGTCTACCTCCACTAATTCAAGCCAATAGCACCCTATCAGCTACATAATCTCTGAGCAACTAAAACTCAGAAATAACAGGATATCTAAATCCTAGATTCTAAATTATAGCTTTTTAGGGGGATGAAAATGTCACACATCACCCAGATCTCATGTCAGTTAAAAACCATCTACTCCTTTTTCTGCACTCATTCTCAAACTCCTGTAGATTAGCAGGGTGTAGTCCGGATAATGGAATGCGCTGTGGTTTGGTTTACAGCTTATGGCAACTGCACCTTTTAGCCTGAAACATCAGACTTCAGAATGACTTCTAAGTCACCGTGACCCTATATGACATTTGATAACAAACTTCACTCCCCCAAACCCCCTTAGTCCTCTCTTATGACATGCATGGAAAGAACAGTGTTGCTATTCTTTGCTCCACTATCAGGTCTAGAAAACACAGGCGGACCATTTATCCAAAACACCTTATAAAAAGACTATCCCAACTATAGAGAAACTGCAAATTTTATATAGACTGGCACGTTGTGTTTAAGAGTGGAAGCTTGCAGTACTGTCATGTTGTGTTTAAGAGTGGAAGCTTGCGGTACTGGTTAGAAGACTCATCAGACTATAGCATGGCTTCTGATCATTTTGAACTACCAAGGAATGAGACACCCAACACCATCCCCAAAACATCCTTTGTCATCTCTTATGACCCCCATCGAGGCCAGAACCTTGAAGTGGTGATGGGGCTTAGTTCAGCCATCAGAGGCTGGAAACTAAGACTGGTCGGGCACTCCCACTCGAGCAGGACCATAGTCCGGCCCAACTAAGCAGAGTGCTGAAGACGGAGGCAACCAGCCAAAAGGCGCACAGATAATCAGGTTGCCACGCATAAAACACAATGGAAACATGTCTGCATCTAATAACAGTTATGGTGCCTGCCCTGTGGAGGACGTTCAGGCAGGGACGGTGCCGGGCCCTATACCTCGAAAGGGCTCAACCTCAGTTACTGGGTGGGATACTGTATGAACTACAAAAGACAGTGAGTTTTATTAAGGAGACAGAATTGCAGATATAGACATGTTTCAAGTGAATGAAAGAAGAAGAAGAATCTCTTATGACATACATGGCAGATAATACTGTAGATATTCTTTGCTCCACTTTTGAAGGCTGACAACACACAAGAGACCCCAGAGGAGATCCTTCAAACCTGCCCACGCTTATATGAGGACCTCTACCAAATGTGGCCACAAAGAGTCATATCAGAGAACACATTCTGCAGAACAAAAGATTATTTTAACAGACTATTTTATCCAAGAAATATAATATTGAACTGAGACAACAGCAGTCCACTGACAGAAGAAGAAGATGATTAAAGTAAAGTAAAATATTACATTTTTCACATGCCTTCTTAATGCCACAATGAAATCTCAAAACTGGAGATCAGTATGAACATTTACAAATGAACATTCAGGATGGCTGTTGAACATACATGCAGAAAACCGGCAAAATTAAAGAAAGTGTAGTAATATATAAAGTGTGCAAGATATAGCAGTGCATGATAAGAAAAGGATGGGCTACTCTTCGCAACAACTCCCAAAGTATCTCATGTATCTACTGTCCAGGCCATGTGGGAGTCTGGGGCAGCAAAAGAGCTGATGTGCTGGCGGATGGTAAAACCTGATGGAAAGAGCTGATGTACAGTGCATGGTAAAATGACGAGAAGAATCTCAGCTGAGTTAATTAGGGCAATAAATAGATACACTAAAAAGGGACGAAGAAAAAGTATGAAAGAGAGAATGTACATAATAAGAGAATGATAGAAATATGAGTGACCAAGTTAGAGGGGGAGAAAGTGTGATCTCAAGGGAAAGATCAGAAGAATTCAACAACCAACAGCTGACTGGGACACTGAGCTTATATACCTTTAGATGATTGATGGAATGGCAAGCAGAGCTTTATAGAGAGCATGAGTTCAGTGATGCTGGTTCCACATCAAGAAAAGTGTGGTAGTTAGCTCAGTGATGCTAGTTCCAAATCAAGAAAAGTGTGGTAGTTAGCTCAGTGATGCTAGTTCCACATCAAGAAAAGTGTGACAGTTAGTTCAGTGATGCTAGTTCCACATCAAGAAAAGTGTGACAGTTAGTTCAGTGATGCTAGTTCCACATCATGAAAAGTGTGGCAGTTAGTTCAGTGATGCTAGTTCCACATCAAGAAAAGTGTGGCAGTTAGTTCAGTGATGCTAGTTCCACATCAAGAAAAGTGTGGTAGTTAGTTCAGTGATGCTAGTTCCACATCAAGAAAAGTGTGGCAGTTAGTTTCAGTGATGCTGGTTCCACATCAAGAAAAGTGTGGTAGTTAGTTCAGTGATGCTAGTTCCACATCAAGAAAATGTGGCAGTTAGTTTCAGTGATGCTAGTTCTACATCAAGAAAAGTGTGGCAGTTAGTTCAGTGATGCTAGTTCCACATCAAGAAAAGTGTGGCAGTTAGTTCAGTGATGCTGGTTCCACATCAAGAAAAGTGTGGCAGTTAGTTCAGTGATGCTAGTTCCACATCAAGAAAATGTGGCAGTTAGTTTCAGTGATGCTAGTTCCACATCAAGAAAAGTGTGGCAGTTAGTTCAGTGATGCTAGTTCCACATCAAGATTAGTGTGACAGTTAGTTCAGTGATGCTGGTTCCACATCAAGAAAAGTGTGACAGTTCAGTGATGCTAGTTCCACATCAAGAAAAGTGTGACAGTTCAGTGATGCTAGTTCCACATCAAGAAAATGTGGCAGTTAGTTTCAGTGATGCTAGTTCCACATCAAGAAAAGTGTGACAGTTCAGTGATGCTAGTTCCACATCAAGATTAGTGTGACAGTTAGTTCAGTGATGCTATTTCCACATCAAGATTAGTGTGACAGTTAGTTCAGTGATGCTGGTTCCACATCAAGAAAAGTGTGACAGTTCAGTGATGCTAGTTCCACATCAAGAAAAGTGTGACAGTTCAGTGATGCTAGTTCCACATCAAGAAAATGTGGCAGTTAGTTTCAGTGATGCTAGTTCCACATCAAGAAAAGTGTGACAGTTCAGTGATGCTAGTTCCACATCAAGATTAGTGTGACAGTTAGTTCAGTGATGCTAGTTCCACATCAAGATTAGTGTGACAGTTAGTTCAGTGATGCTGGTTCCACATCAAGAAAAGTGTGGCAGTTAGTTCAGTGATGCTAGTTCCACATCAAGAAAAGTGTGTAGTTAGTTTCAGTGATGCTAGTTCCACATCAAGAAAAGTGTGACAGTTAGTTCAGTGATGCTGGTTCCACATCAAGAAAAGTGTGGCAGTTAGTTCAGTGATGCTAGTTCCACATCAAGAAAAGTGTGACAGTTAGTAATGACTGATGATCAGATAATATAATGGAATGAAAGTGAAGTGGAAATTTCAATTGATTCAATTCAATCAACTTTGAATAAAATTTGTGCATGAACCATTTCATTGCAAAATTCATTTTGAAACCTCTTTGTGCATTCTCAAATATCTGCAGATTAGCATGATGTAGTCCAGAGAACAGAATGCGGTTTGTCATGGTTTACAACTTGGCTGCGATATTTGAATCTGTGCTTAACACACATGACATCACCACAACATTTTTGGCCACTTTGAGCTGTAAAATGGAAGAGCAGACTCCACCCCCATCCAAAGCTCCTTAGCCACCTCCCACAATATTAATGGATCAGTCTTGCAATTATTTGCTCCCTTTTTGGACCCCGTAAACGTGCTGGTATTTTTGTGCATTTAATCTTTTGTGGAGTAGATACAAGTAGCTGCAAAAGCACTGAACTTCAAAACATATTTTAAAATCTTTTCTGGCAAATAAAGCGGTGAACATTATTAGCTCTTATGTGGGGTGCAAAGGGAACGCATTGCTCTAGGCGGACCCAGGGTTAGCAGATAACCAAGATCCCAAATGTACCTCCACGCGGTGCACCCTGGAAACAGAAATACAGCAGCTCGAGCTGATTCTGGCCAAATCATTTGGGGATCGTGTCCGAGAATGTGGAGGTAGCAGATGGAAAGAGATTTGACTGCACAAGAGACAGACAATATCTCCGACACCACCAGCATCACCACATATAGCGACACTGTCGACATACAGTGAAGCAAGTCAGTCCAGTCCGAACATTGGAGGGGCGGCCAATGTAAAATGCACGTAAAGATAGATGCATGGCGAGAGACATATATATTTCATACCGAGTACAATGAAACAATGAAAGGGCAGAACAGCGCTAGAGGGCAGCGCGAACTGCAAATAGAAAGTGAAAAGTCCCTACGAAAGGGGAACTACAAGCTCCTTCAGCTCGAGTCGAGCTTCTAGTTACCTGTGTTCCTTACAGGCAGAGACCCAGACCCATCCATTGGCGTTTGGTAATGCAAGAAGACCTAACCCAACTCTAATGTCGAGCCTTCCTAAACCGGAAATATGCTCGCGAAGAGAAAGGGTTCCGTACTCGATGCGCTCAGGCACAAAAGGGACAACGATTTAGCCCTGGCCCAACTCTACTGTCAGGTTTTCCTACACCGGAAATACACTTGAAGAGAGAAAGGGTTCAGTACCTGATGGGCTCAGGCGCTATTGGGACAAGGACGCTCAGCTCGAGAACGCCTTGCTTTCAAACGCGTGGTGTGAGGCTCGAACTTGGACAAGGGGTACACGATGTCGGTGAATGACACCTCGGCTAAGAGGGCGAAAGAGCCAGGGTCCAACTCCTCTGTTGAGTTCTTCCCCTTAAGGAACCAGGCTCACGGATGAGAAACGGTTCAGTATCCAATGGGCACAGGCACAGCACATCTAATTACACGAGGCAAGTTCATAGACAGTGGAACACCTCGTTCGAGTCAGACGATAGCAAAAAATCGTCTGGGCGAAGAGTCTCCACTACGCGTGCCTGGAGACAGATATAGAGGCTGTCACAGGCTAAGGGTAGCCCACCCGAATTGTCAAGGCATGCCGAAATCGGATGTGCTAGGCCTACAAGGCGCATAACGGTGGCACAACGTAATCACGCTCCCGGCGGAAATCGCACGGATATCCGTGATGGTTACAATGGAGCGAACGAAAAACAAACAAACAGCTCTTATGTTTAATATAGATCCATCTTGGTCAGGAATTAGTTAAATCTTACAAGTAAAATACAATATAAACAAATTACCCGGTATGTGAATAAATAATCTTATGTTTCATTGAATCCATGGGTACTTCTGAGAATAAGGAAACAATTATTTTCAATGTTGAAACTTACTGAGATACAAGGTACATTTTGTTAGATAAGCAATGAGAAGAAATACAACACATTCAAGGAGATTTTGTGTAGACAGTCTCAATGAAACAAACTAAGTCATCATCAACATGTGTTGTCCTGCAATCAAGGTTGTCATATGTAGATACCTATTAATACTTATTTGCTTTTTTTCACAATAGCTATCAGCTATGTAAAAAATGCAAAGTTTCCTTTTAAATACATGTGAGATGTATTGGAATATACACTGTGCCTGCATTTTTGCTTCAACCAACAGCATACCTAGAGATGATGTGTCAGTATACCTAGCAATGATATGCTAGCATCATGCCCATCACCTTTACTTTCCCAGACCTGGTATTCATTTTCTTAGGTTGGGTTCCCCAAAAAGCCATTGGTGATTTTTACCTTTCCAGTTGAACTAGAAACTTGAATTCAGATCACCAAACTATGAAACCAATGCACTAACCATGGCCTATCTAACCCCATTATTTTTCCACTTCATTCTCTTCTAATATTTCATTTCCTTGAAGAAATGCTATTTTCCTCTCTTGTAAAGAAACTACTTTTCTTTCAAGCATCTTTATTTCTTGGTAAAAATGATTGTTTTGGTCACTGTCAAGTAAAGTGTGTATTTTCCACTTCACTGAGACATAGAGAGGAACGCAAAGTTACACCCACACTTTCCTTTGATCAATGTCAGCAAACCTGCCACCTTTACTTTTCTATAAGATTTTTAGACTTGGTAGCCTTCCGTGATTTTAAAAATATTTCCAGTTAACTGAAAATAGAACTGGCTTGGAAGACAGTGCCGTAACTACTTTGCTACAGAAGCACCATTTTGGTCAGTTAAAGAAAAATTACTTTGTACAGTATCACAATATTGAGATTCATAGACAAAAATCAGATACTGAACAGAATATACAACATGATGATGGTCTGTGAACACAACATACAACATCTGAGACAAGCTGATGGTCTGTGAACACAACATACAACATCTGAGACAAGCTGATGGTCTGTGAACACAACATACAACATCTGAGACAAGCTGATGGTCTGTGAACACAACATACATCTGAGACAAGCTGATGGTCTGTGAACACAACATACAACATCTGAGACAGGATGATGGTCGGTGAACAATACATACATCTGAGACAGGTTGATAGTTTGTGAACACACCATATACCATCTGAGACACGTTGATGGTCTGTGAACACCACATACAACATATGAGACATTTTGATCAGTGAAAACAACATATAACATCTGTGATGTTGATTGTCTGTGAACAGAACATACAACATCTGAAACATGCTGATGGTATGTGAACACAACATGCAACATCTGATACATTTTGATGGTCTAAATACACATTTAAAAATAGAACAAAGAGAGAAAATACTGGCCAGCTTAACCTCATGGCATGGAAGATATTTTACAACATAAATGGTTAGCAACAGAAAAATGAAATGAAGTTGAATAAAAGAAAAAAGGTTGAAATGGCATTGAGGATTGATTTCATTGTATGTTGGTTTCCACATATGTACTTCATCCAGCTCAATGAATCAGCAAGCCGCCAGCGGAGATACCGCTTCAAGCACAGGAGTTATGTGTTATGAGAGGTCCCCATAGCTTCACACTATAATTACCAAAAGATCCACTTTAAAACAAGATATCACAAGCCAGGTTCAAACTCTAGACCTCTTGAGCACAAGGCAAATGGCTTAACCACTACACCATGGAGGAGACACACACAAAATGAAACAACGAATTAAAAAAACCACAAGCTCATAAAACAATAAATTAATTGATAGCAGTTTACCGTCTTCATTAAAGTTGACAATGTCTTCACTAAAGGTGACAATGTCTTCACTAAAGGTGACAATGTCTTCATATACCATACTCATTTGTCCTCATTTCACAAGGCACTGAATAACTTCTCAAAAATATCCATCAAACTCTACTATCTCATTCAGTTAAACCCCACTCTCTAACTTGTGATTCAAGTTCCAGAAATCAAACTGATACTTGTTTATAACTATTAACACTTTCATGACCAATTTTGACGATTCATTAAAGAACCTTGCTGACAAATTTTGAGGATAGTCTAAAGCACTATAACATCAGAAAAATGGGAATACCCATTGCAATAATGTAACTAAAAATAGCGTTTCCAGGAATTTATGCTGTGTAAAAATGGCTGCACTTGTGGAATACCAATATAGAAATCGTAGATGAGTTTTTATCATGAAATATCTGAGATAATATCGTATGATATATAGAAATTAATGTAAGTCTATCATTATGATAAGTAGCATTTTGCACTTGAAATAACTCTGGAGCTTTCAAATTCATTCAGAAAGTGCAAACAGTCATTACAACACATAGAAAGTTTCAAGACTTTCTCGTGCTAGATCGATTTTATACGAATTTTAAAAGACAGCGATGTGATTGTATAAAATTTTGTGTGCACCCTCGGTAATGGCGGATACGTGCGCTGTGGATTGCTGGTGAGCAAAGTGTTAACCCTTAGTATTCCGTCACTACACAAGACCATTTGCATTTGCTGAAACATCATACATCACTAGAATGACAGTATATATAAATATATATATACTGTAATTTTTACTGGCACTCCTTAAGAATTTAAAAATACAGCAAAAAAACATGTGCTTGGATTTTACAAGTCAAGATAATACTTCAATAAACAAATAATGTGTGTGCTTTTAAATGTTTTACAAGTCAAGATAATAACTCAATAAACAGAGAATGTACGTTACTATTCAATTTTTTACAAGTAAATATAAGGTAATATCTTGAAAAAAAAGGATGTAAGTACTACTCAAGATTTACATGAATACATGTTATCTCAACACACACAAAATTTACTTACTACTCAAGATTTACAAGTAAACATAATACCTTAACAAAGAATTTACAGACAATAAACAAAGAGTGTTCATACTAATCCAATTTCACATAGTACCACATAGTACCACAATAAACAAAGAGAATACGCTCTACTCCATTTTACAAGTAAATATAACCCCTCAAAAAACAAAGAATATAACACTATTTCAGTATACAAGTAAATATAATATCACAATAAACAAAGACTGTACGTACTATTTCAGTTTTGTCATTTGTGTCAGTCGTTAATTACAATTTGAAGTACGCCAGCGTGAATGATAATCTGTCGAATTTTACAACAAAATTGCATAGCTCAAAAAGAAAGATTGGAAAAAGACATACATAAAACATAAATATGAAATGAACTTAATCTGTAGATCGAAAGCCATAAGTATGAAATTACTATACATTATAATAATATACACTACATTGAATATTATCAAAGATCTCAATTCATTGGAGATTTAAATCTCAAACTGTTTTATGGATATGGACTGACCAAATTCTGAAAATGTGTTTCTGGAAACAAGTCAAGTTGTGAGTCAAACTGGTTTCCACTGAATAGACCAGGTTCAAATCTCATTCTATCTTCTGCTTCTTGTATATATAATTTCTTGCAAGCTTAAAGGCTGTCTGCGTGATAGCAAAGTTGATGGTGAGTTCACTTCCCAAGCCCACCCAACTTGTTGGGCTACGTGGTTCAAACACCGACCATCCACATTGTACAAGTGACACGATTTGAAGTTTTATTATTGCCACTTTAAAATTCAACAATAGTTTTGACACAAAGTATTCTGTTCTCTGGACTACATCTTGCTAAACGGCATCAAACACAGGAGTAATTAAACAGAGATCCAGCATTCTTTAGTTGTCTTTGTCTACGAAGTCTGCATGGCAATCAGGATCCAGATTTCTAGTTCACAGTGCAACTGGGATCTAAACTTCTAGTTCAAGGTGATACTGGGATCTGGACTTCTAGTTCAGGGTGCAACTAGGATCTAAACTTCTAGTTCAGGGTGCAACTAGGATCTAAACTTCTAGTTCAGGGTGCAACTAGGATCTAAACTTCTATTTCAGGGTGCAACTGGGATCTAAACTTCTAGTTTAGGGTGAAAATAATGGAACCTTATTTCTAGGCATGTCTAAGGTGGCGATTAAAGAAAGCTGTGGGATGGATAAATTGCATCTTTGTTATTTTGTGACAGACTTGTAGGTGGCTAGATGTGCCAAATGTAGACGAATCAACATGACAGAAGAATGATGAACTAGTTGGCTACACTACAGGCAAGACGTGATGATCCTAGGATACTGCCACCACACCGGAATACTTCCTTTCAGGTATGAAACATGCATCTATAAATCCCTTTAACACAAACATGTCTTTGAGAGAACATACTGAGATTAGGTGTCACTCACCTATGCTACACAATTGAGAAGAACTTGTGCTTTTGTCAAGAAACTCTACAGGCTGTTAAGAGCAGCCTACTCACAGCTAAAGGGATTACTTCATCATCATCATGTGTCGAGAACTACCTGCTCTCAGATAAAGGGATTACTTCATCATCATCATGTGTATCAGGAGCTAACCTGCTAAAGGGATTACTTCATCATCATCATGTGTCGAGAACTACCTGCTCTCAGATAAAGGGATTACTTCATCATCATCATGTGTCGAGAACTACCTGCTCTCAGATAAAGGGATTACTTCATCATCATCATGTGTATCAGGAGCTAACCTGCTAAAGGGATTACTTCATCATCATCATGTGTCGAGAACTACCTGCCCTCAGATAAAGGGATTACTTCATCATCATCATGTGTCGAGAACTACCTGCTCTCAGATAAAGGGATTACTTCATCATCATCATGTGTCGAGAACTACCTGCTCTCAGATAAAGGGATTACTTCATCATCATCATGTGTCGAGAACTACCTGCTCTCAGATAAAGGGATTACTTCATCATCATCATGTGTCGGGAACTACCTGCTCTCAGATAAAGGGATTACTTCATCATCATCATGTGTCGAGAACTACCTGCTCTCAGATAAAGGGATTACTTCATCATCATCATGTGTATCAGGAGCTAACCTGCTAAAGGGATTACTTCATCATCACCATCTTTACACTTGCTAAAACACAGTTCATTCTTCTTTACTTTTCATTAAATAGCTAACAAATGTTACGGCTAACAAATTTTACATTAATTTTTCCAAAAATTTATCCACATTTTTTCCTGACAAAATAAAAAAAGGAAAGGTTATGCACCAGCATCAGAGCACACGGTTTCCCATAAGTGATCAGCTGTCTAGTCAGTGGTTGATCAAAAACAGCCTGACTAGCGTCACCTACCACATTCTCTCAGTAGCTATGGCACAATTCCTAGATATTTCCAGATGAGCCCTGGTACCCTACTTCCTGGGTGAGCCATGGAAGTAATTTTATTTCAAACCATGGATAACAAGTGGATTCTAAACCCTGGTTTAACCACAGAAACACATGGATTCTAAACCATGGTTTAACCACAGATAACAAGTGGGCTCTAACCCCTGGTTTAACCACAGATATCAAGTGGATTCTAAAGTCTGGTTTAACCACGGTTAACAAGTGGATTGTAAACCCTGGTTTGCTGAAGAATTATTTAATATTACACTAACAAAAGTTCCCAGAAACAAAACCAAATATAAGTAATGTGCCATAAACATACAATAACAATTCTTCACCCCGACTGTAAACTACTAGAATGCACCTGAAACATTGCTAGAGTGATAACAAACAAGACATCTATAAATAGATATGATCAGCATTATTTCTGCTGCAATTTTTTTTTAAAGTATGATTCAAATTTTAACAATTATGATTCATCTTTCAGCACATAAAATGGTATATTTCAAACAATTTACTCCAAGAAAGAAGTTATATTACAGAAACACACACTAATGTAAACTTGTAAATGAAATTTGTTGTAAAACTAATCAATGTTTCATGTGACCCAGTGAAAAAAATATCTAAAATGTGTACAAAAATAGAGTATACTCACACACATAAATATGATATATAAAAATAACATAAATTGTAAATTGTGTAAATTGTCAATAAATAAGTGACACTAAATAATGACAAAAATGAGGAAAAAATGGCAGGAAAGTAATCGGTGTGTATCAGATTTTTAAAACAAACTAAGATGTAATAGATCTGACTTTGATGACGCCATTTGAAGAAATAATGGTCGATTCTTTCCCTGTTTTACCACGTCCAACATTATCTTTGATTGGCTCTTTCTTCCGCTCATCTTCTGACTCGCTTGCAGATTCTACGCTGCTACGGGAATCTTTTTTCATCTGCAACAGTGAAATAATTCAAATCTATCAAATAGAATTAGCCCTACATTTCTAGATTTTTCTTGATATCAAAAATCTGTCAAATAGAATCAGCCCTAGATTTTTCTTGATATCAAAAACAAATATGAATTAAAAAAACTGAAACTACTTAACCTGTAGCACTCTGGATTAAAATTACACAATTTTTTTTCCTGCACCTGGATTCTTTTTTGAAAAATTTGCGATAATTATGGTGAGTGTTTGGTAAACACGATAACTTTTTGTCTGTAAAAATATCAAAATAACTTTTGCACATGTAAATAAAGGAGTGAATAATGATTATAATTGTGTTTTTGTTGTTGTTGTGTATGTGTGAAATGACAGTTGTGACCAAGTTGTGAAGTTGAAAATTGGGAGGAAAATCGCAAAACGCCATTTAAAAAATAACAAATATAATTTCTTTATGACTAATACTTGATCAATATGTGGCAACATTGATAAAAATCCTCCTAAATACCTATTCCTATTGTATATATCTTGTTTCATATCTAAACTAATATAATATGGACTGAACAAACTAATAAAACGTGAAGAAATCGCATACAATGTCTGTTCGTTCAAGACTAAGCCTAGCCTAAGACTAGACTAGGACATGCGCTAATTTTAAATGCTGACAAGTGGCACCCCTGATACATATTTTGTTTGTGTTTATCAATGAATAAACAAACATTCTAAATGATTCTAATAATATAACAACTAAAATATGTACATATTACTTACCATGACAATCACGAACCATACCACGAAGTACTACATTTGATAGTAAAATATGGTGTCGGAAATTCACATTCGTTGTTCCAGAAATTAGTTGACAAAATCAGCCGGCATTCTCCTTCTTACAATCATAATGTGTAAAGGAATTTTATCTTTAGGATGTGATGTATTCCTAGCTTCATGTTACTGGAATTCTACATCATATGAGCTTAACTTCATGCAAGTCTGTTCTGATGAATCGGGGCATAGCAATAGGAGTGAATGGAGATGCCTACAGGCACTAGTTACATACTGACATATTCTCTATAGTTGCCTACAGAGCTCATAAGGTTAAGATTATCACACAGAATAACTTTTTATTGCCATTTGTTCTCAAGCGTTATATGAGAGGTCCACCAGAATTCTCATATAAAGGAACATATGTTCCTACAAGATTTCCAGCAGGATATAGTCCAGAGAACGGAAATGCGTTGTTGCCATTTTATTTACGCCAATGGCCCGACATGTCAGACTTCGGCATTGCACAAAATATGAAGTTTATGTTTTACTAGTCAATGTGTTTCTGGGGCCCAACAGGGGAACAAAGAATAGCAACACTGTTACCTGCCACTGTTTGATGTGTTTACTTGCGATCTTCGATCTCCAGATGTTTGAGTCTATTAAAGACTCACTTCTATTGACAGGGACATATATTACACAGTAAATTTTTCATTTTTAAGAACTTTGCCTGCCCTATTCTGTTTCTTATCTTTGTTGAACTTCTTACATCTGATGTCATAATTGTTTCTAAATACTGGAATTGGTGGACCTGTTTGGAGTACTGAATCACTCACTTTGATCTTGCACACTGTGAGATTTGTCTTAAAAAACAACCATCAGTCCTGACTTTTTGAAGTCTTTGTATTTGTTTTCTGCTATTGCTGTGTTTATCAGAACGTCATTAGCATATCTCAAGTTATCTATGACTCAACTTTACATCAGCATATCTCAAGTTATCTATGACTCAACTTTACATCTGCTTGTCTCAAGTTATCTATGACTCAACTTAACCATCAAGTAAGTTCTTCAACAACACATCATGTCTTTTACTATGTCCCAAAAAAAATTTTCATTTTTATCTCCTTAAATAATTATTTCTTAATGTGAAGTCCTGTTAGCACTTTTTTATTTGCTTTCTCTTCTATATTCTTTCTAAAGTTGGATGTGTTGGGATATTGACACAAATAAAACATTAACACAATACAATGTCATTCTCTGGGTGACATCCTGCTGGACATACAAGTATGACCATTGTCCTGCTACAAGAGAGATCCATGGGGAGTTTGAGAATGAACGCTGAAGAGGGAGAAGAATATTTCTTCTATATCTTTAAAAATATTCTCTGTGTAGATATTACATAGGTTGGGCAATACGTATAGTCATCCTTGTCTCACTCTTTTGTTATTTATATGCATAGTGAGCTATTTTCCCACCTTATTGATGAGGTTTATTTATACTATATATTTCCAATCAGTCTCACATATTTTCCATCAAAGCTCCCATTATTTTGAAGATTTTCAATTATTTTTCATGTTGAACTCTGCCTTAAGTATTCCATGAAGCAAATTTAGATTGATTTTTGTTATAATTTTCAAGAAGTTATAAAGCATAAATATTATCATGAACCACTTGTTGGCAGTTGTGAAACAGCATAAACTTATTTAGTTTGGACATGCAATCTTCTTCTCGTTCGCACTTCTTTCTCCTTCTTCTCGTTCGCAGATAATTTTGTCTTGCAGACATGTCAACTATTCGGTTTGCATGATACCATGGTTGCTGGTGCGCCTCTCGGCCTGGCATCTCAGCACCTGTGCTTGCTTGGGCAGGATTGTGACCCTGCTTGATATTGGGTTGGCCCGACCAATCTTAGTTTCCAGCCTCTGTTGGCTGGACTAAGCCCCATCTCCACGTCAAGGAGTTGGCCTAGATGGGGGGGGCATGCAATGAGACATTATCTAAAATGATTTTGCAAGGAAGTATATTGTGGAGAAAAAGAGGCAGACAGAGAAAATCCTGAATTTATAACATCACAGAATGGCCAGGATATGATTTGCCTACACTCTTCCGAATGACTGAGGATAGAGTTATTTGGAGAGTTTTTTATGCTGATATCTCCAGTGTGGCACCACTGTGACCCTGAATGGTTATGGGTCTTACCGTCCAATTATTAAAGCATACAAAGAAATTCTTCTTCTTCTTCTGTTCACTTGAAACATGTCTATATCTGTAATTCTGTCTCCTGAATAAAACTCACTGTCTTTTGTAGTTCATACAGTGGCCCATAGAACTTTGATTCCAGTGTTGTTTCCTCTGGCCAATATGTCTGCCTCAGCGTTTCATACTCAGAACAATCTTGAAGTATATGTTTGGCACTCTGTGCTGCCTGTCCACAATGTTGCCAATCTGAAATTTGTGTACATGTGACTGTGGAGGCGGTTGTGTCCCATTCTGAGGCGTAATTACAACTTGTTATGATCTGTTCATAATGTGATAGTCATCTTGTGTTGGTGGCTTTCTTATTGACTTGATCATGTTTCTTCTGATGGTAGGTGATTAGCACATCTGGTTGGTCTTCGGCAGCATCTTCCTTAGCCAGTTGATCTGCTTTTTCTTTCCTGGTATTCCACAGTGAGAGAGTGTCCAGTGTATGGTTACTCTATACTGGTAAGACAGCTCATTTAAGTAGTTTTTACAAGTCTGTTAGTTTTCCAGATTTTCCACACTGGAGAGCTTGAAGCACTGACCTATGTCAACAATACTACTAGCTGTGAGCCATGGTTGGAGTTCAGCAGTTTTTCAGTTGCCACCATAATTGCTTGGATTTGGGTGACTATCCTTCGCTGCACACTGTTCTGTTAATTCTAGCTTAGTATTCCTTTTACGTGGGTCTGAATGTATATTGGATACAAAGAAATGAAAGATTTAGAAAAATTAGAGATTGAGAAGAGATAAAAAAAGAAAGGCATGCAAGAATTAGTTGTTATAGATTGGAGGCAGCCTAGAAACAGAAAAAATACAGAATAGAAAGCTAGATGAGAAAGCAAAGTACTTGGGTGATAAATTTGGATTTAAACCAACCTGTCCTCGAAAAGCATCCACAGCAATCAAGCAAATATAGTAGAACCAGATCACATGCAACACTTGCAAGGTACACAAAAGAATGTTGTATATTGAGTACATGGTGAACCATCCCGCTGAGGTGTCTTCCAAGCCTTCTAAAGCTTCAAACATTGTTGAGCGTATGATTCTGTCGGAAATAAACATTAAAGTTCTGTTAGTAAAAACTTAGTCTATCCATTCATGCTTGAATGGTTGATTGTGCTAGATAATGGGCACTCAATGTAGGCCATATGGTATTCCTCCGCATCAGAGACTGCATACCTACAAAAGAGCGACTCAAAAGAGGTAGCTTGCTGCACTCCGCTAAACAACTCCAGAAATTACACAGATACAGACCTACAGAACCTAAAACCACTTAACACCTGTAAAAAATATCCAACCTGGGACAGGAAAAACTTCCCTAAAATGATGGACAATATACCAAGCATTAATTCGAAAACAGAAACTTCTATAGAAGTACTAAAAGAGACAATTAAGAATCACATACAAAAAGCATAGTGAGCTGTCCAGCTACTTTCAGTATCATGTTGAGAAGGTTTTCGATGTCATGGGTCCATCGTAAACTAGGTCTGCCTCTTGTTCTCTTTCCTGGAACTTTCCCCTCCATGATTAATCTTTTCAAACCATTGTGTCTTTTTATATGTCTGAAATATGTATGTTTGCGTTCTCTCTCTTGTACCCTTACACACCCACATAACCAGGCACTGAAATGAATGAGGTAAATTCCAACTTTGACCTCTCGACTGTCTCAAGCCACTGTTCTCAAATGCAACTCATTTGCAATTTTTTCCGTCTTCTGTGGAATAGTCACAGCAAACATACCACTCCCTCTGCTCTTTGAAGGTTTTCCCTACACACCGATCTGTGACAGTCCAAGCACTGTGTGTGTTTAACAACCTAAACATCCATGGAGATCATCATGTCCCCTTACCTATAATTCTGGATCAATGTCTACTTCCGACTTCCCCACAATAGGATACCACTATTTGCATTGTCTATTGAGAGTTGTCATCACATGGAGGTCTGGCAATCCACTGCCACAAATAACCATTTCACACTAGGCGCCACATCTTCCAACATGCACACACTTTGTATGATGTCCTAAACATTCCCAATCCATGACTTTCCCCCTTTTAGTCTCTACCTTTCAATTTCTGAAATTAAGAAACTTGGATAAGATTCAGAATGAGGTGATGTATATCATACTTGGATGTAGTAGAGTTACATTAGTATGAGCCATGCGATTACTTGACTGATCAACTTCAGAGCACAGTATACAGTTAAATAGAGTACAAGCCCACCTCCAAATAACAGCTGACAAAGATCACTCACTGATTCTACATCATGTCTAGTACTATTATTTACTAATGTGCCTCCTCTTGTGGTCACTGCACATCTACGAGTCTTTACCTGGAAAATATTTCTCTCATGACTATCACCAAACATATTATTTACATCAATAAGTACATATCTAACCCTATACTATCCCCTTAGAGTCTTCCACAGTATGTACAAAGACTCACAAACCCCCTTGTACCATCGTATGCTGTTGTGTGTCAGTTTAGACAACCCTTGAACTATCTTCTATCACCTTCTCCTTTCTCTTTATATATTCCTGATCTTTCTTCTCCATGCAACACAATCCATGACATCCTGTTCCCAAAATTCCTTATAAATTATTATCATGCATATTGCTCTTGTATACGATTCTGTACTGAAGTAGAAGTCAACACTGAGATCTTTTCCCAGACTAATTCTCCATAAAATAGATCTTTCTGTATTCTTTCATTTTCAATCCTCCTCGTGTATCTACCTCATCTAAGTCTGCACAGACTGAGCATAGAAAAAAACTGTTATTACCTGTTCTTTACAATACATCACTCAGAGAAACTGTACAACTATTACATATACACTAGAGGAACTGTACAACTATTACATATACACTAGAGGAACTGTACAACTATTACATATACACTAGAGGAACTGTACACCTATTACATATATACTAGAGGAACTGTACAACTATTACATATACACTAGAGGAACTGTACAACTATTACACATACACTAGAGGAACTGTACAACTACTACATATATACTAGAGGAACTGTACAACTACTACATATACACTAGAGGAACTGTACAACTATTACACATACACTAGAGGAACTGTACAACTATTACACATACACTAGAGGAACTGTACAACTATTACATATACACTAAAGGAACTGTACAACTATTACACATACACTAGAGGAACTGTACAACTATTACACATACACTAGAGGAACTGTACAACTATTACATATATACAAGAAATAATGTGAAAAGTATACATACCTAAATGGGAAAATGATCATCCTGGTAATCACCCAGACTATCATGAAAATGAAGAACAAGGTTTCACAGATTTTATCACATCCCACATATTTGGCTACTTTAGCAGCCTGAAAAGATAAGAACACATTCATCAATTCATTTTCATTGTTTTACATCTTTAAACAAAAAAATGGAAGATGATAAACATATTGAGAATAAGTGTCAAATGCAGCGACACACGGTAACCCTTACTTCTACAATAAAAAATCAAGATAACAAATAAGAAACAAATAATAAATACTTTTTTGTGTGTCAACAGTATGATACCAATGTCAAGCTTGTCCTCAACATTTTCTTCTTCTTTTTCTGATAATCAACATGAAAGTAAGTGTGATTTCCGCAGGGGAGTGTGAAGTATGTTGTGCTACCATTTCAGTATGCGCATGTGGCCTAGCATATCCGTTTTCAGTATGATCCTTGGCATCTACATATAAAAGATAGTTTGTACCTTGTGAAATAAAATTCATGAGAAAGTGTGTAGGTATCACCAGGTTAGACAGACTATGGAAAGATGACATTAGCTACAGAATAGCTGCAACACTTGAAATGAATAAATTTCTTTTTCAGCATCAATTCTTAAACTCCCACTGGATACGTTTTGTCACAGGACAATAGTCCTACTAGATTTCTAGTAGAATGTAGTCCAGAGAATTGAAATGCATTGTCACCGTTTTATTTGTGCCAATGGTACGACACATCCGTCTTTGGCGGAAAAAATGAATATATTGAGAAGTAACAAATAACGCAGTGTTTATTCGCACCTTATGAGGATGAGTTACTGTCATATACCGACCCACGTATTTCTAGGGCATAGAAGGGGAGTAAAGAACAGCAACACTGTTACCTATCACACATGACGTACATGGTAACTACAGAGATTTGAGGGTGGAGTTGGCAATCATATCACATTGAGGGTCAAAGTGCTCCAAAAGATATGATGAAGTCAGATGTGTCAGGACAAAAGATGCATATTGCAGCTCAGCTATAAACCATAAGACAACACTCTCGACTACATTCTGATAATAGGCAGGACATTTGATAACTGGCGTAGAAGAAGAAGGTAATAGACATCTTTTGCATTATTCTGTGAATAGGATGCAGTCTGTGAAAACAAAATAATCTGTGTTGCAGTTTACAGCATGGCAGTGATATCTGTACCATTCTCTTGAGCACAAACAACTTCAGTCCTGCATTTCCCCATTGATGCCAACTCCTTGAAGTGGCGATGGGACTTAGTCCAGCCAACAGAGGCTGGAAACTCTAAGATTGGTCAGAACATCCTCTAGATGTGGAAAATATATATATTCTCTATATCAAGCAGGATCACAGTCCTGCCCAAGCAAGCACAGGTGCTGAAGTCGGAGATACCAGGCCGAGAGACTCACCTATTTAACATGTCTGCACAACAAAATTTAACTTGCTGCGGAGACATGTCAAAATGCATACAAGAAGAAGTACTGCATTTTTGTATCTTGGTAAGAGTTAATATACTGGCCAGGTCATAGTCAAAATCATCAAATTTATCCAATTTGAAATGTCACTGGCCACAAAATGTATACTTCTGCCTTTTTATATTCTTGGGGAATCTGATAATATATTAATATTTTTTATCTTATTTTTTTGTATAAGTTGATAAAAATATGACACACAGGTAGTCTTGCCACACAGGTAGTTTTATTTTTTGGTAAATTGTTCCTCTTGTGCTGTTGTCTAATCTTAACCAAGAAATATATATATTTCTACACAATCTCCTAGATGTATTTATTAGAATTTGGGTCAAAGGGAATGAACTCATGGACCGCTGGATCAGCAACCAACCAACCATTTATTAGAATGAGAGCTTCACATAGCAGTTCACAGAATGAGAGCTTCACATAGCAGTTCACAGAATGAAACTTCACATAGCAGTTCATAGAATGAGAGCTTCACATAGCAGTTCACAGAATGAGAGCTTCACATAGCAGTTCACAGAATGAGAGCTTCACATAGCAGTTCACAGAATGAAAACTTCACATAGTAGTTCACAGAATGAGAACCAGCTCATTCAATATATTTTCAGTAGTTCTCCACACAATTTAGGAATCTGGCTATTTTTAATTTGGTTACACACAGTTCCAACTATCTGGCAACCACAGTCTGAGTTGATTTTCCTCTGTAATCCCTCCTCCTTGATCAGACCATCCCATTATTAAATCAACCTACATCATAGCACTCTAGACACAAAAACAGGCACTCAAGAAAGATACAAATAATGTTGGGAGATCTTCCTGGCACAGTGATTAAGCCATTCACTTTGTGCTCAAAATGTCGTAGGTTTGAACTCAACTTGCGGCATCTCATTTATAAAGTGAAATTTCTTAGAAGAACCCTGCGGATTATCACTTGAAAATAGTTACATGCTGTGAATGGTACTCTCAGCAGGAGGCATTTCACTTCATTGAAAGAGCTGGATTACATATGGGGGTAATACAAATATAAGTCAGTCCTCTAAGCCTTTTCAACTTTCAAAAATATTGTTATGCATTACAAAGATATGTGTACATTTGCAATAATCTTAATGTCATCTGGATTTATTGTAACAGTATTTGTAACCATGAAGAATAAACTCACCTCCATCCATGAGTCCACAGCATCATGTACTAAGAGAACTAGGGTTCCAATCCGTACAAAGTTATTCACCCATGACATTCCCATTAGTAATAACGTGGCCACATGATGAACCACCATTTCTGCAAAATCCTGCAAATGAATATAACAAAATACATGTAGGCTTTTTATCACTTTCCACAATAATGAGACTCCATCTTATAATCTACCTTCATCTTTGACATGGCAAATCAAATAATCTCTATAATCTACCTTCATCTTTGACACGGCAAATCAAATAATCTCTATAATCTACCTTCATCTTTGACACGGCAAATCAAATAATCTCTATAATCTACCTTCATCTTTGACATGGTCAATCAAATAATCTCTATAATCTACCTTCATCTTTGACACGGCAAATCAAATAATCTCTATAATCTACCTTCATCTTTGACATGGTCAATCAAATAATCTCTATAATCTACCTTCATCTTTAACATGGTCAATCAAATAATCTCTATAATCTACCTTCATCTTTAACATGGTCAATCAAATAATCTCTATAATCTACCTTCATCTTTGACATGGTCAATCAAATAATCTCTATAATCTACCTTCATCTTTGACATGGTCAATCAAATAATCTCTATAATCTACCTTCATCTTTGACATGGTCAATCAAATAATCTCTATAAGACACTCACTCTTAAGCACACAAAAAGGCCATCTCCAAAAAACTCTTCTATCCATGATGTTGCAAGGCATAACTAGGAGGTATCAAGTGAAAAGAAAAAGTTGCAAAGTCTCACAGTCTATAGTGATATTGTCAGCAATAGATCATTTATAGATTTTCTGCACTTGAATAACAACACACAGATTTCTCGTTATGTTTTGATCCATTGAGGGACAGTCTGTTGTGTTACCAGTTCACAGTCAAATTCGGTTATTCGCACAATTTGGCTAGATACATTCAATTAACAGTTTCACAGTTCCCAATCTGAATCAATATTCATTTCACACTGCAGTCAGTAATTTCAAGTTTTAAAAAAAATCATTTATATTCTTCCAGCATTATCTGATAAATGCAATGTTTTTGGTTTAGGTCACTAAAATAACATGCAATTTTAAAATGTGAGCACACGGGTTTCCATACAATATGTTAATCCCTCTCTATTGACAGTGTCATAATTATTAGTGGTGCTTAAGGTGCAAGACACAATGGTCAGGGAACCCCCTTCATGCAGAAGTCACCCTCAATCAGTTTTCTGAATCCTGTGATGATTTTGGCTTCTCCATCAATACAAAGCAAACAGAGGTCATGTTTCAACCTACACCAAACAACCTACATTGAAATCCTCATATAAAGATAAAAAAAAGAGGAATTTCAAGGTCAACAGTTTCACCTACCTGGGCAGCATTCTCTCACAAGATATAAACATCAACAATGAGGTATGCAACAGAACAGTGAAAATGTGTGCCACATTTGCAAAAATTTCTGGGGCAGAAGGGGAATAATGACTACCACCAAACTCATAATTTCAATAAATGGATAATGTACTACTGTTAATGATTTTTGTTACTGTAGCACTCTCATGCAATATACAGTTGTGAAGCATGGGCATTAAATAAAACAATAGCATAGAGAATCGCTGCTTTCGAAATGAGATGCTACGTATACCATGAACAGCTAAAAAGACAAATCAAGAAGTGTTAAAATCAATAAATGTCGAAGAGGGCTGGCTCCTTAACAACATCATAACAAGAAAGCTGTATTTTGTTAGTCATATAAAGAGACATAACAGCATGAGAAGATTAATGGCTGAAGACAGAGTTAAATGGCAACAGGGGAAGAGAGTGCCCAAGACGACAATGTTGCAGTGATATATCAGATTGCTTAAACATGTCTCTAGCTGCGGCAGGTCAACTCGCACAGAATCGCTGACTGTTCAGAGAATCCATAAGGAAGACCACTTTATAGAAAGAATATATACAGCTGAAGACGAATGTGTCTAACCAGTGGCACAAATAAAACAGCGCCACAGTGCATTTTCATTCTCTGGACTACATTCTGCTAGAAATCTAGTAGGACCATTGTCCTGCTACAAGAGAGATCCTCCGGGAGTTTGAGAATGAATGCTGAAAAAGAAGATGAAAAAATATGTCACATAAGACCACTCTCCATCTTGCTGGATATCCTCTGACAGTTTGGTCATTTATACAAACTCATAGTTTACCAGGCAGCAGTAATATTATCACTTTTTTTTTTATTCTTGTGAAACATGGACAGTATATACCAGACATGCTAGAAGACTCAACCATTTCTACCTGCCTTTGTAAGATACTTAACAATGGGATGGAGTTGGCTGTCCCATCCCATATAGGGTTAGTGACCCAAAGCCATGCTGAAGTCGGATGTGTCAGGCCGAAAGGCGCAGATCGCAGCAATGCTGTAAACCATGACACAACGTATTCCGTTCTCTGGACTACATCCTGCTAATCTGCTGGAGTTTGAGAACAAACGCAGAAGAAGATACTTAACATCCATTTGTGGTATAAAACACCAGACGAAATCTAAGTCTGTAAAGCATACATGCAATGTTGATAAAGGTACAGACATATTCAGCAGGACAAATGGTCTGAATAAAAGATTTCCATCTACCAAAAAGTCAGCAGAAGACGGATGTGTCGGGCCATTGACGCAATTAAAATGGTGACACAAATCATTTCCATTTTCTGGACTACATCCTGCTGGAAATTTAGTTGGACTATTGTCCTGCTACAAGAGAGATCCAGCGGGAGTTTGAGAATAAATGTTGAAGAAAAAGAAGATCTACCAAAAAAGTAAAATATGGAGAACTCCAGACTGGCTTCTGCATGGCCGGAGAACAGAAGAAGCGTTTTAAAGTTATTCTTAAGACATCACTGACTCACTTCAACAGGGACACAAATACATGGAAGAGTCCTGCACAAGATAGATCCAACAGAATCAAGAGTGGTGCAGCAGCTACAGAGAAACTTAGACATGAAGCCGCGCTACAAAAATGCTCTCGAAGAAAGGCAAAAGCTGCTTAATGTCCCACAGACTTCTCTCACACATGCTCAGAGTGTGGGAGACAATTCCAGGAACGCATAGGACTCATTAGTCACAGCTGGACATACAGCATCATCCCTGTTGAGCTGAACAGTCTACATCGATTACAACAGATGAACAACAACAGTTTCATTTAGCGCCTCAAATTATTCAATATATTTATTTTTATGAATCCAGCATTTCTTGAATTATATGTAAAAATTTCATTTTACACCACACAAAAAACTACAGCAAAATATTACATTATCTCCACTTAACAATCATATTCTATGGAAACCCATATACACACATTTTCACAGTTCAGTATTCTTTTAGAGACTTGTACCCAATGTTCACTATCTGAAATTATATGGCAGAGTTATGACAGTAGCAGTAATGAAAACATTGAATGCATACATACCTTTCTCTTGTGGTCTGTGAACAATGAGAATAGTAAGCTGATATAGAAGGCACCCTCCACCATGTAGTACCAATAGATATCGTTCGACACATGCTGTCAAAGAAATTTTCAGTAAATTTCTGTTAGTGAGATTTTGATATTGCTCCCACAGAACTGAGAAAAGTGTTATTTCTTTTGTTATGCTTGGTACTTCTTCCTTGTATTATCTGGTTGTTTTTTTTGAATCGATGAATACAACTATTTCTCTTCAGCCTTCATTTGGCTAGGTCACAGAATCTGGCCTTCATTGGATGTCCTGGAATGCTCTTGTACTTTTCTGCATGGATCATGTTCTTAGTGTCCCGCCTGTGTCTTCATGGCACCGGTGATACGGAAAAGTGCTTGATTTTGTACCTTGTAGATGGGAATTGGATGCTGAAGTCTATGCTGTTGATCCATATTCTAGTACTGATCTAATTGCACCTGTATATACCTTGTTAAGGTTGCCTCATTGGCCCCTGTCAATTTCCTAAGGATGGTAAGTTTCTTTCTTACCTTTGTTTCTATTTGAAGTGTGGATACGGATACAAGTATATATTGATGGTATCAGCAACCAGAGCAGTGAAGAAAGGAGGTGCTGGGGGTGTACATAAAATATCCAGAAAAAAAAACTAATCCACAAGTTCACCAACTAGAATCTTCTGTTCCAATTACTCTGTAGAAGTACAGACTCGAAACATTGCTGCAGAAATAATTAACAACGCAACAAGCCAATGTCAACAGGTGCTGTTTCTTACTGATCCGATCTCTGTCCTACAAGCCCTTGACAGAAGTGAGCATTTAATGAAGGGTAGTATTACAATGGATACCATCCCACTGAGGCATACCGGACATTGAAAAGGCAGATAGGACATACACAGACAAAACTAATAAATATATTCAGTATTCAATTCCTTCTTCACCTGTCCAAATATAATTAAGAAACTAAAAACATAAAACGTGTTTTCCAAACACAAACCAAAAAGAATTTTCAAAAAAGAATTCAATGGCAGGGGAGAAATGCGTATTTGTAATGCAAAGTGCTAAAAGATCAAATATTGAGAAGAAGATGAAGAAGCCTTCTCCTGCATTCGTTCTCAAACACCTGCAGATTAGAAGAATGTAATCTAGAGAATGGAATGTGCTGTGTCAGGATTTACAGCTTAGCTGTGATATTTCTTTCTTTTAATCTGACACGCACAACTTCTAATGGCTTCTGGATCAACTTGACCATGTATGAAATGGGACAGCTACCTTCATCCAAAAATATCCTTAGTTGATATGACATGCTCTGCTATAAACAGTATCACTATTCTTTGCTCCCCTCTTGGCCCAAACATACACAAAGAAGTAATCCCTTTAGCTGTGTAGATATTTTGACAGTGCAGTCCTTCAGACAAGAGCACTGGTCATCTTCAGTTGTGAGGTAACAACTAATATCAGGTTTGTTGTCTCAAAAACATGAACTATGTTGCTGTGTATATTTGGTTCCCAAAGGGAGACATTCCAGTGCAGCAAAATCCTAGGATCTCCAAATCCTGTCAGTGTTTAGTTCCAAAAGGGAGACATTCCAGTGCAGCAATATCCTAGGATCTCCGCATTCTGTCAGGAGAATAGCATATATTTCTGAACCAACTAGTCTGTTGACCCATCTGCAGTGATTGTATATCTGGCATTCCCTGCCACTGAAAGATAAGGTGCAACGTCCACTGGAAACGTCACTTTGTCATCCGTGGGAATGATTAAATAGAAGACAAAAGATAGAAATTAAGATCAGACATTTAACCCATGAATAAAGTAAAAGTAAAGTTACCCATAGCATTTATTAACTTTCACCGCGCCCATATTAACACCGGACGGCGAAAAACAAAATGGCGACTAACACTGTTGGCGACATACTCCATCCAATAGCCTGATTGGTTACTCAGGAACATGCGCTATTGAAGCCGGTTCATTCCTACGTCTGACACAATTGTTGTAACAATGGCTAGCCAGAAGATACAAATTTTATAGCAATTAATCTGACCACATCTGCACACCGGTACGATGCCATGATGGTGGACCGGTTTTATAGACTTATCTTTCATCGTATTATGAATAAAATAACATTGAATCGTGGCTTGAATAATGAATTATTTAGTTTCACAGCAGTGAATATACAGAATGCTGCGTTGGTTTGGAGACTTGTAGACATTTGATATTGAATATTTTGAAGTGGCACCACAAATGACTCTAGACCTAAGCTCAAATTACAATTTTACTGCAAATCTACATATTTTATACAGTTCCCCCGGCAATATTTTGATAATTTCGCAGTGAAAGAACATAAATACAACAGATTTGCGTGATTTAGTGTACAGTGTTGCCAAGGAATTCGATATATAAGATAAGTTATTTTTTTCCTCTTTATTTGTTATAAAATATATGGTTTTTTTGTGAAAAACGTCTCTACCACTTTCTCATACGTCTGGTATCACACACACATGTACATAAATTACACCAATATATGCATAATTCAATTCTTTATTTATATGTGCAAATATTATTTAAATATCTCTAACAACCAAAAAATTATCACATTTTCAAAACAGTCACCATCAATAACACAAATTTTCAAAAAAAGAATCCGGTGGCAGGGAGATGTTTCGTATTTTTTAATCTGGCTTGCTAAAGGTTAATGCAGTAGAGGTGTGCGATATTAGCGATCTCACATTTCAGTGACTCTGCTATATGAGGGCGGTAGCCATCTCCACTCCCTCTTAACTTCCCGGATCAATCCAGTACCCACTTAAGGCTGGATCGACACAGAAGCCATTCCCCTCAACTGGGGAATCAACCCAGGACCACTCATATTCGGAATTAGTGCGCTAACTCTGCGTGGCTCCCCATGAGTAGAGGACAACAGAAAATAAAATATGAAACATAACTGTAAAAGATTAATTTTAGAAGAACATTGCCCCCACTAACCATATCATCTACCAGAAGTATATTACATAGTTAGATATGGTACGCCACTGGAAAGACCTGAAGATCTTCTTCATAAAGATTAAACTATTAAAGAAATGAAGCAATAGAGCAAAGAACACATGTGAGATCAACTTACATGATGAGGCCACCCTTGCCATGCCTGCATAGTCTCATAGAACCAAGATTTCTGAAGACAAACAGGATCATGATTTTTTAACACTTATTCATAATGGTTCTTGCATATTTTTTAGCAGTAGTGTTCTCAACATTAAATTTAATGAACTTAAAGTTGTGTTTATTTCACTCTTTATTTTTTTTATATTATTTCATGTGATATATCCAAACTCTGAATGCTAGAGGATGCACTAGATGTCTCAATGTGACACCTCTACAACCCTGACAGGTTATGCGTTTTAGTATTATTATTACTAATATTACTTCACTCTATTTTGTAGGCACATCGTAAATTAATTCATCATACCAACATTATGTTATTAATGCCAGACATGGACACTAACTAAAGAACAAGAGAGTATCACTGTATGTGAAATGAGATGTCTAAGAAAAGCAGAAAACAGAATAAGAAGTCATGTGAGGAATGAAGAGATTTTTAAAAAACTTGAAAGAACATATGTGGTCAAATATATTGAAAAACAGTCTGAAATTGTTCAGTGACTTAATGAGAATGAACCCATATTGAGCAAGCCACACAAGCTACAACTTGGAAACAGCAAGAGGCAGAGGTAAACCAAGAAGAAGGTGGTGGATTGAAGGAATTACTAACTCACTTCAATCTCTGAAATGTCACAATATTAATACATATCATGCAATCAAAAGTGCTATAGCCCAAAAACTGATTGTCAATCAATTCTACGACCGACTGGACAGCAAAAAGATACTCAAAACTGAATTGACCAGGTTTTGAAAATATATAGTCACATTAAAATGAATTTTTAAGAGTTATTGCATAATAAATACAGCCAGCTAGTATGAAATATTATAACCATTTTCAAAGACTTTCATTAATAAATTCTACCTTTTATGCTGAAGTTGGATGTGTCAGGTAGAAAGGCGCAGATATTGCAGCAATGCTGTAAACCATTTCACAATGCAATCCGTTCTCCGGACTGCATCCATCTAATCTGCAGGAGTTTCAGAACGAACGCAGAAGAAGAATTCTACGTTTCAACATTTTATATAACACAATTAGATCCCTCTTCATCACTCTTCCAAAAGTCATCAAGCAATAGGAAAGGTAAATGTGATGAATTGTAGAATTTAATTCAGTTCATGCATAGAGCTACTCAGATTTGAAAGTAGCGCTATCCTGGTACGATATATGTTCTTCCTCTCTTCTCTGATACAAATAAAAAATGCGTTCTGTAGATTCTGAGCTCAGTCAATACATTTTTCTCACTTCCAACTCAAGTTATAATGCCATGCCTTCACTATATATATCATCATCAAGTGCCGTGCTGATTGGTGATGATGAATCTCCACAATTCTCTATTGTAAATATCTTTTATCATGATTGTCGTTGACTCTTTGCTATCCCATGATGTCAGACCAATTTTTCTCGCATTGTTGCCCTCGATCTCTCTTGCCTTCTATCATGCATGTTGTAACTATGCTCTCCAGACCTCCCAGTCTTATAGAATATCCAAAAAATAAAGATTGTCTTTTTCTGACTTTATTAAGTAAACCCTGTCTCACATTTTACTCTTTCAGCATCTTCTCATTAGTTTTTTTTAGCTGCCCATGATACTCTGAACACTCTTCTATACAACCACATGTCTGTTGCCTCTAATTTTTCACGATCCTGTTTACATATTGTCCAATACCAACAACCATATGTTACAATTGATGTTATATAGCTCTGAAGAGAAAACCATGTCACAAGAATATGGAATGTGTTATGACATGGTTTACAGTGTAGCTGTAACATCTCTTCCTCACCTCTATTGACAGGTACATATTACACAATATATTCATGTTTATGAATGCTGCCTTTGTCTGTCCTATCCTGCTCCTTATCTCTGTTGAAATTCTTCCATCTGATGTTATTGTTTCTTGTATCTGTACATGAAGTACTTACAGTGATCTTAACATCAATCTACTTACATCTGTGTGCAAGTAAACACCATACCAGAAGATTACCAAATAAAATAAGCCCCTCCACCTGGAAAATAGAATGGAAAAAATAAAATAATCCCCTCCACCTGAAAAATAGAATAAAATAAAAAAGAAACAATAATTGGCATACTTTAACTAGAATCATCAATACCACTCGGAATCCATGTCAAGTTAGTAACATAAACTCTCTAACGAAATGCTCCCATCATTCCTACAAGACGGGACTCAAGGCAAAGGGAAATCCTATTTTTAACATTGTGTTTGTTGCAAGCACCTATAAATATAAATTTGATTTATATTACATTTAAACTATGATAAAATTAATTCATTAGCTGGACAACAAGAGCCACTGTTGACAATTGTGAAACTTTGTAAACTCCGATGGTATGGGCAACTGGTGAGACATGCCTCGATGACAAAAGATATTCTTGAAGGTACAGAGGAGTAGTAAAAAGTCAAGGTGGCCAGAAGAAGACATGGATGAATAATATTAAAGAATGGACAGAGTGTGAGGTTTCCAAACTCATCAGGATGGTAGAAAATAAAGATGCGTGGAGATCTTTCTGTACCAAATGTCTCACCACTACAACCCTGACGGGTTATGGTTTTATTATTATTAAATTTAAACTATAGATATAAATGTGACTAGAGGCATCTTTAATTCCATACCTCTAATTTATTGTTTTGATGTGTAATTATAAAATAAATTTGAACAAAAATCATGCATCCATTGCAAATTTTCTTGTAGTGTTTTTATCATCTTTTTGTTCACAGTTGTTTATCTATGTGTTATTTATTATCTATGTGTTGTTTATTATTCAGTAAGTTCTGTTCTCTTGCTTATCTATGTCGATTCAGCAAGTAATGGTCTCTTGAACTTTTGACAGCAAAGCTGTCAACTATGACACAATGCATTATGTTCTCAGAACCATATCCTGCTCATCTGCAGGAGTTTGAGAACAAAAGCAGATGGAAGAATGCTGATCACTAAACTACACATTTTATCTAGTTGTGTTGTTTGATACCATGATTGCTTGTGCACTTCTCTGCCTGGTATCTCTGACTTCAGCCAGTGATTGCTTGGGCAGGACTGAGGCCTTGCTCGATGTCAGGAATGGCCTGACCAATCTTAGTTTCCAGGCTCTGTTGGCTGGACTAAGCCACGTCTCAACTTAAATGAGTTTGCCTCGATGGGGACATTCCATATGACATGACTTCAGTGCATCCATGTTCAAGCTACAGAGAGAACTTGATTTTCTGCTATGGCTTCTTACATATAAAAACGTCATCAAAAGTTTCACACAACAATTGCTGATTATGTACAAAAAAAATTCATATTCATAAAACCTATAGCCCTTCAGAGTGGTAAGGATACTACATAGGATGTGTCAAGACATCAAGCCTAAAGCCCTTCAGAGTGGTAATGATACTACAGTGGATGTAAAAGTAAAGTATGTCCCATGGCAGCAACCTGCCATCGGTGATAAAGATAAAAAAGATAACTCTTCATGTACTAAGCCACAGTAACTATTAGGTGGGGTGGATTCCCTTCCTTGCTGTCTTTACCTCCCCTAACTCATGTATCAGGTACACATTTACAGCTGAATCAACTGGAGGAGTGGTCATGTCAAGCGAGACATCACAACCAGGATTTATTTTTTCCGGACGTGGTTTCAAACCTGGTACGCTGTAACCCAGTGATAACAGGTGGGTGTCTCAAGACATAAAACCTATAACCCTTCAGAGTGGTAAGGATACTGCAGTGGATGTGTCAAGACAAAAGTCCTCCAATAATGTCTATCTGCAGTGATACAGAACAGCAGAACATTTATGACATCCATTTTTGATGTCTGATGATGATTATCTTTGTCTTCCTCTGTTACTTCCACCTTTGACTATTTCCTACAGGAATACTTTTTTATAGAAAATAATGTTGGCTTACATGTCCAAACCAAGCTAGTTTTAATTGTTTTACTATTGGAAGTGTTTTCACAGTAGGAGATGTTGATAGTGTGCTCTCTTTACAAAACCAACTTGTCGGACTAGGTGGTTCGAATGCTGACCATCCACACTGTACTGGTGATATGATTGGATGTATTAGCGATGTCTCAAAATTCAACAAGTTCAATAGCTATGTCATGTACAGGATACGTTTCAAGTATTTTATTGAAAATAGTGATTCTCATGGACCTATAAACTTCCCTCTGCCAATGATGGATGTGTCTGGCCATTGGCATAAATAAAACGGTGACACAAAGTATTTTCATTCTCTGGATTACATCCTTCTGGAAATCTAGTAGAATAATGATCCTGATACAAGAGAAATCCAGCAGGAGTTTGAGAAAGAACGCTGAAGAAGAATAAACTTTATAAACTGACTTATCCGATCCCTGTGGCTGCGAGTTGTCACTCTTTCTTCCCTGCGCTAGGTTGTGGTATGTCTTCTTCAGCTGTATTGTGTGCGTATAAAGGGTGTTAGTGATGGAGGGATTTAGTGGTAACAGTTGTTTTCTCAGGTCTGTTAGTGTAGGGCATTCAATAAGATGATATTTTACTGTTTCATCCTCCTGCCTGTTGCAGTATAGTATATGGTTTGTTGTAATTCTTTGTAGATGTTTGTTAAAATGTACATTTGTTGTTCACAGCTTAAATATTGTGGTTTGATATTTGCATTGTAGCCTATTTATGCTGTTGTGTGGATTTGATTGGGACATGTCTGCATCTTCCTCTTGAGCCAATGACTCAGCCACTGTTTTATTCTTGCAACATTCAGTGTTGTTTACAGTTTTGTGGATAATGTGTTTAGTTGTTTAATTAATGTTGATAGCAATTCCTGGTTAGGACATACTTGCTCCCTGTTTGACCAGTTTACACATTTTTCTTGTGCTATCTATAGGAATTACATCATCTATAACAGTTGTATACAACGTATTCATTTCTCTATATCTGCAGGGAGTGTCCAATACTGTTCTTCTACTTCTTCATTCGCACTCTGATAACCAACATGAGATTTTGTGTGATTTCCTCACTCTCTGATAACCAATGTGAGAGTTTATGTGATTTTCACACCGAGGAGCATGAGGTACTTTGTGCTGCCAGTTTAACAGAAGACCTGATTATTTTACATATTCTGGCCCAGCACATCTGTTTTTGGCATTCTAACTCTCAAAACCATACAGCATAATAGAAAAATATATAAATAGTGATTTTCATTCTAACACTGACATTGTATTTCTATTTTCAATTGAGCCCAGACATCTCCATAAGGCAATGTTACAAATATATAAAGTAATACATCTATTTATTATTTAGCATAAGACATATGCCAACCTTTATTCAAACTACCGGTACATTCATATACACTTACGATGATTCCACAAATTTCTTAAACACAGGTGTTCTGTCCTGGTTTCTCCTGACTCTGAACCAACGCTCAATCTGTCTCACAGTCAAGTCTGTTCGTTTTGCCAGATCCTAAAATATGAGACATTGTATCACCGAACAAGCACACTGTTTATTGTGTTTGTATATGTGTACAGTTGGCAACATTGGCGTGAAGCATTTACTTGGTCAAGTTTATACTCACAACTCTTCTTATAGCATTCCTTTTACCTCACTCTATTTCTATTTTTTATCTATCAATAATGTGTAACAATGCAGGTGAGCACTGCTATTGCATGTAACTGGACATGATTGCACATTTTTTTAAATTTTCAATTGAGATGGTGTTATGAGACCATCTCTTTGCATTTGACAGTTTTGTGTGTCTTTGTGTTCATTAGAAAACTGTCTATCCTAATAATTCTTCCTTCTTCTTCTTCTGCGTTAAGGAATCTTATGGTCTCATTAGATCTTCAGGCCAGTCGCCAGGACAAAGCTCCCAGTCTTCTCCAGGTCAGAATAGCAGCCCCAAAGTATTTGCCTCAGTTCGGTCCAAAGTGTCTATGTCTTGCTTCGCAGTTCTCGGTATTCTGGACAGTCTTGGAATATGTGTTCAGGGGTCTGTATGCTTGTTCCGCATGAACATTCATTTGTGTGGGCAACCCTAATCCGATACAGGTGACTATGTAGCCTGAAGTGGATAGTCTAAGTCGAAAGATAATGGTCTGTTGTTGCTTATGAAGATAGTGTATGGGGTCTGGTTTTGAGCCGGTATCCATATCTTTCTTCCACTGTGATGTATAATGGTTGCAGATTAGTGTCTTGGCCTCACTGTATGACAGAGGAAAGCTGAATTGTTCCATTTTACCTCCTGCTTTTGCCAGGGCATCAGCTCTCTCATTTCCAGTGATACCACAATGGGCAGGTAGCCACTGAAGAGTGGCACTGATGTTTGAGCTTTTATTTTATATTTGCCAGTTCTAATCTAATCTAATTTTATGTATTGTGTTTTCATTTGTGCTGTTTTGTATTGTTTCCAATAAGGATTTGCAGTCCGTGAATATTACTACACTGGATGGTGTTGGAAGATCTGTGGAAGCATGAGCTCTCAGTGCCTGCAGGAGTACCTGTGCCTCTGAAGTTTGAGCATGACTTTCCTTTTTGGAATGCTTTACTTAGGCTCTTTCCATTGTTATATCTTATAAAGATGCTTCCTCCATTTTTAGAGCTTCCTCTGCCAATTCATCTGTGTATACATGTGTCCATATTTTAGTATCATATTTGTGTGCCAGAGACTTTAGCTGAAATGATGTCAGGTGTTCTCTTTTGATGATCCCAGGGACTTCTTTGACGATGGAAATGTTTTTTTAATCTGTAAATTTAATCTGTAAATCATCAAACCACAAAACATTTCCATTTCTTGGGCGTCATTGTGGAGGATATCTTCCTGTTGGTGATGCAATTGTTTTGATATGTACAGGAAGCTAGTTCTCTTCAATCTGTTTTTTGTGTAACTGTTGCATTTGTGGTACACTGGAAAGTTTAGCGTCCAAAGTATCATCTGTTTTTGTAAGAGTACCCTTTCTGTGCGTCTGTTTTTGAGTGGTTACATGATTTCCATTGATTGAATTGGGGTGGTCTTCATACCCCATGATTAGTCTAAGGTCAGCATTTTGGATTTTCTGTAGGCGCTCAGTATTTGTTTTGGATGCTGATGCCCATGCTGTCATTCAATCAGAGGTCTAAATGTTCATGTGTATATGCTTTAAGTATGTTGTTATTTGCTTCCAAACTTGTGCCAGATATCTAAATAGTTCAAAATATGTTACACTATACAAAATAATTACTATATCAAGCATGATTCTCTTTTAAAAGTATTTTAAAAACAAAGGACAAATGTCATTAAAAAATACAACCGCAACAAATACAAAAATATCATACATGGTCACAAGTAACAGATATATAAACATTATTTTTTTATTTTTTTTTAAACATATTTTACAGAACTTCCTACTGTATTACACAACAAGAAAACATATTTTACAGAACTTCCCACTGTATAACACAATGAGAAAACTATATCCGCCTGAAATAGCTCTGACAGGCAAGCAAGTTTTGTTGGATGATGGTAAGTTTTTGGACACTGAAGCTTGTGTTCAAATATTTTTTTGCGATGGTTGCACCAGTGTCTACAATTTAGATTATGAAGTGAATTTCCCCATGACACTAGACAATGGTCCACTAGATAACCTACCAATGCAACAGAAAACTTTAGTAGATGACATGTCATTATATTGAGGCTGTCTTCTTATGGAAGCTTCATAGCATGTCATCTATACAATTATGCTTTTCAGTTGTTTTTTTTCTTGTTGCTTTTTGTGTTGTTTTATGCTTTGTCATTTGTATAAATGAATGCACATTCTGTGGTTGGCAGGGAGTCACAGATGTACTTCACAGCACTGGAGAGGTGAGGGGGAAACTGGCTAAACTGTTTTCCTATGATTGAGACCCATCATAAAGGCACAGTGACTTAAAACGTGACCTGTCTTTTGCCTTGAACATTTGATTACATGCCTGGAGCCACAGAGAAGTTTGGAATAACTAGTTGTCAGTTGGTCATGGGAAATGAGCACAGTAGACTCTATCTTGGCTGCAGTGGCACGGAGGAATGCATAGTATAAACCATCCTTCCTGATGGTATAATAGTTATTACTGCCTCTGGTCCGGGGTGGGTAGAAAATCCACAGACTTCCCAGCACTATAATGCAACTGCATCAAAAGGCATAAGCCCATGAACCACTAGATCAGCAACTGACAATGTAGTGAACTTATTCTGTTCAGATATTTATTACGTGAGCATGCCGTGTTCTCAGTTGAAATATCAGACTCTGGTTTATTCTCCTAAGTACTTGATGTGTAGACAAGTTAAACTGCGAACAAGATTCTCCTAAGTTATTTTTGTGAGTCCACTGAAGTGTTTAAAAAAGTGTTTAAAATTATTTTTAATTACTATTATTTTTAATTGCTATTAGTGTTTAAAAAAAGTGGATGACATGTCTTTGAGATGGCCTACTGATGTAGCCATTCTTGTCTGTAGTTATTTTTCTAGATCTGTTTACATTTTAGAAGTATGGTGCTTGGTCAATGCTCTGCAGCAGCAGCTACTTTCTTCGGTCGTTTGTCAGCTGCTCTGTATCTGAGACTCATTGCCAGGTATCCACTGGAGAGCTGCTTTGACACCAAAAGAGATGGAAAGTTGGCCGATTTTTAGTTATTGGTGTTGCAATCTATGAGTAATTTTCTGTTCTATAGGGCTTGGATTGCCGATTTTTTGTCTGACAAGATGACTATGGGGTGATTCCACTTTCAAAGTCAAGGGTAATTTAATTGAGACCTTTTTTATTGCTATTATCTCTACTACATAGCAAAATAATTTTATTTTTAAGAAAACAGTTCTAAAAATAAGCAACAATAATTTTTATCTGCAAATAAAAAAGGTAACAATTCTACCTGTAGCACTATGTTTGATTCAAAAACTCTCAGCACATAATAAAAAAGAATAACAAGACATAAAAAGATTTTGAGATGTGGTGCTACCACAGAATGAAAACTGTGAGCTAATAGACAAAATTATGAAAGAAACAAGGGCTCAAAGAAATATGGTACAGGCTTCTGAAAGAGTATAAAGAAATGTGTATTACCTTGGTCACAATATCAGTTGTGAAGAATTACTAATGGTAAAACAGAAAGGTGACAGTCAATAATAAGTGAGACTGAGGTACAACTGTATAACCAAAAGGTACACTTACACAGAACACAAAGTAGTGTTATCATTGACTATCAGATTATTGGACACGAAGTCTGGAAGGCAAAATATGGTATAAAATAAGACGAATTCCTAGAAAAACAATCTATAACAGATATGTAAGGATATCAGAGTCCTGAGTTATGCTAATCTGAAGACAGCTGCTCAAAACTGGTGACAGTTGTGCGACATGATCAAACTTCAACATGTCTCAAGACTAACTAGGATTGATGATGGTGATAACAATCACACCAAAGATGATGATTTTAAATATTTGATAATATTCATGATCTACCTGAATAGTTTCCCTTGAAGGCAACTTTTTCTGTCTAAAGGCATTTTCGAGAATTGGATTTGGGGTAGCATTTTTTACAGCAGCCTTCAAACCAAATGAATGTCCAATTGGTCCAAATATGTACCTGAAATGATATACATACATGAACTATATAAACACTACATAAATCAATCAATAAACCTGTAACCCTTCAGGGTCGTAGGGGTACCACATTGGATGCCTCAGCACACAGAGTTCTCCAGCGAATTCTATCCTCAGCAATGCGGATGAGTGTGGAAATATCTTGCCCTGTCCATTTCTTGATGTCTGTCCATGCTTTTATTTGTCCTCCTCTGCTTCTTCCACCCTTGACAGTTCCCTGCAGTATTGTTTTTGACAAGGAATCGTGCCTGCATACATGTCCGAACCATGCTAGTTTTCGTCGTTTCACTATTGAAAGCAATGGCTCCTGAACACATCTCTGCTTTATTTCTTACGTACACAGTGGTCCTATAGGAAATTCGTAGAATTCGTCTGTAGCCTTTGTACTCGAAAGCCTGTAATCTTCTCTCCATGTCCGCAGTGAGTGTCCAACTCTCACAACACAACAGAAAGCACCAGCGACCTATACAAATCACTACATAACAATGTTTTAAAATGCACCTTCATCGTAATTCCATGTTCTCTTCTTCTTCGTTTGTTCTCAAACTCCTACAGATTATCAGGAAGTAGTCTGGAGAATGGAATGTGTTATGTCATGGTTTACAGCATTGCTGCGATATATGCCCCTTTTGGCCTGACAAACCTGGCTTTGGATCATTTTGACCCTTTTTGGGCTGGGACAGTCAACTACACCCAATAACCTCCTTAGTTGCCTCTTACGACATGCATGGAAGGTAAACAGTGTTGCTATTCTTTGCTCCCCTCTCAGGTCCTGGCAACACACAGGCGAGTTTATGGTTTGAAGTTTACAAATTAGAATCCTCAATGTTTCTTCTTTTGCTTGTTAATTAACAGAATATAGTCCTGAGAACAACTGTGTGTTGCTGGGGCCAGAATGAGGAGAAAATAATAGCGGCCAAAAAAGATGACTACCTCATGCGGAATGTCTGTGGGTCTCACCATTGTCCCACTAGACATGCCACCCATACAACCAACTAGACATGCCACCCATACAACAGAAAACCTTAGTAGAGGACATGATTGTATATTGAGGCTCTCTTCTTATGGGAACATTGTAGCACGTCATCTATATAATAATGCTGTTCATGTTTTGGAGGTTTTTTTTATGCTTTTATGTTATTATTTTATATATGTATGTACCCTGTGATTGGGAGCTAGAGATGTACTTCGCAGCACTGAGGAGACTAGCTACACTGTTTGAGGCCCATCATAAAAGCATAATGACTCAGGAAGTGCCACGCCTTTTGCTTTGAACATTTAATTACATACCTGGAGCTGTAGAGATGTTTAGCACATAACCGGTAGGCAATTGGTGATGGGGAATGAGCACAGTGAACCCTATTTTGGCTGTTGGCTAGGAGCAGTGCATAGTCAGAAACCTACCTTCCTGGTGGTGTGATACTTTTTTTTGTAGCTCTGTCCCAAGGTAAGTAGAAATTTTAAAAGTTCCAGAACTTTAATGCCAGTACAAACAGGTCAAAGGGAATGAGTACATGGACCACTGGATCAGCAACCAACTAACCATGAGGGGACTACTGGTGTTATGGGTGAAGTTTAGGTAGAAGTCAATATCCAGACTCCCAACAGTGCCATAAAAATGTTTTCGTGAAAGCAGACATAGCATGACTGAAAAGAACATTATTAGTAGCACACAATTATATTAAATGACATATTCTTTTCCAGAACATATCTTCATTGTGGATACTCTGAACGCCTCTCTGTCCAGGGCTAAAATGCCTTCATTTTATACATTCCAGAGACATGTTTATACATTCTTCTATGTCGCTGGTCCATCATCTTCTTGGTATTCCTATTTCATGGCATGCTGTCCTCCAGAATCAGCCTCTCAATCAATACCATCATATGATCACACAACTATAATTTAGGGCATAAGTGTCCAAAATAATGTAACTACCTTCTTATTGTGGTACTATTTAGGCCTACTAATTTAGTACTTCGAAGCCACCTTTCATTTAGTTTGACAATTAGACTTAGTAGACCTAATAAAAAAAACACTAATAAATATGAAATATCAAGCTTTATTTTTTAGTTTCATTAATAATTGCCGACAAGTCATTGAGTGTTACTGTGGGGAAACACCTGCAAACATTTGGAGTATGAGTTCTGAATCAGAATTATTGCTGTAACAGTAGTTATTAGGAGTGAGTGACAGCGAAGAGTTCAGTCCGAGGAACTTACTTAAAGATTGAAGAATCTGGTTAGCAACAGTCAGGACAGAACACTTCCGTGACTTACCTTTCAAATAAAAAGCGAATAATGTATACAACAACAGAAAGATACACTGGAACTAATAAATCACTAGACTGTGGATGATAAATGCCATCGCCGATATTTTTCAGATCATCCCATGTTATGTTTCGAGGCAGCCAAAAAGATTTTGCCCAAAGAATATCGTTTACGGTACACCATATTTCCGCCATGATCGTTAGTCTAAACAGAGATACCAGATTTTTTAGGTACAATTTCATACTCGTATTGCCATATTGTAAATTGTATGTTAATTCTTTCGTCAGCTAAGAATTTTCAGTGAATAAAAAAAAATTGTAATTATATTATATACAACACCGTAAATAAAACACTCCAAAACTAGAACTCTCAAGCGCTACGGTCAAATTATTAACAAACTACAGGGAGAGCTACAAGCAATCTTAGAAGCATTAAAGGCTCTAGAGGTTACAAGACTCAGGGAGCTAACATAGTCATCTTGTGTGACTGCATGTCAGTACTCCAGACCATCCAAAATGAACCTAAAGATCACCTAACAAAAACAAATGTAGAATTGTTATCAATTGTCTGCTAACAATTAAGCAGTGGATCCCTGAACACTGTGGAATTGTAGGAAATTGGACAGGAGCCAGACTGGCAAAATCAGGTGCAAAAATGAACAATTCCATCACAGAATATCACTGACTGAAGATATCACTCTCATCAATAGAAATGCAAACATACATGGAGTCAGAGAACAGGCAGCAAATTTCCACAAGACCCCATTCTAATGCTAAACAGATTACAGCCAACCACAGTTTTCAGGTTTCGCAAAGGCCACTGTAAACTACAAGATGGAAATCCAAAAAAAAAAAGACATCTCATGAAAAACTAAGAGCATTTAACACGAATGTTCTTCTTTTTCTTCCACAATGTTCATTCTCAAACTCCAGCTAGTTCTCTCTTGTAGCAAGACAATGGTGTTACTAGATTTCAAGCAGGATGTAGTAAAGAATGGAAATGCGTTGTGTGGTAGTTTTATTTGCGCCAATGACCCGACACATCCGTCTTCGGTGGTACTAAAATGTTAACTCGGTGATGTCGTAGGTCCAGAGAACATAACACAGAAACATGGAGTTCAAGAGACGTTGCAATTAAAAACCAGAAAAATTCAAGTATTCATCATTGGGTTCATGAGTAATAGAATATAGGCCTAAGGTTTTGAATGATAAGAACACCAATGAGGAACTCATGCAAAGAAGAGCTAAGGAAGCGGCGCCGGAGATGGATATGGCATGTATTAAGAAGACCAACTGAACGAATTCTAAGACGCGTGTTGTTCTAGAACCTATAGAGGAAGAGGAAAAGAAGAAGACCAAGAAATACTTGAAGGAAAGAAGTAGATACAGACACAAAAACGTGGTAGAAAATGGAAAGAGCTAGAAGAAATAGCTAGATAGGACAAGATGTAGAAGGTTTGTTGAAAAAATGTGCTCCGCGGGAAGCTAAAAATGCGTATAATCCAGACAACGGAATGCATTACGTCAGGTTAATTGCGCTATTTGTGTCTTTCAGCCTGAGATATCCGACTTCAACATGGCATGTGAGTCAATTTAACATTATAAGGGATGACACAGCTAACTCTATCCACCATGACAAAAGATAATCTTCGAGGTACGATGAATTGTAGAAGACGACGAGGTGATCAGAAAAAGACATGGCTGGATAATATCAAGCACTGGACAAGGTGTGAAGTTTCCAAACTCATCAGGGTATTAGAGGGTAGAGAAGCGCGATCTTTCTGCAGCAAATATCTCAATGTGACACCGCTGAGACTCTGACGGGTTATGGGTTTTATTATTATTACTATTATGGCTCATTTTAACGTGAAGCACATACTGCCCTAACGGTATCCACATGTTGTTCTTATTATTATTAATGAAATATCTGGCTGGCATCACAAACTCATATTATTTATTTTATTCGATGTCTCGTGGCACACGAGAAACTTCACTGATTACTTTCCTTGATGATATGTCCTATGCAGAACCATATATTGAAAGGAGGAGTTTCGAACCAATCCGTAGATAAGATCGGGTTGGAGGTTCAACCTCCCCCTCCTCCCCTTAGCAGATCAGAACATAACTTTTAGTACTAAAAATCCACATAATGGGTAACATCGATTCTTAACGATTTTTCACAAGAATGTCAATTTTTAATTACATCTCCATTTTTACTGAAAACAGGTATCTGCGGCCCTGGTCCGAACCCTTCCCCTTCATCGTGTAAATAGTAGTATGCATCTTTTCCTCCATAGTGTAACAGTAGTAGACTTCTCTACTCTCATCGTGTAAATGGTTGATTGCTGATCTAGTGGTCCATGGGCTCATGACCTTTGACCACTATATTGCTGGGAAGTCTGTGGATTTTCGGCCCACCCTTGGACAGAGCCAGAGAATAACTATCACACATCCAGGAAGGTAGGTTTCAACCAATGCACTGCTCCTAGTCACTGTAGCCAAGATAGGGTTTACTGTACTCATTGCCCGCCAACAATTGCCTACTGGTTATGCCAAACTTCTCTATTGCTCCAGGCATGCAACCAAATGTTCAAGTCAAAAGGATTGCCACATCCTGAGCCACTGTGCCTATATGATAGACCTCAGCCATTTGAAAAAACAGTGCTATCAGTTTCCTCCTCCCCAGTGCTACACAGTGCATCTCTCGCTCCCTCCCAACGACAGAGGGTGCATACATATATGTAAGTAAACATGAAACCCATTTCAACAACAAAATAAAAGCAGAAGAAGCATAATTGTATAAATGACGTGCCATGAAGCTTCTATTAGAAGATAACCTCAATATAACGGCATCTACTAAGGATTTCTGTTGCATGAATGGTTTGTCTAGTGGGCCATTGGTGAGACCCACATAAGCAACCACATGCATCATCGTGTAAATAGTAGTAGGCCTCCTCTCCTTCATCGTGTAAAAAATAGTAATCAATTTTCCAGACAATATAGTATTATTGTTGTGCTACACAACTGTGGCCATTTCCAAGATTATGATTCTGAATTTTTATAACTACAATTTTAAAATCCCTCTTAACGGAAAAACAATTCAGACAGTTGACAATTTTTCTTATTTAAGCAGGAAAATTGCACAAGGTGGAGATACAACAAAGAAATGTCTAATAGAATTGTGCATCACTTGTATTCTACTACTAAATAAGAATTTGGAAATTTAAAAAATAAATATATAAAACTACAACCGTTGAACTTCAATGTAATATCCGTATTGGTTGTGAAAATTGGAAAATAGCAAAAGCACTGAAGAAGAAGTTAAATTCATTTGAACATAAATGTCTTATAAAAATCCTTAAAAATTAGTTGGCAATAATTCAAGTCAAAACACGCAAGTAAGAGAAGACATCAAACATCAATAAGCCTCTGTTTCTGCAACAATAAGAAGAAAACGGTGTACTTAGCTCCTATATCGGACATACACTTTGAATGAATAAAAACAGACTGCCACTGCAAGCATTACAATTAGTACCATAGGCCTATGGAAAAAGAAAAGCAGCAAGACAAATAGAACGTTTATTGTTATTTAAGGCTGATGTTTATGGTGTGCAATTATGGTGTAATTAGCTAATAAATTATTGCCAAACTTTAATGTAGGCCGGTGTACTTACTGCGCAAAACTGAAATCCAACAGGTAAATCCAGGAGCAGGGTAATGAAGTTTTGCTAATAACTCAAGACATACATAATAACACACACAAATTGACGTTTCGACCAGAAGGTTTTTATCAAGACAAAAACTTAAAACAAAATGTAAACATGCAACAGAAAACGGTACACATAACCATGTGAACATGGAATATATAGACTAGTCTATAATTCTTACTGTCCATTTTCTGTTGTATGTTTACATTTTGTTTTAATTTGTCTTGATATTGGCCTTTTGGTCGAAACGTCGATTTGTGTGTGTTACTAAGTGTGTCTTGTGGGATTAGCAAAATTTCATGACCCTGTTTCTGTAGTTACCTGTAGTATTTAATGTAATCCGTCCGCAGTTATTGTAGTTTGGGAAATTCTTACTATTGTTCTGTTGGTCCTTTCAGCGTACTGCTACACATCGACCAACAATGGCGTTTATTATAGTACATTGACAGCTGGAACTTAGGAACCCTATCGTAAGTTATTTTGGCAAGTAATCTTTCCCGGTACTTTGTTAGTACATAGCGGTTTTTCTGTTCATTCAAATACCAGAAGTCTTGTTGGATATCTCTGAAGGGCGATCATGATCACGTGTATCCGGTATGTTTGCACATTAAAGGAATATTTTTTCCAACTAAGATGGTGTTCTTCGTTATTCTTCTTTCTTTCTGTCTTTC
The DNA here is from genome assembly GCA_034231615.1 of Meghimatium bilineatum. NCBI lineage: Eukaryota > Metazoa > Mollusca > Gastropoda > Stylommatophora > Philomycidae > Meghimatium > Meghimatium bilineatum. Next base: position 7,869,024 of record CM067298.1, read on the forward strand.
TGTGTTCCTCTGTTTAGGAGGGTAAGTGTCAGATCCCGTCTAGTCCACGCCACAAGGGCGACTCGGTGTTTCTGTTTTTGTGTCATTCCCACAGATTGATTACCTAATAAAAGGGTTGAAAAGTCGTAGAGGATTGATTTCACTGTACTCGGTTTTCCTATGTACTCCTTCACTCTCAACGAAGCGGCACGCTCCCTTCCGATAGTACCACTCATAGCACGTAACTCTGTAACTTCAAGTGATAATCCACAGGTTAACCACTACGCTAGGGAGATCCCCGAACTCCACTGAAAAAGTGAAGGTATAAATCTACAGTGAGACCTTTGAAAGTATATAATATAGCAGAAAATAATAATATTGCATCAAGGAGTAGACTGGGCAAGATTTTTCCTCACTCATCCACATCGATGAAGCTAGAAATCGCTGGAGGACTCTATGTGCTGTAGCATCCAATATGGTACCCTTACGACCCTGACTCTGTGTGCTGTAGCATCCAATATGGTACCCTTACGACCCTGACTCTGTGTGCTGTAGCATCCAATATGGTACCCTTACGACCCTGACTCTGTGTGCTGCAGCATCCAATATGGTACCCTTACGACCCTGACGGGTTACGAGTTTATAGATAGATAGATATAATATAGCAGAAAACGTAATTATCATCAAGTATCGTCGTCGCAACGAAAATTGGGTGCAACAGATCTCAAACATCCCATGTCTCATGTGTTGGAAGTGCACTCTGCTAGACTGTAACTTGTACATCTTGTGATGTTACTCTCCCACTTGTATCTCTGTCTACCTCTCGCTCGCTTCCCTTCGACTTTACGTCAAGTAATGTCTTCAACAATGTGTCATGTCTTTTAATGTGTCTAAAATATTGCTTTTGCCTGATCTTTATTTCCCTTAATAATTATTTTTTTTCGTGTTGTTAGAATCTCTTTGTTAGTTTTCTTCTCTTTCCATGATGTTCTCCCTATCTTCTATATATCCACATCTCATATATCCACATGCGCATTCAACGCACACGCGGAACCAGAAATATATGTAATAGAAGAACACATTGGACCGTTCGGAGTCAAAATAAACCAAGACAAATAACAACGGCTGCAGATTAATTGAAATGTGCATTCAGCACAACCTATTCATAACTAACACATTTTTCATGCACAAAGAATTCCAAGTTTCACACTATGGCAGGGAAGGTTTTGGCCGTGTTCTGTTTATGTTACTTCAGTTTGGTTATGGCACCCAGTTATGACAGTGTAACATCTTGATTTACACTATCTCAATTAGATATAACAGAAATGTATGTTGGATATCTGCAGCTATGATATCTTTATCACAATTTCTGTACAACAGACTAGTGAATAATCTTAAATTGTATTCGTTACAAGTTCTCATAGTGTTGAGGATGATGATGACACCGTGTATATAAACTACTTCATGAACTGAAACTTCAACGTTTCCACCAATATATAAAACTATATTAACTGTTTCTTCAGCTCACAACATCTACGTGAACAAGCATAAAATGTCAGTGGTATAATCATATTACGTCAATGGTATAATCATATAATGTCAAAGGTACATCAATCATATAACGTCAGTGGAACGACATCAACCATAGAATGTCTTCTATAACCGCATCAATTTTCTATAATATACATATATCAATCAACAAGTCCAATCTAGGTCTTAAACTAACTACTCCAAGCTAAGTGCCCATCTCAACTCCGGAACTATACTTTAGTTTTCCTATGACTATCTCCTACCTTGGAACTGAGCATCTCCGCACTAGGTTCCAATTCCGTCCATTTCTCAACGGGTGAAAACCAAGTTTTTCCACGATCGTTCGTCTCCACGAACGGAAAGCAAGTCCAATCTAGCTCTTGAGCTAAATACAAGCTAAGCGACCGTCCAACTATATCTCCGACTTATTTTATTATTATAATAATTGTATTATTTAATATTATTATTTTAAACAATTTTTTAAAGTGTATTTCATCAACATTTGCATCATATAATATCAAAATAACAACAGAAGATATATGAAATGTGATGAATTTTGTCTGTGAGTTGGAATGTGGAATGGTGGACCTTTACAATTTAGTGAAATGAGTGATTATGGGATGACAAAGTTTGTTTGATGGAAAACGTCATTTGACAAATTTCTATACATGCGCATATAGTTACATGATGCATGGAAATTACTTGCCCAAAATAGATCTACAAGGCACTCTACGGTCAAAAGGGGCACATCATATTGTGAACAGACGAGAAATGCAGCAGCTCAATAGCGGTATGTAGCTAGAAAGTTACAAGAAAGCTAGAACAAAATCCTTATACAGTGGTAATTACATGCCCGAACTATCCAAGGACATTTACATCTCGATTATGGTTTATTCACCATATACGAACTATTAGGCATGGACATGTTTATTTGAGAACCCCGGGAATTATGATCGATTAGCTCTTACTTCCTATTTGCAATGGGGAGGTTTCTTAGCCTTCTGTCTCCTCACACATGAACATAATTCTAACTGAATTTTCAAAAGTTGATGTAACAACTGGTCATCATCACTTGTGATGGACTAACACACATACATGCTCGCAGTATGTGTTGTATCATCTGGTTGAATATGTGTAAAGTTGTGTGTGATTGGAATGTAACTTTATGAAACACGTTCAATTGGAAACATCTTTTAGCTATTCGTTCAGCTGTCATTGCCTGAAGCGAATCACGCACAATTCATTGAAGCTATTGGTGCTGTAAACTGATGTCTGACTGAACAAAGATTAAGAAGAAGTAGCAGTAAAATTTCATTTGTATTGATGACCCTACAAATGTAGGGTTTGAAAAATAGTCTATAGACTCAGTATTTAGATCCTCTCCACGGAAATCTTTAGTAAAAGAGTTGGTACAGTATAGAAACCACCGGTTCCAAGGCGCTCTTCTCGGAACAAGACTGAACACAATCACACAAGAAACACCCAGCAAGCAGTACATGGCGATGGAACAAAACATTCAACGCAGCAGATAAATAAGTGAAATAGTAGACTTGCAAGGAAATATGCAGACAGCACCAAAAGAAGTAACACAAGCCTTTGAAGATTACTACATACAGCTCTACACACAAGAACCGGCTGATACAAATGTACAAGACAAATTCCTGAAATACACAAAGAAACTCACAAACGAGGAAGCATGGAAACTGGACACCGAACTGACATTGGAAGACATAACTGCAGCATTAAAGACCATGCAGAAAGACAAAGCACCAGGACCTGATGGGCTCACATCAGAATTTTATCAGCACTTCTTTTTCATCCTCGGCCCATTGCTATTAAAAGTATATCTAGAATCATTTCAAAGAAATTAGCTTCCACCAAGTTTCAACATGTCATACATCACACTCATCCCTAAAGATAAATCAGACAAAACGCTATTGAAAAACTACAGGCCCATATCTCTTCTAAACACAGACTACAAAATTGTAACCAAATCCCTAACAAACAAACTAAAACCAGTCATGAATACACTCATTCATGAAGACCAACAGTGCAGTGTCCAACACAGAAACATACACCAACATGCACATTTCATAAGAGATTTAGTCAATTACACACACGACACAGATAGTACATCGTCAATATTGTCTCTCGACCAAGAGAAGGCATTTGACAGACTATCACACACATACCTACACAAAACACTACAAAACTGCAATATAGGAGAACTTTTCAGGAAGTGGATTCAAATCATTTACTCTAGCCAGAGAGCAGAGTCTTAGTCAACCATTCGTTTACTGAAAACTTTAGACTAACGAGATCGGTTAGACAAGGCTGCTCACTCTCTCCACTGCTGTATGTTCTCGCTTTGGAAACGCTTCTTGAAAAGATTCGACAAGACACCACAATCTCAGGCACTTTCATTCCATGGAAAGGAAAGCAGAAGTTGTGCGCCTATGCGGACGATACTGCTTTCTTCCCGCCCAATGAAAGGTATATTCGAAATATTTTGGACACATTCACAGAACCTGTGTTCTTCTCAGCACATACCCTAGTAACCTTGAGTATCTGTCCCTAATGTTTGATCTTTTTCCGCCAGCATCAATGAGAACCCCGTCATTAGTTCTCTTAGCTGCCCATGGTATTTTCATCATTCTTCTCAGAAACCACATTATGAAGAAGAAGTAGCAGTAATATTTCATTTGTATTGATGACACTACAAATGTAGGGTTTGAAAAATAGTCTATAGACTCAGTATTTAGATACTCTCCACGGAAATCTTTAGTAAAAGGCGAAAGATTTGTGCGTGAAAATTTTTTTGAAGAGGACCCAGAGTAACCACATAAAAGAAAATATCTCGTCCGCATTGTACACAGCATGCAATAAGCTGATGGTGTAATAGACTGAATGCACTTAAAAGGAGAATAATTTTACAAGAACAATATAAATTATTTACTATGTTGATGAAACAATAGAAATGTTTATACTATATAACTCATGTTGTATATCTATAACATATCTATTGTATGAGATCTTATATATAACAATTTATATACATTTTAGACGTTATAGCGTCCCTTTTAACATTTCTCAGTTTTAAAACATATTTTTGAGAAACATGATTACAATGGTAAGTAGCTCTAGTATCACATTTGCTGTTAATTATTATTAATTTACCAATATCATTATTTACTGATTGTTGTGCACTGGTATTTCAGTTATGTAAAATATTTCACTGGCAATAAATATTCATAAAACAATAGTTGTCGATGTTATTATGTGTTGGAATATCTAATTAGAAAACTTAAGAAATAAACACACTATTTTAATGGTTCTCTCCCCTTGACCACATCTTTATCAGAAGGATATACCCGGTAACTTTAAAAATGGAGACGCCTGTGTGTTGCCGGGCCATAAAGGGGATCAAAGAATAGCAACACTGTTTACCTTCCATGCATGTCGTAAGAGACGACTAAGGAGGTTATGGGATGGAGTTGGCTGTCTCATCCCATATAGGGTCAGTGACCCAAAGCCATGCTGAAGTCGGATGTGTCAGGCCTAAAGGCGCAGAAATCGCAGCAATGCCGTAAACCATGACACAATGCATTCCATTCTCCGGACTACATCCTGCTAATCTGCAGGAGTTTGAGAATGAACGAAGAAGAAGAAGAAAATGGAGAAATGTAGTGTTACAAATCACTCTTTGTATTTATGCTCACTGCATGTGAAATGTCTGAATCTTTTCAATTTCCCACCAGATAAACGACTCATACATCAGAAAACCATACTTGATGCCATGACTATATATTGTAGTTATCTTTTTGTGGAACCTGTCTAACACTTCATCATGTATAAGTATTTTTTTCATCTTGTACGCTTTGTCATTTGTGTATATGCACACACCTTATGGGGTTGGGAGATAGTTTGAGATGTAATTCGCAACACAGTGAAGGGTGACGCTAACTACATTGTTTTCCTTTGACTTAGATCAATTACAAAGGCACAATGACTCAGGAGGTGACAAGCAATTTTCTCGGAAAAAGATAAAGACCAAAGCAATATCACTCCAACAAAACACGACAGAATCATCAAAACCTTCAGCCAGGCTGATAAAACCAAGACACCACGTCAAAAATCCAAGTCAACATCGGATGCCTCACCGAATCTTATAATTGTCTTAGACAATACCGTGGATGACCACAACACAAATTGAACATTTTCAAATATTATATAAATATTATATTATATACATTTTCCAGACACATTTCCAATTATATGTATCTCACTCGTTATTTTTGTTTTTATAAGAAACCAAAAATGGATGAAGAAATAAGAATAGTTAGTATTAATGAACGTGGCATGCGCACAAAAATATACCAAATAATATCCCTCATACACAAATACAAGCCAGATTACATCCTAGTACAGGAGACAAATATACGCACGCACAACAGACAACCACGCTTTTAGGCTTGAAACATTCATGTTTTAGTCTTCGTTTCCAGAATGTTGGTTCAGGAGTAGCCATCTTACAGATGGGAAATAGTCCACGAGAACAGAGATAGTGAGGGTAAGATGGCAATAGTTCAAGTTAAGAACAATACGCATGCTTACACAATAGTTAACATACACGCACCAGTCACGTACAGGTACCAACCACTTTTTTACGAGCAGTTGGAAACCACACTCATACATTTTTTATAGAGGACACAATATAATATTGGCTGGAGATCTTATAGAGGACACAATATAATATTGACTGGAGATTTTATAGAGGACACAATATAATATTGGCTGGAGATTTTATAGAGGACATAATATAATATTGGCTGGAGATTTTATAGAGGACACAATATAATATTGGCTGGAGATTTTATAGAGGACACAATATAATATTGGCTGGAGATTTTATAGAGGACACAATATAATATTGGCTGGAGATTTTATAGAGGACATAATATAATATTGGCTGGAGATTTTATAGAGCACATAATATAATATTGGCTGGAGATTTTATAGAGGACACAATATAATATTGGCTGGAGATTTTATAGAGGACATAATATAATATTGGCTGGAGATTTTAATTGTGTTCGAGATGAAATAGATGTAGTAGGCAGTAATGTCAAGGTACAGTTGCTATGTAGTTACATGTCACAGTTACATGTAGTGGTAATTACATGCCCGAGCACAGTCCACGGACATTTACAGCTCGAATATGGCATATTAACCATCTACGAATTATTAAGCATGGACGTAAATCTAACTGAATTTTCAAAAGTTGATGTAACAACTGGTCATCATCACTTGTGATGCACGAACACACATACATGTTCGCAGTATGTGTTGTTATCTGTTTGAATATGTGTAAAGTTGTGTGTGGTTGGAATTTTATGAAACACTTTCCCTGGGGCGGGGGGGGGGCGACCATCCCCTACCAGGCGCGTCCACAGGTTGCGAATCGTGGAACAACCTCCGAATATGGAGTCTCCATATCTGGTGGTTGGCTGCAATATAAGACAGATCTCTGGACGAATAATCCAGATTTCTGGACGAATAAGCAGTCGCGGACAAACTGGCGATGTTGCCCAACAGGACGGGGTGGGATATCAGGTGGCACTGATATCTCCACTGAAATTCCCCATGCGTCTCGTGACGGGCAGCATCAAGCGAGTATGAGCCGCTATAAGCTCAAGCCAACAGCTGGGGTCAATGACCCCAGCATGCGCGTCCCCCAGGGTTGGGGGGACCTTTAAAATAGGGGAATATGGGAAACTATTTTCTAAAACATACAAAGGGAGAAGTCAGTAAAACCCTACTTAGGCCCCAATCAGCTCCATCCCATAAAGGAAAAAGGCAGGAAAACTTAAAAAGTTCCCCTAACTGCTGGGCAGGTGGCGCTCAAGAGTCCAGAAAGACAGGCCACCTAGGAGATGGAAAACTCTACACAAAGCCTGGACAGATGGTGCTCATGATCCCGGGAGGGTAGACCATCTAAGGAAAGCAAACCTAAAAAAAAATAGCTGGCGGAAATCGGATGCACTTGGCCATATGGCGCATAACAAAGTGCAACGTACCTCATATACACTCATGCAGATTGAGACAATGGATTCTAGGTATGGTGCTCTGCCTGAGGAGTCCCACCAGGCGGGTAGAGTGCCGGGCCCCATGCCTCGAAGGGGCCCACCCCAAGCTACTGGTGGTCACCCTGGCCCATTTTGGAAGACCAGGAAATGGGAACAGCGGGAAATTATGACTGGTCAAACCACACGACAGACAAAAGGACTAAACATACTGCATTGGAATGCGGAAGGCATTTACCACAAAAAGCAGGCACTAACAGCTAGACTGGATAACGACAAGATTGATGTGGCTTGTATACAAGAAACCCATCTTAACCTAAACCATAGATTCTCTATCAGGGGCTACCAAACATTCAGACAGGACAGAGAAGGGCATAAGGGAGGGGTACTTAAGTAGTTATATACGGATGACTTGAGACGTAGTTGCGTACGCAACATTAGATGGCTCAAAGAGGAAAGTATTGTTGCGCACGCAACAACGCAACATTTAGATGGCTCAAAGAGGAAAGTATTGTTGCGTACGCAACGCGCAACATTTAGATGGCTCAAAGAGGAAAGTATTGTTGCGTACGCAACGGGCAACATTTAGATGGCTCAAAGAGGAAAGTATTGTTGCGCACCAATGCGCAACATTTAGATGGCTCAAATAAGAAAGTATTGTTGCGCACCAATGCGCAACATTTAGATGGTTCAAATAAGAAAGTATTGTTAGCAACACACCAACACACCAGATTGTCAGCCAGTAGGATGGAGCGGCGCGCGATACCCCACCCCGGCCCGATCGGGGGGGGGCTCGGATCACCCCCACCAACGGTGGGGGCGCGCGGATACCGGTTCTTCCGCTGAAAATTGTCCACTGTGCTATATTTGGTACTGCTATTATGTGTGGAGTATGTATTTAATGATGAAAATGTATGTGTGTGGTGTGTGTGTGTGCGGGTGTGGGTGTGGTTGTTGTCAGCCGTTCATATATGTCTTGTGGTATTACAGATAGGGGTGTTGTGTTTGTGTTATATATATATATATATATATATATATATATATATATATATATATATATATATATATATATATATATATATATATATATATATATATATAATATACAACAAAAAGAGTTCATTAATAGAAATGGATACGAGGTGGAAACATCCTTTTACAGCTATGATTGCTGGTCCGACCGGGTGTGGAAAAACTATTTTTGTGCAAAATTTCTTAAAATATGTGCGCGAGATGATGGATCCGATACCAGAGGAAATTATCTGGTGTTATGGTGTGTGGCAGGCTGCGTATGAAACCATGCCTGGTGTTAAATTTATTGAAGGCCTACCAGACGTGGAGCAATGGAATGGTGATAAACCAAGACTGTTGGTTATTGATGATTTGATGAGTGAAACAGATGCGCGAGTTACTAAATTATTCACTAAAGGAAGTCATCATCGGAGTCTGAGCGTGTTGTATATTGTGCAGAATTTGTTTGGTAAAAACAAAGAACACAGAACCATTAGTCTAAACTCACACTACATTGTACTATTCAAGAATCCTCGTGATGGGTCACAAATTATATATTTGGCCAAGCAAATGTACCCCGGTCAGAATAGTTATGTGCAAGATAGTTTTAAAGACGCGACAGCGTCCCCACATGGTTATTTGTTGATAGATCTCAGACAGGCAACACCTGATCATTTGAGATTGCGGAGTCATATATTTCCTGGAGAAAACCAAGTCGTATACGTTCCAAAATAAAAATGACTGATGCTTTGAGACGTCACGGCCCAATGTTAAAAACCCTGTGCCATGCAAAACCAGCTGTCGTGAAGAGTATAATAAAAACAGCATCACCGGCTCTCATACGCACCCTGTGTGAATGTTCCCACAATATCTTAAAAGGGCATGTTCGACTTACCAAGCATCAGAAGACCCGACTGCAACGACACAAGACTAATCTCAGACTGCTCACTCGCAAAAAGACTACCGTGAAAAGAAGGAAACATATTCTTCAACAAGGGGGTTTTATAGGCGCGTTACTGAAACCTGTCCTGAGTGTGTTGGGTAGTCTCTTGGGTGTATAATGGCCAAGAAAATGTTGCTGATCGATCCACGGGTACTAGAAACTTTACAGCAAAAATCTACGTACACACCACCTGATAGTTTAACGGATAACATGCGTGATCTGGATCAACAGATGCGTGATGTTTTAGATCGTTCTGATTTATCTAACGCTGATAAAGCTAGACTTTACCAGCAAACATTACAACAGTATTTGATTCGCCTTGACCAGTACAAAAACAGACCGTTGGGTTTATTAGACTTCAAACCACCTTCGTTGGTACCTGTAGAACCAGCACATAACAAACCAACTCTGCCGGTCCCTATCGAACCACCACATAAAACCGAAGAAGCAGCTGAGAAAATTCCAGACAAGGTTGAAGTGACGCCTGACCCACCTAAACGTTCGCTCAGGAAGAAAAGGAAAAGTAAAATTCCTACGCCTACCAAAACACCCATTTGGGAATCATGGTAGACAAAATGTTGTCGCGTCATTACTACAATCCTAAGAAAGCTGGAGCGTTTGGTGGTGTTAGTGGTTTACAACGTACCACCAAACTTGAAACAAAACAAATCAAAGACTGGTTATGTCATCAGGATACTTACACTTTACATAAACCTATTCGGCGCCGCTTTAAAAGACGTGTAACCATAACAGGTGGTATAGACCAACAGTTTCAAGCTGATTTAATTGATCTTACAAAGTTAAGAAATTACAACGATGGATATTCATATTTGGTGACGTGTATAGATGTGTTTAGTAAATTCGCTTGGGCTGTTCCGATCAAGAACAAAACTGGAAAAGCTTTAGTCGAAGCTGTGCGTGGTATTTTAGAACAAAGAAAACCAATAAATTTTCAAACCGACAAGGGTTCGGAATTTACCAATAAAACATTTCTCAAGTTTCTTAAAGACAACGGTGTTCATTTCTTCACAACTGAAAATGAAGATGTCAAAGCAGCTGTTGTCGAACGTTTCAATCGTACATTGAAGGAGAAAATGTGGCGATATTTCACTAAAATCAATAAACCTCGTTATGTAGATGTGATAAACGCCTTGCTTCGAAATTATAATTATTCATTTCATACAAGTATTCGGATGGCACCTGTAGAAGTTAATACGGGTAATCAAGCCCAAGTGTGGAATACGTTATATGGAGAGCGACCAACAGACAGAAAATTATATTTCAATGTTGGTGATAGGGTGAGAATCGGGCTAGGCAGACACAATTTTTAAAAAGGATATACACCTTCGTGGACAGAAGAATTGTTTACCGTCAGTCAGATACAACCGACAACACCTATAACTTATACGATCAAAGATGATGCGGGTGAAGAAGTGCAAGGTTCCTTTTACAAAGAAGAACTTCAAAAAGTTGGTGACAAAACAACGTTTCGTATCGAAACAGTCCTAGAAGAACGGGGGGTTGGACATCGGAAACAGTATTTAGTCAAGTGGTTCGGCTATAATTCTTCATTCAATTCCTGGGTGTCGGCCACAGACATTACAAGATACTAATGGAAATTGATCAAGTTGAAACAGTATTACGGCCAGAAGAAGAAAGAGCAGGGGTACAAACATCACTCTGGGTCTTATTCGGTAAACTGGTCCCCCGTTTAGAAATTGTTTTCCTTTGTCAAATGCTTATTATATATGTGGTGATTGGTGTTTCATTATTTAATCTGTCTCGAGTCGACCTCGATGCACCTGGCTCCAAGATCTGGATCGCCTTACTGAGTAGCTGTTTGGGATACATGTTACCAAACCCAAAGCTAGGATGAGTTTCTACATTACCTTACCGAGCAATTCTTCAATGAACATTTATCCGGACAATAACCCCAGCCATTATTTTGTCAAACTTCCACAAACTATAGAGATGAATTCCCAATATGAGGTTGGTCTAGCTGAAATTCAATTTCCAAACACATATTTCAACGTTCTTGATGGTGAGGTGTGGTTGACATATGTTCACCCACCATCTAATAACCTGAACGGTGTAATAACTATGCCGGCCGGTCTATACGACTCACCAGAGGGTTTTATCTACGAACTTAATTCTAAGCTGACCAATGCTGGTCGTATTGCGAAAATTTATTACAATAAAGCTTCAAAGAGAGCCACAATTAAGATTCTCGATGAAGGTACTGAACTTGCACTGAGTGAGACGCTGAAAAATATTTTAGCACTACCAAAAACACGTCTGACCTATGACGACCCAGATCGAACCAGTCAAGATATGGTCGATATGGATCGCGATATGAAAAATGTCTATGTGTATTCAGACATTGTATCTGCGCGTTCAGTGGGTGATGCGATGGTCCCACTATTACGCTCTGTACCCATATTGGACAAGACAGCTACCTCAGTGTTTCGAATCTATGATAAACCCCATTATGCACCTCTGAGTCGCTTCTCGTTTGATGCCGTTGAAATCCTTTTAACCACAGACCAAGGCAAGAAGATCGCATTTACAGCTGGGACGTCAACGGTGACACTTCATTTTCGTTCTCGCAAACGGTTTGACTTGGAGTAAACAATGGTTAGACACGCAACAATCCACAGAAATCCTAAGCTATATGAGGAATTTTTCTGTAACCAAGCTGGGAATGGGCTACCCGTATTTGTCGGTGGTAGACATCAAAAAGGACACGGACTAGGTAGTTTCTTTAGCGGTCTGGGTAGAATGGTACTACCCTGGTTAAAAACAGGTGGTAAAGCTCTACTTAGAGAAGGTGTCACTTCTGGTTTACAAGTGGCCCAGGATGCTTTAAGTGGTGGGAATATTCGCGATTCTATGCGAGATAGAGCCAAAGAAGCTGGCCAGCGCCTATTGGCTGGTGCTGTCGACCACGTTACCCAATCAGGTCGTGGTATTAGACATCGAAAACGACCAACTCCACCTGGTGCACCCTGCCGGAAAAGAATAAAACCAGCCGCTAAACGACACAGAGCTCATTCCAAGCAGAACAAGACCCGAGACATATTCGCATAATGGCGCTCATTCACCCCAACTCGTGTGAATGTCTTCATTCTGGACTTGATTTGTTTAGTGTACCACCAACCCAAACGGCTGTTGACGAGGGTCAATACGTGGAAATTCATCCCCTGGCTGCTTTAGCGCCAGGGGCACCCATCGAGTTTGTTATTTTGGGTAATAGTGAAGATTACTTGGATCTTTTCAACACCTTTTTACACGTAAGAACCAAAGTGACACTACCCAACGGTGATAGTCTACCACCCAATACTGAAGTTGGTCCTGTGAATTATTACATGCACAGTTTATTTTCTCAAGTCGATGTTTCATTGAACGATACTCTTATCACAGCTAGCGAAAACACATACCCTTACCGAGCTTATATTGAAGCTACTTTGAATTATGGTGATGATGCTAAAAAGGGTCATTTGTGTGCCGCACTCTACTACAGAGATACACCAAAAGCCCATGAAGATACGCAGGGGGATACGAATAACGGCTTTAAAATTCGCCGCCAACTGGCAACGGCGAGTGAAGAAATGGATATGATGGGTAAATTACACGCTGATATTTTCGACCAAGACAGATATATGTTGAATGGTGTGGATGTAAAGATCAAGCTAACACCATCGAAAGATGTCTTCAACCTGATGGCTACAGATGGGACCGTTGGTTACAAAAGTGTTATCACCCATGCAGCGCTAGTACTTAGAAAAGTCAAACTTAATCCAGCCATCTCACTAGCCCACGAGAAAGCCTTAATGCGAGGTAATGCCAAGTACCCGATAAAACGGGTTGGTTTGAAAACATTTTCCATCCCTAATGGTATGCTATCACACGTTCAAGATAATTTATTTTTATCACAGACACCCACAAGAGTCGTTATTGGTTTGGTTGATGCTGGTGCCTTTAACGGTAATCTTAAGAAAAATCCATTCAATTTTCATCATTTTGATCTGACGTATTTAAACCTGTTGGTAGATGGTAGAAATGTGAGTGGTAAACCACTGACTATTAATTACGCCAATGATCAGTACATCAGAGCGTTCTTTGGTAGTCTAACAGCCCTAGGTTTTGTCGGTAAAGATGCTGGAAATGGTATTGACGTTAGAGGTTTTAAGCATGGTTATAATCTCTACGCTTTTGATCTGACTCCTAGCTTGCTCGATGGTGATCAATTTGAGATGGCCAAGACTGGGCCACTGGCCATTGAGCTGAAATTCGCCACCGTGACCGCATCGGCTATTCAAGTTTTAATTTACTTTGAAGTTGACAGTGTTTTGGAGGTATCCAAGACCAGATCAATTCTTACAGACTTTTTAGCTTGAGAGAATGAACACTAACCAAATCTACGAGCTATTAATACAGGATATATGGATTCGTCGCCTCGGTTTAGTACGAGTCGTACCAGTGGATAAGTTACCGAGATACATTGACCCAACTCTGACAGCTGCTTTTGTTGTCAATACAGACCCCAGTTATAGACCGGGATCCCATTGGGTGGCAATTTATTACGATGGTGTTGGAGCATTTACATATTTTGATTCGTTTGGCCTGCCACCCAGACATTCAGAGATTATCAAATTTCTAGAAAGAAATTCAAATAGACCTTATGTTTACAACCCGAGAGTACTACAAGATTTGTTGAGTTCTACTTGTGGCTTATACGTTGTGTATTTCTTAATGTTAAAAGCACGCGGTGCGTCCATGGCATGTGTGTTGCGACCTTTCACGGTCAAACAGTGGGAAAATGATAAGCTTGTATACGCCCTAGTCTGGAACCAGGTCAAACAAAAGTCACGCGTACAACATCTGTGACCTAGATACCACAGCGTACCCACGCCATGAGTCATTAATCAAAGCTGGCAGCTCCTGTGACCTAGAAACGCCATACTGGCGTGGGGTCATCCATGAGGCATGCCACAGACACGACCAATCGGGAGCCCGGCCGCCGCGCGTGCGTGGGGTGCTCCGGCCGCCGCTGTGTGTATAAATAAGAAGTTCACTTGATATAAACCTCACATCGCACTACCAGTCTAGAAGTGATATTTCCAACTCCAGTTGTATCAAGAAGATGGCTTCACCAGTTACATACTTTTCCAGAACAAACGATATGATTAAACCATTAGGTGATGGTGTTAATGCAGTGGCTGTATCATCCTTCAAGAAACCTCTTATTCAGATTCGCAGATACTATGGTGATACACACATAAAGTTTCCTACCAAAACAGGCATCACGATGAGTCGACAAGATTTCGTCGATCTAGTAGAACTACGTGATGTTATTCTGAATGAATTTGATAGAATTTCCAGTGTTTTTCCTACAAAGCAAACTTCAAATGATCCAGTTACAAATACATATGACGATTCAACAGTTGCGGTTTCAAACACTTACAGTGATTCATCGGCTCCAGTTTCAAACACCTATGACGATTCATTCCCATATGGTTGTGGTAACCTAGAGATGTATCTCACACCCGACTACGAACCTGTCTATGTACCTGAACCAACGGTATCAGCCCCAGAAAAGAAAAATACCAACAAACCCAAACCAGCCAAGAGACAAAGAACACAACCTGTTTTGATACCGCTTTATCAACAGTGAATTATACAGTGAACATTCTTTTTTCTTATTTATTTTGAAAAATGTACACGATTCATAAATAAATATTTTTATATCTCTGAAACAATTTGTTGTCAAATATTTTCAAGTTCTCGTTTACGTGCTGTCTGTACTGTGTGTTTCATTAACTTGTTACAAAGAATCATCTGTCACACCAGAGGGCCATAAGTATCCACAGGTCAAGAACTTATACATTAGCCACAGGACAAGAATACCAGTTACATACCAGAAGTTATCCACAGGACAAGAAATTCAGATAAAACCAGATCCACTTGACCAGATACCGTTTACACCAGGGGTCAGATACAGGGCAGGATGGGAAGCATGGTTTAGGGGGCAGAAAACAGACAAGAATCCATTAAGTGGTGGGTGTTAGACTCGGGAGACATATACATTTATAACACACAAATATAAAACAAACAAAAAGGGTTAAACATATGAAATACTTTTATTTACGTACTTTTTTATATTGTTGAACGTACCAAGGTATACAATTAAGAAAAATGGATATGTATTTTCATAAAACATTTCAAGTGTGTATCATTTATACACCATAAATTTATCAAATAGAAAATGTACAATGTCATAAAAAGCATAAAATTATGAAAAGACCATAAATAAACATTTATAAGGAGCATGAAATTAGGCAAAGGACATACAAATTTCTAAAGCCATAATCATTACATTATGAAATTATACAACAATTCCGACACCAAGTACGAATTTGAGAAAGGTTATATAGAAAGAGGTGTTGTTCAGACATTATCTGACTGTACCTGTCGTTTTATGTAAAAGTATGAAAGTGATGCCCTATATTGTTCGTATGTGTACACAGCTGTCAATGTCGTCTTAAAACCCCGATTTTTACCCCCACTACTTTGTCTGGTTGTCAGGACGTCGGAAAATGTCTTTGCGTCAAATTTGTTTTGGGTCTTACTTAGCCCCTTTGTCGATGTCTTGTCATAGGGCCCAAAGCAGTGATATGTCTTGCTGCATAGTGAAATCATCCCTATACCAGCATACTCGAGCTTGAATAGACCTGGCTTTCGCTTATCGAATAGCCTAGCCTCGATGCATTGGGGACAGTCTTTAGATGGGTCGAGTAAGAGGTCTATATGAGGCTGACAGGTTTCCCTAGGGAACCACTGATCGTAGACTTGTCGATATTCGACCCTCATGCTAGGCTTAATGACGTCATGTAGACTGTCCGCGGCTAGGGCTAAATAGAGAGAGTCCGTATCCATCTCTGTCACCTCAAAATCACTCCTGTCCACGAATCTATCGAGGAAGTCATAGTAAAACTCAAGCATCCTAAGCTTGGCATATTGGTACACGAAAAAACCAATCTGGATGGGTAAATCCCACTTCGTGTGCTGATACCGTGACTCAACCTCGTATAGATCAGGCCCAACCTCGACCATCTTCCTAAAGTAAGGGCTATTGACCAACTTGTCGGTCGCTGTAGGGTCCACATACACCACTTTAGCATGTTTAGCTTTATTGGTGAGTGTTTTTCCATAAGCCGCATTCCCAAGTAATTTCATAGTATCACTTGTAATAGAAGCGGCTGGGGAGAGATCACCCTTACGACGAGCTCTCCTAACAGTATCACCAAACTGGCTGAAACATGCTACAGGTTCATACTCTATAACCTGATAGATGTATGTAACCACTAGACCATGAGCCAGATACCACTTTAGCAAGGGTGTGGCCAACAGGATTTTGTTACCAATATAGCTCCCAATAAGTGTTCGACGAGGTGTGGTCAATAGCTTATTGTCATTTGCGTATTTCCCCATCAGCGGGCCGATATCTGCCCGACTGACATCAATATTTTTAAAGATGGGTGTCATCTCCGAAAAATACGCTTTCAAAGCATCTGGGACGTGAATATCACATTCAACAAGCCCAAAACACGAACCATCAACAACAGCTGCAATAATTTGGGTTTGTGTGGGTCTCGTGTATTTAGCGTAGGATGGTTTTTGCCTCGTAAATGCTGTTGCTAGAAAGTCTCTGACACGTTTCTCCGTCTTTTTTAATGTCTGCCACTCACATTCCCAACACTCGACAATACCACCACCACACGCGTTAGCTATCGTTTGACTGGTTCTACATGTAGCCAAATACAAATCAGCAAGTGGTTTTTTGTTGACCGGATTGATGACATGGTCTTTGGTGATTGGGCAGTTGGGATGCCCGTGGAACATGCAACCATGAAATTGAAAGGCCGTGCGTGTCATAGTACAATAACCATCCACTGGAATATGAGCATCACCAACACGGTGTTCCTTACCGTTGAATTGGGTGATAAGTTCTGTGTTTCTCGTGTGAGCCATCCAAGCTAACCACTCCCTACATTGAATGGTGTACAGATTTCGCCTGTGCTGTTTAAAACCATCATCGTGTGTTCGGGTGATTGTAAAATCTGTGGGCATCTTCTGCATTAATGCCCACAAATAAAGAGCATTGGCGTCATACCCCTTAATGCTCTTAACCACCTTACCACCGCGGATGTTGGTTTTATCCACCTCATGGTGTCGATGAAAAATAATAGACGGCCCACCGGTGATGTTGTGGCGTATGATGTTGTGTAGGTCTTTTTCATATGGGGCGCATAACGTAAAGACTATACCACGTGGTAGGGTTTTGAAAAGGTACCTGAGGGTGATACCCGGAACAGAGATTGCGTCCTTAAACATATCAATCCCAATCGCAGCATAGAATTTAACCTGGCTGGATAGGGCCTTCAGCATAGGCGCGACATCTTTGTTGTTGTACCACTCGAGAAAATCCTGCAATTTCGTCATGTTATGTTCCCGCCAGATTTTTTGGCAGTACGCATATTCTTCAACAGAAATGTTGGAATTTTTAAGTTTTGAGTAGAAGGCCGCGTGTGGAGGTAAACAGGGTTCCTTCAACTGCGCCAAATCTGTTACATACTCGTAACAGAAAAAACCTTTCTGTTCGACTACCCTGTAAGCTGCTAAATACTTACTGTAACTAAAACCTGGGGCAAGGTAATTGACAATATCCAAAAACTTTAATTTTTCCGTGGATATGCACATAAAATTATTATTTCGCTTGACAGCGAATCGAAGGCCCCGTCTTCGCCGGGGTTTTTTAAAAAATACCGGGCGAAATATGGTTTAATCAAATTAACATCATATTTCCCCGAATTAAACCCAATCACAGGCAGTTGCGCAAGATACCCCTCGAGTCTACACAACTCTAAAAAATGCTCACCATCACGCAAGACCTTGAGATGTTCGGCAAAACGTTCTTTTAAGAGATTTCCAGCAGTATCAGCGATTTCCACTAAATACTTCAGCACACTATTGATCAGTTTCTGAGGATCTCCTGTGCTGACGAAACAGACGGGGTCTTTCTTATCAGGGACATTGGACGCTACAGAACACGACATGGGGATGTGTTTTGCTATGTAGGTCGTGTTACTCGTTGACTTTGCAGCACAATCAGACGAGTCAAAATAGCATTCGAAGTCAAATGTAGCCCTGTAAGGATAGATATAACCCGTATCTACCAACTCGAGTGGTAGAATTTTTGCCAGCTCTTCAAAGACAGTGTCGTATGGGATGTAGACACCGCCTGGGTAGACCCCAGTGCTGATACCGCCCTTGCAGGTTTTCTCGTGGCGAGTGAGCTTAAAGTTGTCTTTCCAGACTTTCCCACATTTGGGACACCCAAAGGAGTGGCTAACTTGATCAATATTATCGATGTACATAAAGTGCTCTTTATGTTGTAGGAGGGCCATAATATTAGGAAATGTGCTACCACTGCGTACTATGGGCACCGGGACATTCAACTCGTCAAATTCGTATACGTCAATATTCAGTTGGTAACAGTCTTCTAAGCTTGGTAGAAGGTCAAGGGTTACACCAGAAAAATCGGTCTGTGGTTCTGTGTCTTGGTATGTGTACCAGTCACTTAATAAACTCTGTGTTGGCATGTTGAGTGCTCTAATGTTGTGTTTGTGATGGAGAGCTAAACAACGAAAAAAACAGAGCTTGTCGTGATAAGGTGTGCCTGATGCTTTGTTGTTTTGCAATATATTAATACCCCTATTATTTGTAATATGTGGGGGTAGTGTATCTAAAGAACAGCCTAGAGTATGGTTAGATAGAAAATAAAGATAAAATTCGGTGGCACAAATATTCTCTAATTCATACTTTGTGTCGGGTCGCGCACTAAGACCGACTTTAGTAGAGTCGAGTTCATTAACAGTGCTAATAAATCTATCCATGTCCGATCGATTGTTTATAATCACAGGACTCTCCAGCACCGAGGTGTTATTGGTGGAACCATGAAAAAAGCGAGGTTCTAGGGTCTCCTTGTGGCGGAGAATGATGTGCTTTGTTAAACTAATCTTATAGCGTGTAGTTTGAGCATTGTGTATTGTTATTAGTGTATCGTGCCAGTTGTTTATGTGGGGTTCTGTGGGTGAATGAAAAATTGTATAATGTGCCATCTTTGTAAGTATGCGTGTATGAGTTTTTATGGTATCCCAATTGTCTCTGTAAAGTTGCTGAATATCAGTCGGTAGCCTGACGAGCTCATCCAATTTATGTTTTTTAGCCGGCCCACCCTCTGTTTCTACATGTCGTTTTTTGGAAATCACATCAGGAGTTGTCTCTGTGGTTTGCGACAGTCCCGTTGTTGGTATAGTCTTCACCGTATCAATCATTGCTGGTGTTATTGTATCGGTGTCCTGTAGATCAGACATCAGGCCCGAGTGTTCACAAGTCATTTGTGTTGTCACAGGCGTGGTAATAACTTCACTGATGTGAGCCTGTTTAATATGGCACGTTACAGATGCCGGGTACGCGTACATTTGTGGACACCTTGGGCATGGGTAGCGTTTTCCATTGTGTGAACTAACCCCATGTCGTTTAAGATCGGCGTTTCGTGAGAAAACTTTATTGCAAACAGCACAAACAAATCTAGCTGGAATGATAGCGGCCTGTGGAAGAACAGAATACAGATTGTCAGACATCCATACCGACTTTACACCAAAGATAAATAAACACATAGATTATAGATTGTATAACACCGGGATTGGAATTTACATACATATATAATAATCTAATAACTATGTGTTTAATAATTTAATGACCACTAATTAATTATTTTATTTTTATTTTTTTATATTATTTATATAAGATATTGTATCATTTATATAACAAATAAATTAATTAATAGATACATAATTAATGAATACCTATTATTAATTTTTATAGTAATTAATTATAACACCTATGCATACCAGTCGTATATAATAGCACACAGCGAGACACGACATAGACCTAAACCAGACGTGTCGGCATATATTACACACACACACACACACAGTATATGTATATATACATGGGCAACATATAGCATATACAATATAAAAGACGCTAGCATAAAGATCAAAATGTGCTTAAACTAATACATACTAAAACATATAACTCACCCACACACACACACACACACACACACACAGTATATGTAACCCATGTATATATATATATATATATATATATATATATATATACATGGGTAACATATAGCATATACAATATAAAAGACGATAACATAAGATCAAAATGTACTCAAACTAATACATACTAAAACATATAACTCACCATTTTCTTGGAATATAAACACTGTTTATCTGAGGTTCAAAAGTCTGACACACTGCGCTGTTATCAGTCGGAATGTGGTTTTTAGAGTGCGGATAATTTCAGAATCACTGGTATTTATAGTGCGCCGAATGCTGAATCAGCAAAAAATTTTGTTACAGGCTTGTCTATTTCGGAAATAACTAGATAAAACCAGTTTTAACTAGGTACAACTAGCTGTTGTGCTAGGTTAGCTTGTGCACACCATAACCAGGTCGGGGTAACAGTTTATGGTGATTATGGGTGCACGTGCGTTACTGACGCTTCTGCTGCGTTCATGACACGGTCAAGCTAGGGCTGATGATTCACCGACGCGGTTCATGATACAGGCAAGATAACAAATACTGCTGATTTAGCTGTTCTTTCAAGTGCCATGAACCGGCGTTTAAGCACTTCGGATGCTTCAGCGCATTTACAGATCAGTTGGTACACTCTTCTTAGCCATGTCTCATATTATGTGTATTATCAATTGTCATTGTTAAACAAATAACTCAACATAATAGATATAAAACATTAAAAGCCCCCTTCATGTTTTACAATGTGAGACCCCGCTTGAATATAACAACACAAGGGAAGAACCTTTGATTACACCAGCAGAAGAAGAGTATTTTCTTTCCTAGGTTCAAATATCTCAAAATACACGTGATTATACGAATAATTATTTGTATATAATAATAATTTATAATATTACTAATAATATGCTTTTTAACAAAAATATGTTTCTAAATACAAAAACGCTGTATAAGTAACAGAAAAAGTTCTCTGCTTATAACACACAACATATGTAAAGAGAGAGAGAGAGAAAGAGCGAGAGAGAGAAAATAGTCTTAACGTTCGTTTTAAAGAAACGTGCACACTAGTTTCAGTGTGAGCGTGCTTATCTGATTAATTATCACCCGCTGGGCTTCCGTGTACTGACCACGGACTAAATTGAGATACACCGGGTTTTAATGGTTTGCAGCTGTTCGGCTTACCTGACCTACTCCAGCGTTATGCTACCAGCTTTAGTTAAATAGATGTTAGTTTTATTTTCAATGTGTATTTATATAAAGCTTGCTACATAGGCATATATTTAAACGGGTTCTTCATATATTTCGTTGAACGTGTTGAATTGTTTGTTTCTTGGTTTAATTTATATGGAAATACCATTTCACGGCCATTCATTAGACACCACACACGTCTGTTTTATAAATAAACCAATACAACGCATGGTTTAAATGTGGGTGCGATAGTCCACTAATCTGAACGAGACAAAATTTCTGGTGTGGAAAAGTTTCTTAATTAGAATGTTGAGGTCGACACAAGGTCAGCTGATGTATGTGTCATTTTCTTTATCTTGAATTATCAGTCTAAAGGTGCAGCACAGGTTAAAAAAATTGTTACAAACTTCACTGATATTGACCTTGCTGTATCACCCTGTACCTAAAAACACTGGAAAAGTTTCCGTTTATTTTTTTTTATTCAACACACCAACACAGATAAAAATGGGGAGTTTCAGACACCCCCCATACACCCACACACACATACATTTTCATCATTAAATACATACTCCACACATAATAGCAGTACCAAATATAGCACAGTGGACAATTTTCAGCGGAAGAACCGGTATCCGCGCGCCCCCACCGTTGGTGGGGGTGATCCGAGCGCCCCCCGATCGGGCCGGGGTGGGGTATCGCGCGCCGCCCCATCCTACTGGCTGACAATCTGGTGTGTTGGTGTGTTGCTAACAATACTTTCTTATTTGAACCATCTAAATGTTGCGCATTGGTGCGCAACAATACTTTCTTATTTGAGCCATCTAAATGTTGCGCATTGGTGCGCAACAATACTTTCCTCTTTGAGCCATCTAAATGTTGCCCGTTGCGTACGCAACAATACTTTCCTCTTTGAGCCATCTAAATGTTGCGCGTTGCGTACGCAACAATACTTTCCTCTTTGAGCCATCTAAATGTTGCGTTGTTGCGTGCGCAACAATACTTTCCTCTTTGAGCCATCTAATGTTGCGTACGCAACTACGTCTCAAGTCATCCGTATATAACTACTTACTTACACTGATACGCAACACCAAATCCAACAAAGCAGATAGAAATAAATACAATAGGAGAATCAGAGATTATAGGAACAGATGTGTACATAGAAAACCAGCCCATCAGAATTTATAACATATACAGCCCAGTAGGAAGAGCCCTTAAATTAGAAACAATGGATATTACAGACACACACTGTATTGTAGTGGGTGACTTTAACAGCCACTCTGAAAGGTGGGGCTACCAGCAAACTGACTCAAGAGGAGAAGAAGTGGAAGAATGGGAAATCGATAACAATCTATTTCTGTTGAATGCACAGGATGATCCCCCAACTTTCTACTCAAGGAGATGGAAATCAACATCAACCCCAGATTTAGCGTTTGCCACTGGCGATTTATCCCATAAAATATGTAGAATAGTTATGAACCAGCTAGGGGACAGTGACCACAAACAAATAAAACTCACTATCAACCTTAACTACACACAGGAAGAGCAGAAACCTCTTCCCCGCTGGAACTATAAGAGAGCAGACTGGGACAAATTTGCAAAACTCTCAGACGCATATAGTGAGCCTATCAACACCCATCAAAAAAAAATTAAGAACATGACGGAAAAGCTAACTGAGGCAATACTTAGGGCAGCAAAAGATGCAATACCAAGAGGGGCAAGAAAAAACTACAAACCGTACTGGTCCAAAGAAATACAAAAGCTTGAAGAAGACCTGAATATGGCCAGAGAATTAGCAGAAACAGAGCAGAGTACAGAAAGCAATATTGCTCTCAAGGCAGCCTCAGCTAAATACAAGAGAGAGGTAAAAACATCAGCAAGGAGGAGATGGATCGAAAAAACCGAGAGCCTTAACATGGACAAAGATGGAAACAAACTCTGGAAACTTGCCAAGGCATTGAGTGATGAAAACAGTAGCCGACCTCCAATAACACTTGAATATAATAACAAAATGCACACGGGAAAAGCAGCAGCAAACATTTTCATTAAAAATTATGCAACTGTGAGCCAGATAAACATACCAAAAGAAAGAAAAATAGAAGTCAAGAATGAAATCCATGGACTAAAGGATATGCCTATGGTTATAGAAGAGCAAATGTTGGCAAAATTTACGGAAACTGAGCTAGAAGAAGCACTACAGAACCTTAAACTCAAGAAGTCACCAGGTAAAGATGGGGTTGCCAATGAGATGCTTATGAAACTGGGGCCTAGAGCAAAGAGAAAACTTCTAAACATAGTAAATACTAGCTGGAGAACAGGACAGGTGCCCACCGCATGGAAAGAAGCTATCATGGTACCCATTTTAAAGCAAGGCAAAGACAAACTCGACCCAAGTAGTTATAGACCTGTCAGTCTCCTCAGCTGTATGGGCAAATTGATGGAGAAAATGGTCAACAGAAGACTCATGTGGCACTTGGAAGGAAAACAACTCATAGCAGCACAACAGAGCGGCTTCCGACAACACAGATCAACAGAGGAC
The DNA here is from genome assembly GCA_034231615.1 of Meghimatium bilineatum. Classification (NCBI taxonomy): domain Eukaryota; kingdom Metazoa; phylum Mollusca; class Gastropoda; order Stylommatophora; family Philomycidae; genus Meghimatium; species Meghimatium bilineatum. The sequence goes on from CM067298.1 coordinate 7,893,462, forward strand.
CAGGTCGCCTACATAGCCCAAGAGATTGAAGACGCATACCAAGAAAAAAAACACACGCTTGCAGTGTGGGTTGACATGGAGAAGGCATTTGACAAAGTTTGGAAAGATGGACTCAAGAACAAGCTCCTTAGACTAGGAATCAGAGGACACTTATATAACTGGATATGCAACTATATGGAAAAAAGAACAGCTAGAGTGCAAGTACAGGGAAAACGTAGCAGGAAGAGAATACTAGAACAAGGTGTCCCGCAAGGAGGTGTACTATCCCCTACACTCTTCTTAATTTACATAAATGATATTATGGAGGGCATACCAACTGGGGTACACTCTGCAATGTATGCAGATGACCTGGCCTTGTGGACAGGAGGGGTGACAATAACAGTTGCAAAAAATAGAATGCAAGGGGCACTGCACAAACTAGAAAGCTGGACCAAGAAATGGTTGCTTACCATTAATGAAAAGAAAACCACACACACAATATTCACACTAACCAACAAGGTACAGAAAACAACACTAAAAATAAACAATCACGTTCTCCCACTAGAGCAGAACCCAACATACCTCGGAATTACCCTTGACTCTAGAATGACATGGGCAAAACAGACAGAAAAAGCAGAGAAACGAGCCAGAAATAGAATGGCAATAATGAAAAAGTTAGCAGGCACAAACTGGGGAGCGGACAGCAAAATCTTGAAAAGGCTATACACAGGTAGAGTTAGGCCAGTACTAGAGTATGGCATCGCAGCCTGGGCCACAGCATCTAAAACGCAATTCAACAAAATAAACAAAACCCAGAATCAAGCTACACGTATTATCACTGCATCTATGAAATCTACACCCATAAATACATTAGAAACAATAACTGGCCTTCAGTCAATGGAAGATAGAAGAGACATGAAAGTAGTTCAACAAGCAGAAAAATACAAGAGACTCCTGAATCACCCTATGCACCAAAGAATTAATGGCTATGGCAAAAGCAGGCTGGAGAGGAGCAACTTCTCAGCAAATGCAAAGAAACTGATACAAAAGGCACCAACTATAGGACAAGCGAAACCAAGGCCCATACAACTAGTCAGTATCACACCCCCCCCCCTTGGGCATACAGACTCCCACAACTAAAAGAACAAATAGAAGGTATAGAAAAGAAAGGAACCCAGACAGAATTGGAGAGAAAGCGTATCACAGAACAACACATCACAGTTAATTACCCACAAGATGCATGGACCCATGCCTATACAGATGGCTCGGCCACAAACGCAATTGAGAATGGAGGTGGAGGAGTGACCCTCAGACTAAAATGCGGGAAAGATGTTACTCTAGCCATAGCTACAGGCAAGCTCTCAACCAATTTTAAAGCAGAAATGGAAGCTCTCAAGAAAGCAGCAGAAACTATCTTACAACACAAAGAACAAGTGCACAGGAATATTGTACTACTAACAGATGTCATAACAGCACTGAAGCTACACAAGAGCACCGAACTGAATGAATTGAGGGCAGTGCTAGTTCAGTTGTACAATAATTTCCAAAGAGTAGTGATCCAGTGGATACCGGCACACTGTAACATTGAAGGGAATGAAGTTGCAGATAGACTGGCCAAAGAAGGAGGGAAGTTACCTCAAGAAGACTATCTGGTCAGTTATGAAGAAGTGAAGACCATCATTAAAGGCAACTATAATAAAAAGTGGAAAGAAGACCACCCCAAATATAATGCAGATGACGGGTATTACCAACTGTCCAGAAGAGACCAGGTTATCCTGCTGCGCCTCAGAACTGGTCACAACAAAATGAGACATCATTTGTACACCAAATTCAAAATAGGGACAACTGGGCTCTGCCATTGCAGCCTTGCAAATATGACAGCAGAACATATCCTACAAGAATGTCCCCAGTATGCAGACCTGAGAAACAAGACATGGCCCACCCCAATCAGTGTTGAAGAGAAACTGTATGGCACAGTGGACACTTTAAAACAGACAGCAGCCTATATCATAGAATCCGAAGTCCCAACCTGACTGAGTAATGATCGCCGAAGAAGAAGAAGAAGAAACACTTTCAATTCGAAACTTAATTTAGCTATTCCTTCAGCTGTCATTGCCTGAAGCGAATCACATACAATTCATTGAAACTATTAGTGCTGTAAACTGATGTCTGTCTGAACAACGATGAAGAAGAATTCATCAATCAAGTGTCATGACAAAAGGGCGTAGGCGATCATGTTTTTCTACGAATCTGTCTCTTGTGTTGTCAATAAGCTCGGTTGGTGAGCTTTTACCGTGACAATAGAAGTCCATCTAGTCTTTTCTCTTTGCCATCCCCTATCTCTTCTCTCTTTAACCTTTCCAGTGGTTAAGAGTTCAAGCTGTGTTCTTCTCAGCACATACCCTAGTAACCTTGACTATCTGTCCCTAATGTTTGATCTTTTTACGCCAGCATCAATGAGAACCTAGTCAAGCAAAATGAATTAAACAGGTTACTAAAACACTTACCTTGCCTATTAATAAAAATATATAAAAACATATATATATATATATATATATAAACATACAATAAAACTAAACAGGACAATTCTACACGTATCGGCTCAAATTGAACCTTTTTCAAGAGACAAACAACAGAAAACAACACAATAAAAACAAAATAGATGACTAGATTTCATCTAGAAAATATATATATATATTTTTTTATTAATAGGCAAGGTAAGTGTTTTAGTAACCTGTTTAATTCATTTTGCTTGACTAGTTGTTCATTAGGTTACTGCGGCACCATCCACTTTGTCGGACACCCTCTGACCATTTGGTTATTTATATCAATGAGAACCCCGTCATTAGTTCTCTTAGCTGCTCATGGTATTTTCATCATTCTTCTTAGAAACCACATTATGAAGAAGAAGTAGCAGTAATATTTCATTTGTATTGATGACCCTACAAATGTAGGGTTTGAAAAATAGTCTATAGACTCAGTATTTAGATCCTCTCCACGGAAATCTTTAGTAAAAGAGTTGGTACAGTACAGAAACCACCGGTTCCAAGGCGCTCTTCTCGGAACAAGACTGAACACAATCACACAAGAAACACCCAGCAAGCAGTACATGGCGATGGAACAAAACATTCAACGCAGCAGATAAATAAGTGAAATAGTAGACTTGCAAGGAAATATGCAGACAGCACCAAAAGAAGTAACACAAGCCTTTGAAGATTACTACATACAGCTCTACACACAAGAACCGGCTGATACAAATGTACAAGACAAATTCCTGAAATACACAAAGAAACTCACAAACGAGGAAGCATGGAAACTGGACACCGAACTGACATTGGAAGACATAACTGCAGCATTAAAGACCATGCAGAAAGACAAAGCACCAGGACCTGACGGGCTCACATCAGAATTTTATCAGCACTTCTTTTTCATCCTCGGCCCATTGCTATTAAAAGTATATCTAGAATCATTTCAAAGAAATTAGCTTCCACCAAGTTTCAACATGTCATACATCACACTCATCCCTAAAGATAAATCAGACAAAACGCTATTGAAAAACTACAGGCCCATATCTCTTCTAAACACAGACTACAAAATTGTAACCAAATCCCTAACAAACAAACTAAAACCAGTCATGAATACACTCATTCATGAAGACCAACAGTGCAGTGTCCAACACAGAAACATACACCAACATGCACATTTCATAAGAGATTTAGTCAATTACACACACGACACAGATAGTACATCGTCAATATTGTCTCTCGACCAAGAGAAGGCATTTGACAGACTATCACACACATACCTACACAAAACACTACAAAACTGCAATATAGGAGAACTTTTCAGGAAGTGGATTCAAATCATTTACTCTAAGCCAGAGAGCAGAGTCTTAGTCAACCATTCGTTTACTGAAAACTTTAGACTAACGAGATCGGTTAGACAAGGCTTCTCACTCTCTCCACTGCTGTATGTTCTCGCTTTGGAAACGCTTCTTGAAAAGATTCGACAAGACACCACAATCTCAGGCACTTTCATTCCATGGAAAGGAAAGCAGAAGTTGTGCGCCTATGCGGACGATACTGCTTTCTTCCCGCCCAATGAAAGGTATATTCGAAATATTTTGGACACATTCACAGAACCTGTGTTCTTCTCAGCACATACCCTAGTAACCTTGAGTATCTGTCCCTAATGTTTGATCTTTTTCCGCCAGCATCAATGAGAACCCCGTCATTAGTTCTCTTAGCTGCCCATGGTATTTTCATCATTCTTCTCAGAAACCACATTATGAAGAAGAAGTAGCAGTAATATTTCATTTGTATTGATGACCCTACAAATGTAGGGTTTGAAAAATAGTCTATAGACTCAGTATTTAGATCCTCTCCACGGAAATCTTTAGTAAAAGGCGAAAGATTTGTGCGTGAAAATTTTTTTGAAGAGGACCCAGAGTAACCACATAAAAGAAAATATCTCGTCCGCATTGTACACAGCATGCAATAAGCTGATGGTGTAATAGACTGAATGCACTTAAAAGGAGAATAATTTTACAAGAACAATATAAATTATTTACTATGTTGATGAAACAATAGAAATATTTATACTATATAACTCATGTTGTATATCTATAACATATCTATTGTATGAGATCTTATATCTAACAATTTATATACATTTTAGACGTTATAGCGTCCCTTTTAACATTTCTCAGTTTTAAAACATATTTTTGAGAAACATGATTACAATGGTAAGTAGCTCTAGTATCTCATTTGCTGTTAATTATTATTAATTTACCAATATCATTATTTACTGATTGTTGTGCACTGGTATTTCAGTTATGTAAAATATTTCACTGGCAATAAATATTCATAAAACAATAGTTGTCGATGTTATTATGTGTTGGAATATCTAATTAGAAAACTTAAGAAATACACACACTATTTTCATGGTTCTCTCCCCTTGACCACATCTTTATCAGAAGGATATACCCGGTAACTTTAAAAATGGAGACGCCTGTGTGTTGCCGGGCCATAAAGGGGATCAAAGAATAGCAACACTGTTTACCTTCCATGCATGTCGTAAGAGACGACTAAGGAGGTTATGGGATGGAGTTGGCTGTCTCATCCCATATAGGGTCAGTGACCCAAAGCCATGCTGAAGTCGGATGTGTCAGGCCTAAAGGCGCAGAAATCGCAGCAATGCCGTAAACCATGACACAATGCATTCCATTCTCCGGACTACATCCTGCTAATCTGCAGGAGTTTGAGAATGAACGAAGAAGAAGAAGAAAATGGAGAAATGTAGTGTTACAAATCACTCTTTTTATTTATGCTCACTGCATGTGAAATGTCTGAATCTTTTCAATTTCCCACCAGATAAACGACTCATACATCAGAAAACCATACTCGATGCCATGACTATATATTGTAGTTATCTTTTTGTGGAACCTGTCTAACACTTCATCATGTATAAGTATTTTTTTCATCTTGTACGCTTTGTCATTTGTGTATATGCACACACCTTATGGGGTTGGGAGATAGTTTGAGATGTAATTCGCAACACAGTGAAGGGTGACGCTAACTACATTGTTTTCCTTTGACTTAGATCAATTACAAAGGCACAATGACTCAGGAGGTGACAAGCAATTTTCTCGGAAAAAGATAAAGACCAAAGCAATATCACTCCAACAAAACACGACAGAATCATCAAAACCTTCAGCCAGGCTGATAAAACCAAGACACCACGTCAAAAATCCAAGTCAACATCGGATGCCTCACCGAATCTTATAATTGTCTTAGACAATACCGTGGATGACCACAACACAAATTGAACATTTTCAAATATTATATAAATATTATATTATATACATTTTCCAGACACATTTCCAATTATATGTATCTCACTCGTTATTTTTGTTTTTATAAGAAACCAAAAATGGATGAAGAAATAAGAATAGTTAGTATTAATGAACGTGGCATGCGCACAAAAATATACCAAATAATATCCCTCATACACAAATACAAGCCAGATTACATCCTAGTACAGTGGACAAATATACGCACGCACAACAGACAACCACGCTTTTAGGCTTGAAACATTCATGTTTTAGTCTTCGTTTCCAGAATGTTGGTTCAGGAGTAGCCATCTTACAGATGGGAAATAGTCCACGAGAACAGAGATAGTGAGGGTAAGATGGCAATAGTTCAAGTTAAGAACAATACGCATGCTTACACAATAGTTAACATACACGCACCAGTCACGTACAGGTACCAACCACTTTTTTACGAGCAGTTGGAAACCACACTCATACATTTTTTATAGAGGACACAATATAATATTGGCTGGAGATCTTATAGAGGACACAATATAATATTGACTGGAGATTTTATAGAGGACACAATATAATATTGGCTGGAGATTTTATAGAGGACATAATATAATATTGGCTGGAGATTTTATAGAGGACACAATATAATATTGGCTGGAGATTTTATAGAGGACACAATATAATATTGGCTGGAGATTTTATAGAGGACACAATATAATATTGGCTGGAGATTTTATAGAGGACATAATATAATATTGGCTGGAGATTTTATAGAGCACATAATATAATATTGGCTGGAGATTTTATAGAGGACACAATATAATATTGGCTGGAGATTTTATAGAGGACATAATATAATATTGGCTGGAGATTTTAATTGTGTTCGAGATGAAATAGATGTAGTAGGCAGTAATGTCAAGGTACAGTTGCTATGTAGTTACATGTCACAGTTACATGTAGTGGTAATTACATGCCCGAGCACAGTCCACGGACATTTACAGCTCGAATATGGCATATTAACCATCTACGAATTATTAAGCATGGACGTAAATCTAACTGAATTTTCAAAAGTTGATGTAACAACTGGTCATCATCACTTGTGATGCACGAACACACATACATGTTCGCAGTATGTGTTGTTATCTGTTTGAATATGTGTAAAGTTGTGTGTGGTTGGAATTTTATGAAACACTTTCCCTGGGGCGGGGGGGGCGACCATCCCCTACCAGGCGCGTCCACAGGTTGCGAATCGTGGAACAACCTCCGAATATGGAGTCTCCATATCTGGTGGTTGGCTGCAATATAAGACAGATCTCTGGACGAATAATCCAGATTTCTGGACGAATAAGCAGTCGCGGACAAACTGGCGATGTTGCCCAACAGGACGGGGTGGGATATCAGGTGGCACTGATATCTCCACTGAAATTCCCCATGCGTCTCGTGACGGGCAGCATCAAGCGAGTATGAGCCGCTATAAGCTCAAGCCAACAGCTGGGGACAATGACCCCAGCATGCGCGTCCCCCAGGGTTGGGGGGACCTTTAAAATAGGGGAATATGGGAAACTATTTTCTAAAACATACAAAGGGAGAAGTCAGTAAAACCCTACTTAGGCCCCAATCAGCTCCATCCCATAAAGGAAAAAGGCAGGAAAACTTAAAAAGTTCCCCTAACTGCTGGGCAGGTGGCGCTCAAGAGTCCAGAAAGACAGGCCACCTAGGAGATGGAAAACTCTACACAAAGCCTGGACAGATGGTGCTCATGATCCCGGGAGGGTAGACCATCTAAGGAAAGCAAACCTAAAAAAAAATAGCTGGCGGAAATCGGATGCACTTGGCCATATGGCGCATAACAAAGTGCAACGTACCTCATATACACTCATGCAGATTGAGACAATGGATTCTAGGTATGGTGCTCTGCCTGAGGAGTCCCACCAGGCGGGTAGAGTGCCGGGCCCCATGCCTCGAAGGGGCCCACCCCAAGCTACTGGTGGTCACCCTGGCCCATTTTGGAAGACCAGGAAATGGGAACAGCGGGAAATTATGACTGGTCAAACCACACGACAGACAAAAGGACTAAACATACTGCATTGGAATGCGGAAGGCATTTACCACAAAAAGCAGGCACTAACAGCTAGACTGGATAACGACAAGATTGATGTGGCTTGTATACAAGAAACCCATCTTAACCTAAACCATAGATTCTCTATCAGGGGCTACCAAACATTCAGACAGGACAGAGAAGGGCATAAGGGAGGGGTACTTACACTGATACGCAACACCAAATCCAACAAAGCAGATAGAAATAAATACAATAGGAGAATCAGAGATTATAGGAACAGATGTGTACATAGAAAACCAGCCCATCAGAATTTATAACATATACAGCCCAGTAGGAAGAGCCCTTAAATTAGAAACAATGGATATTACAGACACACACTGTATTGTAGTGGGTGACTTTAACAGCCACTCTGAAAGGTGGGGCTACCAGCAAACTGACTCAAGAGGAGAAGAAGTGGAAGAATGGGAAATCGATAACAATCTATTTCTGTTGAATGCACAGGATGATCCCCCAACTTTCTACTCAAGGAGATGGAAATCAACATCAACCCCAGATTTAGCGTTTGCCACTGGCGATTTATCCCATAAAATATGTAGAATAGTTATGAACCAGCTAGGGGACAGTGACCACAAACAAATAAAACTCACTATCAACCTTAACTACACACAGGAAGAGCAGAAACCTCTTCCCCGCTGGAACTATAAGAGAGCAGACTGGGACAAATTTGCAAAACTCTCAGACGCATATAGTGAGCCTATCAACACCCATCAAAAAAAAATTAAGAACATGACGGAAAAGCTAACTGAGGCAATACTTAGGGCAGCAAAAGATGCAATACCAAGAGGGGCAAGAAAAAACTACAAACCGTACTGGTCCAAAGAAATACAAAAGCTTGAAGAAGACCTGAATATGGCCAGAGAATTAGCAGAAACAGAGCAGAGTACAGAAAGCAATATTGCTCTCAAGGCAGCCTCAGCTAAATACAAGAGAGAGGTAAAAACATCAGCAAGGAGGAGATGGATCGAAAAAACCGAGAGCCTTAACATGGACAAAGATGGAAACAAACTCTGGAAACTTGCCAAGGCATTGAGTGATGAAAACAGTAGCCGACCTCCAATAACACTTGAATATAATAACAAAATGCACACGGGAAAAGCAGCAGCAAACATTTTCATTAAAAATTATGCAACTGTGAGCCAGATAAACATACCAAAAGAAAGAAAAATAGAAGTCAAGAATGAAATCCATGGACTAAAGGATATGCCTATGGTTATAGAAGAGCAAATGTTGGCAAAATTTACGGAAACTGAGCTAGAAGAAGCACTACAGAACCTTAAACTCAAGAAGTCACCAGGTAAAGATGGGGCTACCAATGAGATGCTTATGAAACTGGGGCCTAGAGCAAAGAGAAAACTTCTAAACATAGTAAATACTAGCTGGAGAACAGGACAGGTGCCCACCGCATGGAAAGAAGCTATCATGGTACCCATTTTAAAGCAAGGCAAAGACAAACTCGACCCAAGTAGTTATAGACCTGTCAGTCTCCTCAGCTGTATGGGCAAATTGATGGAGAAAATGGTCAACAGAAGACTCATGTGGCACTTGGAAGGAAAACAACTCATAGCAGCACAACAGAGCGGCTTCCGACAACACAGATCAACAGAGGACCAGGTCGCCTACATAGCCCAAGAGATTGAAGACGCATACCAAGAAAAAAAACACACGCTTGCAGTGTGGGTTGACATGGAGAAGGCATTTGACAAAGTTTGGAAAGATGGACTCAAGAACAAGCTCCTTAGACTAGGAATCAGAGGACACTTATATAACTGGATATGCAACTATATGGAAAAAAGAACAGCTAGAGTGCAAGTACAGGGAAAACGTAGCAGGAAGAGAATACTAGAACAAGGTGTCCCGCAAGGAGGTGTACTATCCCCTACACTCTTCTTAATTTACATAAATGATATTATGGAGGGCATACCAACTGGGGTACACTCTGCAATGTATGCAGATGACCTGGCCTTGTGGACAGGAGGGGTGACAATAACAGTTGCAAAAAATAGAATGCAAGGGGCACTGCACAAACTAGAAAGCTGGACCAAGAAATGGTTGCTTACCATTAATGAAAAGAAAACCACACACACAATATTCACACTAACCAACAAGGTACAGAAAACAACACTAAAAATAAACAATCACGTTCTCCCACTAGAGCAGAACCCAGCATACCTCGGAATTACCCTTGACTCTAGAATGACATGGGCAAAACAGACAGAAAAAGCAGAGAAACGAGCCAGAAATAGAATGGCAATAATGAAAAAGTTAGCAGGCACAAACTGGGGAGCGGACAGCAAAATCTTGAAAAGGCTATACACAGGTAGAGTTAGGCCAGTACTAGAGTATGGCATCGCAGCCTGGGCCACAGCATCTAAAACGCAATTCAACAAAATAAACAAAACCCAGAATCAAGCTACACGTATTATCACTGCATCTATGAAATCTACACCCATAAATACATTAGAAACAATAACTGGCCTTCAGTCAATGGAAGATAGAAGAGACATGAAAGTAGTTCAACAAGCAGAAAAATACAAAAGACTCCTGAATCACCCTATGCACCAAAGAATTAATGGCTATGGCAAAAGCAGGCTGGAGAGGAGCAACTTCTCAGCAAATGCAAAGAAACTGATACAAAAGGCACCAACTATAGGACAAGCGAAACCAAGGCCCATACAACTAGTCAGTATCACACCCCCCCTTGGGCATACAGACTCCCACAACTAAAAGAACAAATAGAAGGTATAGAAAAGAAAGGAACCCAGACAGAATTGGAGAGAAAGCGTATCACAGAACAACACATCACAGTTAATTACCCACAAGATGCATGGACCCATGCCTATACAGATGGCTCGGCCACAAACGCAATTGAGAATGGAGGTGGAGGAGTGACCCTCAGACTAAAATGCGGGAAAGATGTTACTCTAGCCATAGCTACAGGCAAGCTCTCAACCAATTTTAAAGCAGAAATGGAAGCTCTCAAGAAAGCAGCAGAAACTATCTTACAACACAAAGAACAAGTGCACAGGAATATTGTACTACTAACAGATGTCATAACAGCACTGAAGCTACACAAGAGCACCGAACTGAATGAATTGAGGGCAGTGCTAGTTCAGTTGTACAATAATTTCCAAAGAGTAGTGATCCAGTGGATACCGGCACACTGTAACATTGAAGGGAATGAAGTTGCAGATAGACTGGCCAAAGAAGGAGGGAAGTTACCTCAAGAAGACTATCTGGTCAGTTATGAAGAAGTGAAGACCATCATTAAAGGCAACTATAATAAAAAGTGGAAAGAAGACCACCCCAAATATAATGCAGATGACGGGTATTACCAACTGTCCAGAAGAGACCAGGTTATCCTGCTGCGCCTCAGAACTGGTCACAACAAAATGAGACATCATTTGTACACCAAATTCAAAATAGGGACAACTGGGCTCTGCCATTGCAGCCTTGCAAATATGACAGCAGAACATATCCTACAAGAATGTCCCCAGTATGCAGACCTGAGAAACAAGACATGGCCCACCCCAATCAGTGTTGAAGAGAAACTGTATGGCACAGTGGACACTTTAAAACAGACAGCAGCCTATATCATAGAATCCGAAGTCCCAACCTGACTGAGTAATGATCGCCGAAGAAGAAGAAGAAGAAACACTTTCAATTCGAAACTTAATTTAGCTATTCCTTCAGCTGTCATTGCCTGAAGCGAATCACATACAATTCATTGAAACTATTAGTGCTGTAAACTGATGTCTGTCTGAACAACGATGAAGAAGAATTCATCAATCAAGTGTCATGACAAAAGGGCGTAGGCGATCATGTTTTTCTACGAATCTGTCTCTTGTGTTGTCAATAAGCTCGGTTGGTGAGCTTTTACCGTGACAATAGAAGTCCATCTAGTCTTTTCTCTTTGCCATCCCCTATCTCTTCTCTCTTTAACCTTTCCAGTGGTTAAGAGTTCAAGCTGTGTTCTTCTCAGCACATACCCTAGTAACCTTGACTATCTGTCCCTAATGTTTGATCTTTTTACGCCAGCATCAATGAGAACCTAGTCAAGCAAAATGAATTAAACAGGTTACTAAAACACTTACCTTGCCTATTAATAAAAATATATAAAAACATATATATATATATATATATATATAAACATACAATAAAACTAAACAGGACAATTCTACACGTATCGGCTCAAATTGAACCTTTTTCAAGAGACAAACAACAGAAAACAACACAATAAAAACAAAACAGATGACTAGATTTCATCTAGAAAATATATATATATATTTTTTTATTAATAGGCAAGGTAAGTGTTTTAGTAACCTGTTTAATTCATTTTGCTTGACTAGTTGTTCATTAGGTTACTGCGGCACCATCCACTTTGTCGGACACCCTCTGACCATTTGGTTATTTATATCAATGAGAACCCCGTCATTAGTTCTCTTAGCTGCCCATGGTATTTTCATCATTCTTCTTAGAAACCACATTATGAAGAAGAAGTAGCAGTAATATTTCATTTGTATTGATGATCCTACAAATGTAGGGTTTGAAAAATAGTCTATAGACTCAGTATTTAGATCCTCTCCACGGAAATCTTTAGTAAAAGAGTTAGTACAGTATAGAAACCACCGGTTCCAAGGCGCTCTTCTCGGAACAAGACTGAACACAATCACACAAGAAACACCCAGCAAGCAGTACATGGCGATGGAACAAAACATTCAACGCAGCAGATAAATAAGTGAAATAGTAGACTTGCAAGGAAATATGCAGACAGCACCAAAAGAAGTAACACAAGCCTTTGAAGATTACTACATACAGCTCTACACACAAGAACCGGCTGATACAAATGTACAAGACAAATTCCTGAAATACACAAAGAAACTCACAAACGAGGAAGCATGGAAACTGGACACCGAACTGACATTGGAAGACATAACTGCAGCATTAAAGACCATGCAGAAAGACAAAGCACCAGGACCTGACGGGCTCACATCAGAATTTTATCAGCACTTCTTTTTCATCCTCGGCCCATTGCTATTAAAAGTATATCTAGAATCATTTCAAAGAAATTAGCTTCCACCAAGTTTCAACATGTCATACATCACACTCATCCCTAAAGATAAATCAGACAAAACGCTATTGAAAAACTACAGGCCCATATCTCTTCTAAACACAGACTACAAAATTTTAACCAAATCCCTAACAAACAAACTAAAACCAGTCATGAATACACTCATTCATGAAGACCAACAGTGCAGTGTCCAACACAGAAACATACACCAACATGCACATTTCATAAGAGATTTAGTCAATTACACACACGACACAGATAGTACATCGTCAATATTGTCTCTCGACCAAGAGAAGGCATTTGACAGACTATCACACACATACCTACACAAAACACTACAAAACTGCAATATAGGAGAACTTTTCAGGAAGTGGATTCAAATCATTTACTCTAAGCCAGAGAGCAGAGTCTTAGTCAACCATTCGTTTACTGAAAACTTTAGACTAACGAGATCGGTTAGACAAGGCTGCTCACCCTCTCCACTGCTGTATGTTCTCGCTTTGGAAACGCTTCTTGAAAAGATTCGACAAGACACCACAATCTCAGGCACTTTCATTCCATGGAAAGGAAAGCAGAAGTTGTGCGCCTATGCGGACGATACTGCTTTCTTCCCGCCCAATGAAAGGTATATTCGAAATATTTTGGACACATTCACAGAACCTGTGTTCTTCTCAGCACATACCCTAGTAACCTTGAGTATCTGTCCCTAATGTTTGATCTTTTTCCGCCAGCATCAATGAGAACCCCGTCATTAGTTCTCTTAGCTGCCCATGGTATTTTCATCATTCTTCTCAGAAACCACATTATGAAGAAGAAGTAGCAGTAATATTTCATTTGTATTGATGACCCTACAAATGTAGGGTTTGAAAAATAGTCTATAGACTCAGTATTTAGATCCTCTCCACGGAAATCTTTAGTAAAAGGCGAAAGATTTGTGCGTGAAAATTTTTTTGAAGAGGACCCAGAGTAACCACATAAAAGAAAATATCTCGTCCGCATTGTACACAGCATGCAATAAGCTGATGGTGTAATAGACTGAATGCACTTAAAAGGAGAATAATTTTACAAGAACAATATAAATTATTTACTATGTTGATGAAACAATAGAAATGTTTATACTATATAACTCATGTTGTATATCTATAACATATCTATTGTATGAGATCTTATATCTAACAATTTATATACATTTTAGACGTTATAGCGTCCCTTTTAACATTTCTCAGTTTTAAAACATATTTTTGAGAAACATGATTACAATGGTAAGTAGCTCTAGTATCACATTTGCTGTTTATTATTAATTTACCAATATCATTATTTACTGATTGTTGTGCACTGGTATTTCAGTTATGTAAAATATTTCACTGGCAATAAATATTCATAAAACAATAGTTGTCGATGTTATTATGTGTTGGAATATCTAATTAGAAAACTTAAGAAATACACACACTATTTTCATGGTTCTCTCCCCTTGACCACATCTTTATCAGAAGGATATACCCGGTAACTTTAAAAATGGAGACGCCTGTGTGTTGCCGGGCCATAAAGGGGATCAAAGAATAGCAACACTGTTTACCTTCCATGCATGTCGTAAGAGACGACTAAGGAGGTTATGGGATGGAGTTGGCTGTCTCATCCCATATAGGGTCAGTGACCCAAAGCCATGCTGAAGTCGGATGTGTCAGGCCTAAAGGCGCAGAAATCGCAGCAATGCCGTAAACCATGACACAATGCATTCCATTCTCCGGACTACATCCTGCTAATCTGCAGGAGTTTGAGAATGAACGAAGAAGAAGAAGAAAATGGAGAAATGTAGTGTTACAAATCACTCTTTGTATTTATGCTCACTGCATGTGAAATGTCTGAATCTTTTCAATTTCCCACCAGATAAACGACTCATACATCAGAAAACCATACTCGATGCCATGACTATATATTGTAGTTATCTTTTTGTGGAACCTGTCTAACACTTCATCATGTATAAGTATTTTTTTCATCTTGTACGCTTTGTCATTTGTGTATATGCACACACCTTATGGGGTTGGGAGATAGTTTGAGATGTAATTCGCAACACAGTGAAGGGTGACGCTAACTACATTGTTTTCCTTTGACTTAGATCAATTACAAAGGCACAATGACTCAGGAGGTGACAAGCAATTTTCTCGGAAAAAGATAAAGACCAAAGCAATATCACTCCAACAAAACACGACAGAATCATCAAAACCTTCAGCCAGGCTGATAAAACCAAGACACCACGTCAAAAATCCAAGTCAACATCGGATGCCTCACCGAATCTTATAATTGTCTTAGACAATACCGTGGATGACCACAACACAAATTGAACATTTTCAAATATTATATAAATATTATATTATATACATTTTCCAGACACATTTCCAATTATATGTATCTCACTCGTTATTTTTGTTTTTATAAGAAACCAAAAATGGATGAAGAAATAAGAATAGTTAGTATTAATGAACGTGGCATGCGCACAAAAATATACCAAATAATATCCCTCATACACAAATACAAGCCAGATTACATCCTAGTACAGGAGACAAATATACGCACGCACAACAGACAACCACGCTTTTAGGCTTGAAACATTCATGTTTTAGTCTTCGTTTCCAGAATGTTGGTTCAGGAGTAGCCATCTTACAGATGGGAAATAGTCCACGAGAACAGAGATAGTGAGGGTAAGATGGCAATAGTTCAAGTTAAGAACAATACGCATGCTTACACAATAGTTAACATACATGCACCAGTCACGTACAGGTACCAACCACTTTTTTACGAGCAGTTGGAAACCACACTCATACATTTTTTATAGAGGACACAATATAATATTGGCTGGAGATCTTATAGAGGACACAATATAATATTGACTGGAGATTTTATAGAGGACACAATATAATATTGGCTGGAGATTTTATAGAGGACATAATATAATATTGGCTGGAGATTTTATAGAGGACACAATATAATATTGGCTGGAGATTTTATAGAGGACACAATATAATATTGGCTGGAGATTTTATAGAGGACACAATATAATATTGGCTGGAGATTTTATAGAGGACATAATATAATATTGGCTGGAGATTTTATAGAGCACATAATATAATATTGGCTGGAGATTTTATAGAGGACACAATATAATATTGGCTGGAGATTTTATAGAGGACATAATATAATATTGGCTGGAAATTTTATAGAGGACATAATATAATATTGGCTGGAGATTTTAATTGTGTTCGAGATGAGATAGATGTAGTAGGCAGTAATGTCAAGGTACAGTTGCTATGTAGTTACATGTCACAGTTACATGTAGTGGTAATTACATGCCCGAGCACAGTCCACGGACATTTACAGCTCGAATATGGCATATTAACCATCTACGAATTATTAAGCATGGACGTAAATCTAACTGAATTTTCAAAAGTTGATGTAACAACTGGTCATCATCACTTGTGATGCACGAACACACATACATGTTCGCAGTATGTGTTGTTATCTGTTTGAATATGTGTAAAGTTGTGTGTGGTTGGAATTTTATGAAACACTTTCCCTGGGGGGGGGCGACCATCCCCTACCAGGCGCGTCCACAGGTTGCGAATCGTGGAACAACCTCCGAATATGGAGTCTCCATATCTGGTGGTTGGCTGCAATATAAGACAGATCTCTGGACGAATAATCCAGATTTCTGGACGAATAAGCAGTCGCGGACAAACTGGCGATGTTGCCCAACAGGACGGGGTGGGATATCAGGTGGCACTGATATCTCCACTGAAATTCCCCATGCGTCTCGTGACGGGCAGCATCAAGCGAGTATGAGCCGCTATAAGCTCAAGCCAACAGCTGGGGTCATTTACCCCAGCGTGCGCGTCCCCCAGGGTTGGGGGGACCTTTAAAATAGGGGAATATGGGAAACTATTTTCTAAAACATACAAAGGGAGAAGTCAGTAAAACCCTACTTAGGCCCCAATCAGCTCCATCCCATAAAGGAAAAAGGCAGGAAAACTTAAAAAATTCCCCTAACTGCTGGGCAGGTGGCGCTCAAGAGTCCAGAAAGACAGGCCACCTAGGAGATGGAAAACTCTACACAAAGCCTGGACAGATGGTGCTCATGATCCCGGGAGGGTAGACCATCTAAGGAAAGCAAACCTAAAAAAAATAGCTGGCGGAAATCGGATGCACTTGGCCATATGGCGCATAACAAAGTGCAACGTACCTCATATACACTCATGCAGATTGAGACAATGGATTCTAGGTATGGTGCTCTGCCTGAGGAGTCCCACCAGGCGGGTAGAGTGCCGGGCCCCATGCCTCGAAGGGGCCCACCCCAAGCTACTGGTGGTCACCCTGGCCCATTTTGGAAGACCAGGAAATGGGAACAGCGGGAAATTATGACTGGTCAAACCACACGACAGACAAAAGGACTAAACATACTGCATTGGAATGCGGAAGGCATTTACCACAAAAAGCAGGCACTAACAGCTAGACTGGATAACGACAAGATTGATGTGGCTTGTATACAAGAAACCCATCTTAACCTAAACCATAGATTCTCTATCAGGGGCTACCAAACATTCAGACAGGACAGAGAAGGGCATAAGGGAGGGGTACTTACACTGATACGCAACACCAAATCCAACAAAGCAGATAGAAATAAATACAATAGGAGAATCAGAGATTATAGGAACAGATGTGTACATAGAAAACCAGCCCATCAGAATTTATAACATATACAGCCCAGTAGGAAGAGCCCTTAAATTAGAAACAATGGATATTACAGACACACACTGTATTGTAGTGGGTGACTTTAACAGCCACTCTGAAAGGTGGGGCTACCAGCAAACTGACTCAAGAGGAGAAGAAGTGGAAGAATGGGAAATCGATAACAATCTATTTCTGTTGAATGCACAGGATGATCCCCCAACTTTCTACTCAAGGAGATGGAAATCAACATCAACCCCAGATTTAGCGTTTGCCACTGGCGATTTATCCCATAAAATATGTAGAATAGTTATGAACCAGCTAGGGGACAGTGACCACAAACAAATAAAACTCACTATCAACCTTAACTACACACAGGAAGAGCAGAAACCTCTTCCCCGCTGGAACTATAAGAGAGCAGACTGGGACAAATTTGCAAAACTCTCAGACGCATATAGTGAGCCTATCAACACCCATCAAAAAAAAATTAAGAACATGACGGAAAAGCTAACTGAGGCAATACTTAGGGCAGCAAAAGATGCAATACCAAGAGGGGCAAGAAAAAACTACAAACCGTACTGGTCCAAAGAAATACAAAAGCTTGAAGAAGACCTGAATATGGCCAGAGAATTAGCAGAAACAGAGCAGAGTACAGAAAGCAATATTGCTCTCAAGGCAGCCTCAGCTAAATACAAGAGAGAGGTAAAAACATCAGCAAGGAGGAGATGGATCGAAAAAACCGAGAGCCTTAACATGGACAAAGATGGAAACAAACTCTGGAAACTTGCCAAGGCATTGAGTGATGAAAACAGTAGCCGACCTCCAATAACACTTGAATATAATAACAAAATGCACACGGGAAAAGCAGCAGCAAACATTTTCATTAAAAATTATGCAACTGTGAGCCAGATAAACATACCAAAAGAAAGAAAAATAGAAGTCAAGAATGAAATCCATGGACTAAAGGATATGCCTATGGTTATAGAAGAGCAAATGTTGGCAAAATTTACGGAAACTGAGCTAGAAGAAGCACTACAGAACCTTAAACTCAAGAAGTCACCAGGTAAAGATGGGGTTACCAATGAGATGCTTATGAAACTGGGGCCTAGAGCAAAGAGAAAACTTCTAAACATAGTAAATACTAGCTGGAGAACAGGACAGGTGCCCACCGCATGGAAAGAAGCTATCATGGTACCCATTTTAAAGCAAGGCAAAGACAAACTCGACCCAAGTAGTTATAGACCTGTCAGTCTCCTCAGCTGTATGGGCAAATTGATGGAGAAAATGGTCAACAGAAGACTCATGTGGCACTTGGAAGGAAAACAACTCATAGCAGCACAACAGAGCGGCTTCCGACAACACAGATCAACAGAGGACCAGGTCGCCTACATAGCCCAAGAGATTGAAGACGCATACCAAGAAAAAAAACACACGCTTGCAGTGTGGGTTGACATGGAGAAGGCATTTGACAAAGTTTGGAAAGATGGACTCAAGAACAAGCTCCTTAGACTAGGAATCAGAGGACACTTATATAACTGGATATGCAACTATATGGAAAAAAGAACAGCTAGAGTGCAAGTACAGGGAAAACGTAGCAGGAAGAGAATACTAGAACAAGGTGTCCCGCAAGGAGGTGTACTATCCCCTACACTCTTCTTAATTTACATAAATGATATTATGGAGGGCATACCAACTGGGGTACACTCTGCAATGTATGCAGATGACCTGGCCTTGTGGACAGGAGGGGTGACAATAACAGTTGCAAAAAATAGAATGCAAGGGGCACTGCACAAACTAGAAAGCTGGACCAAGAAATGGTTGCTTACCATTAATGAAAAGAAAACCACACACACAATATTCACACTAACCAACAAGGTACAGAAAACAACACTAAAAATAAACAATCACGTTCTCCCACTAGAGCAGAACCCAACATACCTCGGAATTACCCTTGACTCTAGAATGACATGGGCAAAACAGACAGAAAAAGCAGAGAAACGAGCCAGAAATAGAATGGCAATAATGAAAAAGTTAGCAGGCACAAACTGGGGAGCGGACAGCAAAATCTTGAAAAGGCTATACACAGGTAGAGTTAGGCCAGTACTAGAGTATGGCATCGCAGCCTGGGCCACAGCATCTAAAACGCAATTCAACAAAATAAACAAAACCCAGAATCAAGCTACACGTATTATCACTGCATCTATGAAATCTACACCCATAAATACATTAGAAACAATAACTGGCCTTCAGTCAATGGAAGATAGAAGAGACATGAAAGTAGTTCAACAAGCAGAAAAATACAAGAGACTCCTGAATCACCCTATGCACCAAAGAATTAATGGCTATGGCAAAAGCAGGCTGGAGAGGAGCAACTTCTCAGCAAATGCAAAGAAACTGATACAAAAGGCACCAACTATAGGACAAGCGAAACCAAGGCCCATACAACTAGTCAGTATCACACCCCCCCTTGGGCATACAGACTCCCACAACTAAAAGAACAAATAGAAGGTATAGAAAAGAAAGGAACCCAGACAGAATTGGAGAGAAAGCGTATCACAGAACAACACATCACAGTTAATTACCCACAAGATGCATGGACCCATGCCTATACAGATGGCTCGGCCACAAACGCAATTGAGAATGGAGGTGGAGGAGTGACCCTCAGACTAAAATGCGGGAAAGATGTTACTCTAGCCATAGCTACAGGCAAGCTCTCAACCAATTTTAAAGCAGAAATGGAAGCTCTCAAGAAAGCAGCAGAAACTATCTTACAACACAAAGAACAAGTGCACAGGAATATTGTACTACTAACAGATGTCATAACAGCACTGAAGCTACACAAGAGCACCGAACTGAATGAATTGAGGGCGGTGCTAGTTCAGTTGTACAATAATTTCCAAAGAGTAGTGATCCAGTGGATACCGGCACACTGTAACATTGAAGGGAATGAAGTTGCAGATAGACTGGCCAAAGAATGAGGGAAGTTACCTCAAGAAGACTATCTGGTCAGTTATGAAGAAGTGAAGACCATCATTAAAGGCGACTATAATAAAAAGTGGAAAGAAGACCACCCCAAATATAATGCAGATGACGGGTATTACCAACTGTCCAGAAGAGACCAGGTTATCCTGCTGCGCCTCAGAACTGGTCACAACAAAATGAGACATCATTTGTACACCAAATTCAAAATAGGGACAACTGGGCTCTGCCATTGCAGCCTTGCAAATATGACAGCAGAACATATCCTACAAGAATGTCCCCAGTATGCAGACCTGAGAAACAAGACATGGCCCACCCCAATCAGTGTTGAAGAGAAACTGTATGGCACAGTGGACACTTTAAAACAGACAGCAGCCTATATCATAGAATCCGAAGTCCCAACCTGACTGAGTAATGATCGCCGAAGAAGAAGAAGAAGAAACACTTTCAATTCGAAACTTAATTTAGCTATTCCTTCAGCTGTCATTGCCTGAAGCGAATCACATACAATTCATTGAAACTATTAGTGCTGTAAACTGATGTCTGTCTGAACAACGATGAAGAAGAATTCATCAATCAAGTGTCATGACAAAAGGGCGTAGGCGATCATGTTTTTCTACGAATCTGTCTCTTGTGTTGTCAATAAGCTCGGTTGGTGAGCTTTTACCGTGACAATAGAAGTCCATCTAGTCTTTTCTCTTTGCCATCCCCTATCTCTTCTCTCTTTAACCTTTCCAGTGGTTAAGAGTTCAAGCTGTGTTCTTCTCAGCACATACCCTAGTAACCTTGACTATCTGTCCCTAATGTTTGATCTTTTTACGCCAGCATCAATGAGAACCTAGTCAAGCAAAATGAATTAAACAGGTTACTAAAACACTTACCTTGCCTATTAATAAAAATATATAAAAACATATATATATATATATATATATATATAAACATACAATAAAACTAAACAGGACAATTCTACACGTATCGGCTCAAATTGAACCTTTTTCAAGAGACAAACAACAGAAAACAACACAATAAAAACAAAACAGATGACTAGATTTCATCTAGAAAATATATATATATATTTTTTTATTAATAGGCAAGGTAAGTGTTTTAGTAACCTGTTTAATTCATTTTGCTTGACTAGTTGTTCATTAGGTTACTGCGGCACCATCCACTTTGTCGGACACCCTCTGACCATTTGGTTATTTATATCAATGAGAACCCCGTCATTAGTTCTCTTAGCTGCCCATGGTATTTTCATCATTCTTCTTAGAAACCACATTATGAAGAAGAAGTAGCAGTAATATTTCATTTGTATTGATGACCCTACAAATGTAGGGTTTGAAAAATAGTCTATAGACTCAGTATTTAGATCCTCTCCACGGAAATCTTTAGTAAAAGAGTTAGTACAGTATAGAAACCACCGGTTCCAAGGCGCTCTTCTCGGAACAAGACTGAACACAATCACACAAGAAACACCCAGCAAGCAGTACATGGCGATGGAACAAAACATTCAACGCAGCAGATAAATAAGTGAAATAGTAGACTTGCAAGGAAATATGCAGACAGCACCAAAAGAAGTAACACAAGCCTTTGAAGATTACTACATACAGGTCTACACACAAGAACCGGCTGATACAAATGTACAAGACAAATTCCTGAAATACACAAAGAAACTCACAAACGAGGAAGCATGGAAACTGGACACCGAACTGACATTGGAAGACATAACTGCAGCATTAAAGACCATGCAGAAAGACAAAGCACCAGGACCTGACGGGCTCACATCAGAATTTTATCAGCACTTCTTTTTCATCCTCGGCCCATTGCTATTAAAAGTATATCTAGAATCATTTCAAAGAAATTAGCTTCCACCAAGTTTCAACATGTCATACATCACACTCATCCCTAAAGATAAATCAGACAAAACGCTATTGAAAAACTACAGGCCCATATCTCTTCTAAACACAGACTACAAAATTGTAACCAAATCCCTAACAAACAAACTAAAACCAGTCATGAATACACTCATTCATGAAGACCAACAGTGCAGTGTCCAACACAGAAACATACACCAACATGCACATTTCATAAGAGATTTAGTCAATTACACACACGACACAGATAGTACATCGTCAATATTGTCTCTCGACCAAGAGAAGGCATTTGACAGACTATCACACACATACCTACACAAAACACTACAAAACTGCAATATAGGAGAACTTTTCAGGAAGTGGATTCAAATCATTTACTCTAAGCCAGAGAGCAGAGTCTTAGTCAACCATTCGTTTACTGAAAACTTTAGACTAACGAGATCGGTTAGACAAGGCTGCTCACTCTCTCCACTGCTGTATGTTCTCGCTTTGGAAACGCTTCTTGAAAAGATTCGACAAGACACCACAATCTCAGGCACTTTCATTCCATGGAAAGGAAAGCAGAAGTTGTGCGCCTATGCGGACGATACTGCTTTCTTCCCGCCCAATGAAAGGTATATTCGAAATATTTTGGACACATTCACAGAACCTGTGTTCTTCTCAGCACATACCCTAGTAACCTTGAGTATCTGTCCCTAATGTTTGATCTTTTTCCGCCAGCATCAATGAGAACCCCGTCATTAGTTCTCTTAGCTGCCCATGGTATTTTCATCATTCTTCTCAGAAACCACATTATGAAGAAGAAGTAGCAGTAATATTTCATTTGTATTGATGACCCTACAAATGTAGGGTTTGAAAAATAGTCTATAGACTCAGTATTTAGATCCTCTCCACGGAAATCTTTAGTAAAAGGCGAAAGATTTGTGCGTGAAAATTTTTTTGAAGAGGACCCAGAGTAACCACATAAAAGAAAATATCTCGTCCGCATTGTACACAGCATGCAATAAGCTGATGGTGTAATAGACTGAATGCACTTAAAAGGAGAATAATTTTACAAGAACAATATAAATTATTTACTATGTTGATGAAACAATAGAAATGTTTATACTATATAACTCATGTTGTATATCTATAACATATCTATTGTATGAGATCTTATATCTAACAATTTATATACATTTTAGACGTTATAGCGTCCCTTTTAACATTTCTCAGTTTTAAAACATATTTTTGAGAAACATGATTACAATGGTAAGTAGCTCTAGTATCACATTTGCTGTTTATTATTAATTTACCAATATCATTATTTACTGATTGTTGTGCACTGGTATTTCAGTTATGTAAAATATTTCACTGGCAATAAATATTCATAAAACAATAGTTGTCGATGTTATTATGTGTTGGAATATCTAATTAGAAAACTTAAGAAATACACACACTATTTTCATGGTTCTCTCCCCTTGACCACATCTTTATCAGAAGGATATACCCGGTAACTTTAAAAATGGAGACGCCTGTGTGTTGCCGGGCCATAAAGGGGATCAAAGAATAGCAACACTGTTTACCTTCCATGCATGTCGTAAGAGACGACTAAGGAGGTTATGGGATGGAGTTGGCTGTCTCATCCCATATAGGGTCAGTGACCCAAAGCTATGCTGAAGTCGGATGTGTCAGGCCTAAAGGCGCAGAAATCGCAGCAATGCCGTAAACCATGACACAATGCATTCCATTCTCCGGACTACATCCTGCTAATCTGCAGGAGTTTGAGAATGAACGAAGAAGAAGAAGAAAATGGAGAAATGTAGTGTTACAAATCACTCTTTGTATTTATGCTCACTGCATGTGAAATGTCTGAATCTTTTCAATTTCCCACCAGATAAACGACTCATACATCAGAAAACCATACTCGATGCCATGACTATATATTGTAGTTATCTTTTTGTGGAACCTGTCTAACACTTCATCATGTATAAGTATTTTTTTCATCTTGTACGCTTTGTCATTTGTGTATATGCACACACCTTATGGGGTTGGGAGATAGTTTGAGATGTAATTCGCAACACAGTGAAGGGTGACGCTAACTACATTGTTTTCCTTTGACTTAGATCAATTACAAAGGCACAATGACTCAGGAGGTGACAAGCAATTTTCTCGGAAAAAGATAAAGACCAAAGCAATATCACTCCAACAAAACACGACAGAATCATCAAAACCTTCAGCCAGGCTGATAAAACCAAGACACCACGTCAAAAATCCAAGTCAACATCGGATGCCTCACCGAATCTTATAATTGTCTTAGACAATACCGTGGATGACCACAACACAAATTGAACATTTTCAAATATTATATAAATATTATATTATATACATTTTCCAGACACATTTCCAATTATATGTATCTCACTCGTTATTTTTGTTTTTATAAGAAACCAAAAATGGATGAAGAAATAAGAATAGTTAGTATTAATGAACGTGGCATGCGCACAAAAATATACCAAATAATATCCCTCATGCACAAATACAAGCCAGATTACATCCTAGTACAGGAGACAAATATACGCACGCACAACAGACAACCACGCTTTTAGGCTTGAAACATTCATGTTTTAGTCTTCGTTTCCAGAATGTTGGTTCAGGAGTAGCCATCTTACAGATGGGAAATAGTCCACGAGAACAGAGATAGTGAGGGTAAGATGGCAATAGTTCAAGTTAAGAACAATACGCATGCTTACACAATAGTTAACATACACGCACCAGTCACGTACAGGTACCAACCACTTTTTTACGAGCAGTTGGAAACCACACTCATACATTTTTTATAGAGGACACAATATAATATTGGCTGGAGATCTTATAGAGGACACAATATAATATTGACTGGAGATTTTATAGAGGACATAATATAATATTGGCTGGAGATTTTATAGAGGACATAATATAATATTGGCTGGAGATTTTATAGAGGACACAATATAATATTGGCTGGAGATTTTATAGAGGACACAATATAATATTGGCTGGAGATTTTATAGAGGACACAATATAATATTGGCTGGAGATTTTATAGAGGACATAATATAATATTGGCTGGAGATTTTATAGAGCACATAATATAATATTGGCTGGAGATTTTATAGAGGACACAATATAATATTGGATGGAGATTTTATAGAGGACATAATATAATATTGGCTGGAAATTTTATAGAGGACATAATATAATATTGGCTGGAGATTTTAATTGTGTTCGAGATGAGATAGATGTAGTAGGCAGTAATGTCAAGGTACAGTTGCTATGTAGTTACATGTCACAGTTACATGTAGTGGTAATTACATGCCCGAGCACAGTCCACGGACATTTACAGCTCGAATATGGCATATTAACCATCTACGAATTATTAAGCATGGACGTAAATCTAACTGAATTTTCAAAAGTTGATGTACAACTGGTCATCATCACTTGTGATGCACGAACACACATACATGTTCGCAGTATGTGTTGTTATCTGTTTGAATATGTGTAAAGTTGTGTGTGGTTGGAATTTTATGAAACACTTTCCCTGGGGGGGGGCGACCATCCCCTACCAGGCGCGTCCACAGGTTGCGAATCGTGGAACAACCTCCGAATATGGAGTCTCCATATCTGGTGGTTGGCTGCAATATAAGACAGATCTCTGGACGAATAATCCAGATTTCTGGACGAATAAGCAGTCGCGGACAAACTGGCGATGTTGCCCAACAGGACGGGGTGGGATATCAGGTGGCACTGATATCTCCACTGAAATTCCCCATGCGTCTCGTGACGGGCAGCATCAAGCGAGTATGAGCCGCTATAAGCTCAAGCCAACAGCTGGGGTCATTTACCCCAGCGTGCGCGTCCCCCAGGGTTGGGGGGACCTTTAAAATAGGGGAATATGGGAAACTATTTTCTAAAACATACAAAGGGAGAAGTCAGTAAAACCCTACTTAGGCCCCAATCAGCTCCATCCCATAAAGGAAAAAGGCAGGAAAACTTAAAAAGTTCCCCTAACTGCTGGGCAGGTGGCGCTCAAGAGTCCAGAAAGACAGGCCACCTAGGAGATGGAAAACTCTACACAAAGCCTGGACAGATGGTGCTCATGATCCCGGGAGGGTAGACCATCTAAGGAAAGCAAACCTAAAAAAAAATAGCTGGCGGAAATCGGATGCACTTGGCCATATGGCGCATAACAAAGTGCAACGTACCTCATATACACTCATGCAGATTGAGACAATGGATTCTAGGTATGGTGCTCTGCCTGAGGAGTCCCACCAGGCGGGTAGAGTGCCGGGCCCCATGCCTCGAAGGGGCCCACCCCAAGCTACTGGTGGTCACCCTGGCCCATTTTGGAAGACCAGGAAATGGGAACAGCGGGAAATTATGACTGGTCAAACCACACGACAGACAAAAGGACTAAACATACTGCATTGGAATGCGGAAGGCATTTACCACAAAAAGCAGGCACTAACAGCTAGACTGGATAACGACAAGATTGATGTGGCTTGTATACAAGAAACCCATCTTAACCTAAACCATAGATTCTCTATCAGGGGCTACCAAACATTCAGACAGGACAGAGAAGGGCATAAGGGAGGGGTACTTACACTGATACGCAACACCAAATCCAACAAAGCAGATAGAAATAAATACAATAGGAGAATCAGAGATTATAGGAACAGATGTGTACATAGAAAACCAGCCCATCAGAATTTATAACATATACAGCCCAGTAGGAAGAGCCCTTAAATTAGAAACAATGGATATTACAGACACACACTGTATTGTAGTGGGTGACTTTAACAGCCACTCTGAAAGGTGGGGCTACCAGCAAACTGACTCAAGAGGAGAAGAAGTGGAAGAATGGGAAATCGATAACAATCTATTTCTGTTGAATGCACAGGATGATCCCCCAACTTTCTACTCAAGGAGATGGAAATCAACATCAACCCCAGATTTAGCGTTTGCCACTGGCGATTTATCCCATAAAATATGTAGAATAGTTATGAACCAGCTAGGGGACAGTGACCACAAACAAATAAAACTCACTATCAACCTTAACTACACACAGGAAGAGCAGAAACCTCTTCCCCGCTGGAACTATAAGAGAGCAGACTGGGACAAATTTGCAAAACTCTCAGACGCATATAGTGAGCCTATCAACACCCATCAAAAAAAAATTAAGAACATGACGGAAAAGCTAACTGAGGCAATACTTAGGGCAGCAAAAGATGCAATACCAAGAGGGGCAAGAAAAAACTACAAACCGTACTGGTCCAAAGAAATACAAAAGCTTGAAGAAGACCTGAATATGGCCAGAGAATTAGCAGAAACAGAGCAGAGTACAGAAAGCAATATTGCTCTCAAGGCAGCCTCAGCTAAATACAAGAGAGAGGTAAAAACATCAGCAAGGAGGAGATGGATCGAAAAAACCGAGAGCCTTAACATGGACAAAGATGGAAACAAACTCTGGAAACTTGCCAAGGCATTGAGTGATGAAAACAGTAGCCGACCTCCAATAACACTTGAATATAATAACAAAATGCACACGGGAAAAGCAGCAGCAAACATTTTCATTAAAAATTATGCAACTGTGAGCCAGATAAACATACCAAAAGAAAGAAAAATAGAAGTCAAGAATGAAATCCATGGACTAAAGGATATGCCTATGGTTATAGAAGAGCAAATGTTGGCAAAATTTACGGAAACTGAGCTAGAAGAAGCACTACAGAACCTTAAACTCAAGAAGTCACCAGGTAAAGATGGGGCTACCAATGAGATGCTTATGAAACTGGGGCCTAGAGCAAAGAGAAAACTTCTAAACATAGTAAATACTAGCTGGAGAACAGGACAGGTGCCCACCGCATGGAAAGAAGCTATCATGGTACCCATTTTAAAGCAAGGCAAAGACAAACTCGACCCAAGTAGTTATAGACCTGTCAGTCTCCTCAGCTGTATGGGCAAATTGATGGAGAAAATGGTCAACAGAAGACTCATGTGGCACTTGGAAGGAAAACAACTCATAGCAGCACAACAGAGCGGCTTCCGACAACACAGATCAACAGAGGACCAGGTCGCCTACATAGCCCAAGAGATTGAAGACGCATACCAAGAAAAAAAACACACGCTTGCAGTGTGGGTTGACATGGAGAAGGAATTTGACAAAGTTTGGAAAGATGGACTCAAGAACAAGCTCCTTAGACTAGGAATCAGAGGACACTTATATAACTGGATATGCAACTATATGGAAAAAAGAACAGCTAGAGTGCAAGTACAGGGAAAACGTAGCAGGAAGAGAATACTAGAACAAGGTGTCCCGCAAGGAGGTGTACTATCCCCTACACTCTTCTTAATTTACATAAATGATATTATGGAGGGCATACCAACTGGGGTACACTCTGAAATGTATGCAGATGACCTGGCCTTGTGGACAGGAGGGGTGACAATAACAGTTGCAAAAAATAGAATGCAAGGGGCACTGCACAAACTAGAAAGCTGGACCAAGAAATGGTTGCTTACCATTAATGAAAAGAAAACCACACACACAATATTCACACTAACCAACAAGGTACAGAAAACAACACTAAAAATAAACAATCACGTTCTCCCACTAGAGCAGAACCCAGCATACCTCGGAATTACCCTTGACTCTAGAATGACATGGGCAAAACAGACAGAAAAAGCAGAGAAACGAGCCAGAAATAGAATGGCAATAATGAAAAAGTTAGCAGGCACAAACTGGGGAGCGGACAGCAAAATCTTGAAAAGGCTATACACAGGTAGAGTTAGGCCAGTACTAGAGTATGGCATCGCAGCCTGGGCCACAGCATCTAAAACGCAATTCAACAAAATAAACAAAACCCAGAATCAAGCTACACGTATTATCACTGCATCTATGAAATCTACACCCATAAATACATTAGAAACAATAACTGGCCTTCAGTCAATGGAAGATAGAAGAGACATGAAAGTAGTTCAACAAGCAGAAAAATACAAGAGACTCCTGAATCACCCTATGCACCAAAGAATTAATGGCTATGGCAAAAGCAGGCTGGAGAGGAGCAACTTCTCAGCAAATGCAAAGAAACTGATACAAAAGGCACCAACTATAGGACAAGCGAAACCAAGGCCCATACAACTAGTCAGTATCACACCCCCCCCCCCTTGGGCATACAGACTCCCACAACTAAAAGAACAAATAGAAGGTATAGAAAAGAAAGGAACCCAGACAGAATTGGAGAGAAAGCGTATCACAGAACAACACATCACAGTTAATTACCCACAAGATGCATGGACCCATGCCTATACAGATGGCTCGGCCACAAACGCAATTGAGAATGGAGGTGGAGGAGTGACCCTCAGACTAAAATGCGGGAAAGATGTTACTCTAGCCATAGCTACAGGCAAGCTCTCAACCAATTTTAAAGCAGAAATGGAAGCTCTCAAGAAAGCAGCAGAAACTATCTTACAACACAAAGAACAAGTGCACAGGAATATTGTACTACTAACAGATGTCATAACAGCACTGAAGCTACACAAGAGCACCGAACTGAATGAATTGAGGGCGGTGCTAGTTCAGTTGTACAATAATTTCCAAAGAGTAGTGATCCAGTGGATACCGGCACACTGTAACATTGAAGGGAATGAAGTTGCAGATAGACTGGCCAAAGAATGAGGGAAGTTACCTCAAGAAGACTATCTGGTCAGTTATGAAGAAGTGAAGACCATCATTAAAGGCGACTATAATAAAAAGTGGAAAGAAGACCACCCCAAATATAATGCAGATGACGGGTATTACCAACTGTCCAGAAGAGACCAGGTTATCCTGCTGCGCCTCAGAACTGGTCACAACAAAATGAGACATCATTTGTACACCAAATTCAAAATAGGGACAACTGGGCTCTGCCATTGCAGCCTTGCAAATATGACAGCAGAACATATCCTACAAGAATGTCCCCAGTATGCAGACCTGAGAAACAAGACATGGCCCACCCCAATCAGTGTTGAAGAGAAACTGTATGGCACAGTGGACACTTTAAAACAGACAGCAGCCTATATCATAGAATCCGAAGTCCCAACCTGACTGAGTAATGATCGCCGAAGAAGAAGAAGAAGAAACACTTTCAATTCGAAACTTAATTTAGCTATTCCTTCAGCTGTCATTGCCTGAAGCGAATCACATACAATTCATTGAAACTATTAGTGCTGTAAACTGATGTCTGTCTGAACAACGATGAAGAAGAATTCATCAATCAAGTGTCATGACAAAAGGGCGTAGGCGATCATGTTTTTCTACGAATCTGTCTCTTGTGTTGTCAATAAGCTCGGTTGGTGAGCTTTTACCGTGACAATAGAAGTCCATCTAGTCTTTTCTCTTTGCCATCCCCTATCTCTTCTCTCTTTAACCTTTCCAGTGGTTAAGAGTTCAAGCTGTGTTCTTCTCAGCACATACCCTAGTAACCTTGACTATCTGTCCCTAATGTTTGATCTTTTTACGCCAGCATCAATGAGAACCTAGTCAAGCAAAATGAATTAAACAGGTTACTAAAACACTTACCTTGCCTATTAATAAAAATATATAAAAACATATATATATATATATATATATATATATAAACATACAATAAAACTAAACAGGACAATTCTACACGTATCGGCTCAAATTGAACCTTTTTCAAGAGACAAACAACAGAAAACAACACAATAAAAACAAAATAGATGACTAGATTTCATCTAGAAAATATATATATATATATTTTTATTAATAGGCAAGGTAAGTGTTTTAGTAACCTGTTTAATTCATTTTGCTTGACTAGTTGTTCATTAGGTTACTGCGGCACCATCCACTTTGTCGGACACCCTCTGACCATTTGGTTATTTATATCAATGAGAACCCCGTCATTAGCTCTCTTAGCTGCCCATGGTATTTTCATCATTCTTCTTAGAAACCACATTATGAAGAAGAAGTAGCAGTAATATTTCATTTGTATTGATGACCCTACAAATGTAGGGTTTGAAAAATAGTCTATAGACTCAGTATTTAGATCCTCTCCACGGAAATCTTTAGTAAAAGAGTTAGTACAGTATAGAAACCACCGGTTCCAAGGCGCTCTTCTCGGAACAAGACTGAACACAATCACACAAGAAACACCCAGCAAGCAGTACATGGCGATGGAACAAAACATTCAACGCAGCAGATAAATAAGTGAAATAGTAGACTTGCAAGGAAATATGCAGACAGCACCAAAAGAAGTAACACAAGCCTTTGAAGATTACTACATACAGCTCTACACACAAGAACCGGCTGATACAAATGTACAAGACAAATTCCTGAAATACACAAAGAAACTCACAAACGAGGAAGCATGGAAACTGGACACCGAACTGACATTGGAAGACATAACTGCAGCATTAAAGACCATGCAGAAAGACAAAGCACCAGGACCTGACGGGCTCACATCAGAATTTTATCAGCACTTCTTTTTCATCCTCGGCCCATTGCTATTAAAAGTATATCTAGAATCATTTCAAAGAAATTAGCTTCCACCAAGTTTCAACATGTCATACATCACACTCATCCCTAAAGATAAATCAGACAAAACGCTATTGAAAAACTACAGGCCCATATCTCTTCTAAACACAGACTACAAAATTGTAACCAAATCCCTAACAAACAAACTAAAACCAGTCATGAATACACTCATTCATGAAGACCAACAGTGCAGTGTCCAACACAGAAACATACACCAACATGCACATTTCATAAGAGATTTAGTCAATTACACACACGACACAGATAGTACATCGTCAATATTGTGTCTCGACCAAGAGAAGGCATTTGACAGACTATCACACACATACCTACACAAAACACTACAAAACTGCAATATAGGAGAACTTTTCAGGAAGTGGATTCAAATCATTTACTCTAAGCCAGAGAGCAGAGTCTTAGTCAACCATTCGTTTACTGAAAACTTTAGACTAACGAGATCGGTTAGACAAGGCTGCTCACTCTCTCCACTGCTGTATGTTCTCGCTTTGGAAACGCTTCTTGAAAAGATTCGACAAGACACCACAATCTCAGGCACTTTCATTCCATGGAAAGGAAAGCAGAAGTTGTGCGCCTATGCGGACGATACTGCTTTCTTCCCGCCCAATGAAAGGTATATTCGAAATATTTTGGACACATTCACAGAACCTGTGTTCTTCTCAGCACATACCCTAGTAACCTTGAGTATCTGTCCCTAATGTTTGATCTTTTTCCGCCAGCATCAATGAGAACCCCGTCATTAGTTCTCTTAGCTGCCCATGGTATTTTCATCATTCTTCTCAGAAACCACATTATGAAGAAGAAGTAGCAGTAATATTTCATTTGTATTGATGACCCTACAAATGTAGGGTTTGAAAAATAGTCTATAGACTCAGTATTTAGATCCTCTCCACGGAAATCTTTAGTAAAAGGCGAAAGATTTGTGCGTGAAAATTTTTTTGAAGAGGACCCAGAGTAACCACATAAAAGAAAATATCTCGTCCGCATTGTACACAGCATGCAATAAGCTGATGGTGTAATAGACTGAATGCACTTAAAAGGAGAATAATTTTACAAGAACAATATAAATTATTTACTATGTTGATGAAACAATAGAAATGTTTATACTATATAACTCATGTTGTATATCTATAACATATCTATTGTATGAGATCTTATATCTAACAATTTATATACATTTTAGACGTTATAGCGTCCCTTTTAACATTTCTCAGTTTTAAAACATATTTTTGAGAAACATGATTACAATGGTAAGTAGCTCTAGTATCACATTTGCTGTTTATTATTAATTTACCAATATCATTATTTACTGATTGTTGTGCACTGGTATTTCAGTTATTTAAAATATTTCACTGGCAATAAATATTCATAAAACAATAGTTGTCGATGGTATTATGTGTTGGAATATCTAATTAGAAAACTTAAGAAATACACACACTATTTTCATGGTTCTCTCCCCTTGACCACATCTTTATCAGAAGGATATACCCGGTAACTTTAAAAATGGAGACGCCTGTGTGTTGCCGGGCCATAAAGGGGATCAAAGAATAGCAACACTGTTTACCTTCCATGCATGTCGTAAGAGACGACTAAGGAGGTTATGGGATGGAGTTGGCTGTCTCATCCCATATAGGGTCAGTGACCCAAAGCCATGCTGAAGTCGGATGTGTCAGGCCTAAAGGCGCAGAAATCGCAGCAATGCCGTAAACCATGACACAATGCATTCCATTCTCCGGACTACATCCTGCTAATCTGCAGGAGTTTGAGAATGAACGAAGAAGAAGAAGAAAATGGAGAAATGTAGTGTTACAAATCACTCTTTGTATTTATGCTCACTGCATGTGAAATGTCTGAATCTTTTCAATTTCCCACCAGATAAACGACTCATACATCAGAAAACCATACTCGATGCCATGACTATATATTGTAGTTATCTTTTTGTGGAACCTGTCTAACACTTCATCATGTATAAGTATTTTTTTCATCTTGTACGCTTTGTCATTTGTGTATATGCACACACCTTATGGGGTTGGGAGATAGTTTGAGATGTAATTCGCAACACAGTGAAGGGTGACGCTAACTACATTGTTTTCCTTTGACTTAGATCAATTACAAAGGCACAATGACTCAGGAGGTGACAAGCAATTTTCTCGGAAAAAGATAAAGACCAAAGCAATATCACTCCAACAAAACACGACAGAATCATCAAAACCTTCAGCCAGGCTGATAAAACCAAGACACCACGTCAAAAATCCAAGTCAACATCGGATGCCTCACCGAATCTTATAATTGTCTTAGACAATACCGTGGATGACCACAACACAAATTGAACATTTTCAAATATTATATAAATATTATATTATATACATTTTCCAGACACATTTCCAATTATATGTATCTCACTCGTTATTTTTGTTTGTATAAGAAACCAAAAATGGATGAAGAAATAAGAATAGTTAGTATTAATGAACGTGGCATGCGCACAAAAATATACCAAATAATATCCCTCATACACAAATACAAGCCAGATTACATCCTAGTACAGGAGACAAATATACGCACGCACAACAGACAACCACGCTTTTAGGCTTGAAACATTCATGTTTTAGTCTTCGTTTCCAGAATGTTGGTTCAGGAGTAGCCATCTTACAGATGGGAAATAGTCCACGAGAACAGAGATAGTGAGGGTAAGATGGCAATAGTTCAAGTTAAGAACAATACGCATGCTTACACAATAGTTAACATACACGCACCAGTCACGTACAGGTACCAACCACTTTTTTACGAGCAGTTGGAAACCACACTCATACATTTTTTATAGAGGACACAATATAATATTGGCTGGAGATCTTATAGAGGACACAATATAATATTGACTGGAGATTTTATAGAGGACATAATATAATATTGGCTGGAAATTTTATAGAGGACATAATATAATATTGGCTGGAGATTTTATAGATGACATAATATAATATTGGCTGGAGATTTTAATTGTGTTCGAGATGAGATAGATGTAGTAGGCAGTAATGTCAAGGTACAGTTGCTATGTAGTTACATGTCACAGTTACATGTAGTGGTAATTACATGCCCGAGCACAGTCCACGGACATTTACAGCTCGAATATGGCATATTAACCATCTACGAATTATTAAGCATGGACGTAAATCTAACTGAATTTTCAAAAGTTGATGTAACAACTGGTCATCATCACTTGTGATGCACGAACACACATACATGTTCGCAGTATGTGTTGTTATCTGTTTGAATATGTGTAAAGTTGTGTGTGGTTGGAATTTTATGAAACACTTTCCCTGGGGGGGGGGGGCGACCATCCCCTACCAGGCGCGTCCACAGGTTGCGAATCGTGGAACAACCTCCGAATATGGAGTCTCCATATCTGGTGGTTGGCTGCAATATAAGACAGATCTCTGGACGAATAATCCAGATTTCTGGACGAATAAGCAGTCGCGGACAAACTGGCGATGTTGCCCAACAGGACGGGGTGGGATATCAGGTGGCACTGATATCTCCACTGAAATTCCCCATGCGTCTCGTGACGGGCATCATCAAGCGAGTATGAGCCGCTATAAGCTCAAGCCAACAGCTGGGGTCATTTACCCCAGCGTGCGCGTCCCCCAGGGTTGGGGGGACCTTTAAAATAGGGGAATATGGGAAACTATTTTCTAAAACATACAAAGGGAGAAGTCAGTAAAACCCTCCTTAGGCCCCAATCAGCTCCATCCCATAAAGGAAAAAGGCAGGAAAACTTAAAAAGTTCCCCTAACTGCTGGGCAGGTGGCGCTCAAGAGTCCAGAAAGACAGGCCACCTAGGAGATGGAAAACTCTACACAAAGCCTGGACAGATGGTGCTCATGATCCCGGGAGGGTAGACCATCTAAGGAAAGCAAACCTAAAAAAAAATAGCTGGCGGAAATCGGATGCACTTGGCCATATGGCGCATAAC
The DNA here is from genome assembly GCA_034231615.1 of Meghimatium bilineatum. Taxonomy (NCBI): domain Eukaryota; kingdom Metazoa; phylum Mollusca; class Gastropoda; order Stylommatophora; family Philomycidae; genus Meghimatium; species Meghimatium bilineatum. The sequence continues at coordinate 7,929,553 of CM067298.1, forward strand.
AAAGTGCAACGTACCTCATATACACTCATGCAGATTGAGACAATGGATTCTAGGTATGGTGCTCTGCCTGAGGAGTCCCACCAGGCGGGTAGAGTGCCGGGCCCCATGCCTCGAAGGGGCCCACCCCAAGCTACTGGTGGTCACCCTGGCCCATTTTGGAAGACCAGGAAATGGGAACAGCGGGAAATTATGACTGGTCAAACCACACGACAGACAAAAGGACTAAACATACTGCATTGGAATGCGGAAGGCATTTACCACAAAAAGCAGGCACTAACAGCTAGACTGGATAACGACAAGATTGATGTGGCTTGTATACAAGAAACCCATCTTAACCTAAACCATAGATTCTCTATCAGGGGTTACCAAACATTCAGACAGGACAGAGAAGGGCATAAGGGAGGGGTACTTACACTGATACGCAACACCAAATCCAACAAAGCAGATAGAAATAAATACAATAGGAGAATCAGAGATTATAGGAACAGATGTGTACATAGAAAACCAGCCCATCAGAATTTATAACATATACAGCCCAGTAGGAAGAGCCCTTAAATTAGAAACAATGGATATTACAGACACACTGTATTGTAGTGGGTGACTTTAACAGCCACTCTGAAAGGTGGGGCTACCAGCAAACTGACTCAAGAGGAGAAGAAGTGGAAGAATGGGAAATCGATAACAATCTATTTCTGTTGAATGCACAGGATGATCCCCCAACTTTCTACTCAAGGAGATGGAAATCAACATCAACCCCAGATTTAGCGTTTGCCACTGGCGATTTATCCCATAAAATATGTAGAATAGTTATGAACCAGCTAGGGGACAGTGACCACAAACAAATAAAACTCACTATCAACCTTAACTACACACAGGAAGAGCAGAAACCTCTTCCCCGCTGGAACTATAAGAGAGCAGACTGGGACAAATTTGCAAAACTCTCAGACGCATATAGTGAGCCTATCAACACCCATCAAAAAAAAATTAAGAACATGACGGAAAAGCTAACTGAGGCAATACTTAGGGCAGCAAAAGATGCAATACCAAGAGGGGCAAGAAAAAACTACAAACCGTACTGGTCCAAAGAAATACAAAAGCTTGAAGAAGACCTGAATATGGCCAGAGAATTAGCAGAAACAGAGCAGAGTACAGAAAGCAATATTGCTCTCAAGGCAGCCTCAGCTAAATACAAGAGAGAGGTAAAAACATCAGCAAGGAGGAGATGGATCGAAAAAACCGAGAGCCTTAACATGGACAAAGATGGAAACAAACTCTGGAAACTTGCCAAGGCATTGAGTGATGAAAACAGTAGCCGACCTCCAATAACACTTGAATATAATAACAAAATGCACACGGGAAAAGCAGCAGCAAACATTTTCATTAAAAATTATGCAACTGTGAGCCAGATAAACATACCAAAAGAAAGAAAAATAGAAGTCAAGAATGAAATCCATGGACTAAAGGATATGCCTATGGTTATAGAAGAGCAAATGTTGGCAAAATTTACGGAAACTGAGCTAGAAGAAGCACTACAGAACCTTAAACTCAAGAAGTCACCAGGTAAAGATGGGGTTACCAATGAGATGCTTATGAAACTGGGGCCTAGAGCAAAGAGAAAACTTCTAAACATAGTAAATACTAGCTGGAGAACAGGACAGGTGCCCACCGCATGGAAAGAAGCTATCATGGTACCCATTTTAAAGCAAGGCAAAGACAAACTCGACCCAAGTAGTTATAGACCTGTCAGTCTCCTCAGCTGTATGGGCAAATTGATGGAGAAAATGGTCAACAGAAGACTCATGTGGCACTTGGAAGGAAAACAACTCATAGCAGCACAACAGAGCGGCTTCCGACAACACAGATCAACAGAGGACCAGGTCGCCTACATAGCCCAAGAGATTGAAGACGCATACCAAGAAAAAAAACACACGCTTGCAGTGTGGGTTGACATGGAGAAGGAATTTGACAAAGTTTGGAAAGATGGACTCAAGAACAAGCTCCTTAGACTAGGAATCAGAGGACACTTATATAACTGGATATGCAACTATATGGAAAAAAGAACAGCTAGAGTGCAAGTACAGGGAAAACGTAGCAGGAAGAGAATACTAGAACAAGGTGTCCCGCAAGGAGGTGTACTATCCCCTACACTCTTCTTAATTTACATAAATGATATTATGGAGGGCATACCAACTGGGGTACACTCTGCAATGTATGCAGATGACCTGGCCTTGTGGACAGGAGGGGTGACAATAACAGTTGTAAAAAATAGAATGCAAGGGGCACTGCACAAACTAGAAAGCTGGACCAAGAAATGGTTGCTTACCATTAATGAAAAGAAAACCACACACACAATATTCACACTAACCAACAAGGTACAGAAAACAACACTAAAAATAAACAATCACGTTCTCCCACTAGAGCAGAACCCAGCATACCTCGGAATTACCCTTGACTCTAGAATGACATGGGCAAAACAGACAGAAAAAGCAGAGAAACGAGCCAGAAATAGAATGGCAATAATGAAAAAGTTAGCAGGCACAAACTGGGGAGCGGACAGCAAAATCTTGAAAAGGCTATACACAGGTAGAGTTAGGCCAGTACTAGAGTATGGCATCGCAGCCTGGGCCACAGCATCTAAAACGCAATTCAACAAAATAAACAAAACCCAGAATCAAGCTACACGTATTATCACTGCATCTATGAAATCTACACCCATAAATACATTAGAAACAATAACTGGCCTTCAGTCAATGGAAGATAGAAGAGACATGAAAGTAGTTCAACAAGCAGAAAAATACAAAAGACTCCTGAATCACCCTATGCACCAAAGAATTAATGGCTATGGCAAAAGCAGGCTGGAGAGGAGCAACTTCTCAGCAAATGCAAAGAAACTGATACAAAAGGCACCAACTATAGGACAAGCGAAACCAAGGCCCATACAACTAGTCAGTATCACACCCCCCCCTTGGGCATACAGACTCCCACAACTAAAAGAACAAATAGAAGGTATAGAAAAGAAAGGAACCCAGACAGAATTGGAGAGAAAGCGTATCACAGAACAACACATCACAGTTAATTACCCACAAGATGCATGGACCCATGCCTATACAGATGGCTCGGCCACAAACGCAATTGAGAATGGAGGTGGAGGAGTGACCCTCAGACTAAAATGCGGGAAAGATGTTACTCTAGCCATAGCTACAGGCAAGCTCTCAACCAATTTTAAAGCAGAAATGGAAGCTCTCAAGAAAGCAGCAGAAACTATCTTACAACACAAAGAACAAGTGCACAGGAATATTGTACTACTAACAGATGTCATAACAGCACTGAAGCTACACAAGAGCACCGAACTGAATGAATTGAGGGCGGTGCTAGTTCAGTTGTACAATAATTTCCAAAGAGTAGTGATCCAGTGGATACCGGCACACTGTAACATTGAAGGGAATGAAGTTGCAGATAGACTGGCCAAAGAATGAGGGAAGTTACCTCAAGAAGACTATCTGGTCAGTTATGAAGAAGTGAAGACCATCATTAAAGGCGACTATAATAAAAAGTGGAAAGAAGACCACCCCAAATATAATGCAGATGACGGGTATTACCAACTGTCCAGAAGAGACCAGGTTATCCTGCTGCGCCTCAGAACTGGTCACAACAAAATGAGACATCATTTGTACACCAAATTCAAAATAGGGACAACTGGGCTCTGCCATTGCAGCCTTGCAAATATGACAGCAGAACATATCCTACAAGAATGTCCCCAGTATGCAGACCTGAGAAACAAGACATGGCCCACCCCAATCAGTGTTGAAGAGAAACTGTATGGCACAGTGGACACTTTAAAACAGACAGCAGCCTATATCATAGAATCCGAAGTCCCAACCTGACTGAGTAATGATCGCCGAAGAAGAAGAAGAAGAAACACTTTCAATTCGAAACTTAATTTAGCTATTCCTTCAGCTGTCATTGCCTGAAGCGAATCACATACAATTCATTGAAACTATTAGTGCTGTAAACTGATGTCTGTCTGAACAACGATGAAGAAGAATTCATCAATCAAGTGTCATGACAAAAGGGCGTAGGCGATCATGTTTTTCTACGAATCTGTCTCTTGTGTTGTCAATAAGCTCGGTTGGTGAGCTTTTACCGTGACAATAGAAGTCCATCTAGTCTTTTCTCTTTGCCATCCCCTATCTCTTCTCTCTTTAACCTTTCCAGTGGTTAAGAGTTCAAGCTGTGTTCTTCTCAGCACATACCCTAGTAACCTTGACTATCTGTCCCTAATGTTTGATCTTTTTACGCTAGCATCAATGAGAACCTAGTCAAGCAAAATGAATTAAACAGGTTACTAAAACACTTACCTTGCCTATTAATAAAAATATATAAAAACATATATATATATATATATATATATATATAAACATACAATAAAACTAAACAGGACAATTCTACACGTATCGGCTCAAATTGAACCTTTTTCAAGAGACAAACAACAGAAAACAACACAATAAAAACAAAATAGATGACTAGATTTCATCTAGAAAATATATATATATATTTTTTTATTAATAGGCAAGGTAAGTGTTTTAGTAACCTGTTTAATTCATTTTGCTTGACTAGTTGTTCATTAGGTTACTGCGGCACCATCCACTTTGTCGGACACCCTCTGACCATTTGGTTATTTATATCAATGAGAACCCCGTCATTAGCTCTCTTAGCTGCCCATGGTATTTTCATCATTCTTCTTAGAAACCACATTATGAAGAAGAAGTAGCAGTAATATTTCATTTGTATTGATGACCCTACAAATGTAGGGTTTGAAAAATAGTCTATAGACTCAGTATTTAGATCCTCTCCACGGAAATCTTTAGTAAAAGAGTTAGTACAGTATAGAAACCACCGGTTCCAAGGCGCTCTTCTCGGAACAAGACTGAACACAATCACACAAGAAACACCCAGCAAGCAGTACATGGCGATGGAACAAAACATTCAACGCAGCAGATAAATAAGTGAAATAGTAGACTTGCAAGGAAATATGCAGACAGCACCAAAAGAAGTAACACAAGCCTTTGAAGATTACTACATACAGCTCTACACACAAGAACCGGCTGATACAAATGTACAAGACAAATTCCTGAAATACACAAAGAAACTCACAAACGAGGAAGCATGGAAACTGGACACCGAACTGACATTGGAAGACATAACTGCAGCATTAAAGACCATGCAGAAAGACAAAGCACCAGGACCTGACGGGCTCACATCAGAATTTTATCAGCACTTCTTTTTCATCCTCGGCCCATTGCTATTAAAAGTATATCTAGAATCATTTCAAAGAAATTAGCTTCCACCAAGTTTCAACATGTCATACATCACACTCATCCCTAAAGATAAATCAGACAAAACGCTATTGAAAAACTACAGGCCCATATCTCTTCTAAACACAGACTACAAAATTGTAACCAAATCCCTAACAAACAAACTAAAACCAGTCATGAATACACTCATTCATGAAGACCAACAGTGCAGTGTCCAACACAGAAACATACACCAACATGCACATTTCATAAGAGATTTAGTCAATTACACACACGACACAGATAGTACATCGTCAATATTGTCTCTCGACCAAGAGAAGGCATTTGACAGACTATCACACACATACCTACACAAAACACTACAAAACTGCAATATAGGAGAACTTTTCAGGAAGTGGATTCAAATCATTTACTCTAAGCCAGAGAGCAGAGTCTTAGTCAACCATTCGTTTACTGAAAACTTTAGACTAACGAGATCGGTTAGACAAGGCTGCTCACTCTCTCCACTGCTGTATGTTCTCGCTTTGGAAACGCTTCTTGAAAAGATTCGACAAGACACCACAATCTCAGGCACTTTCATTCCATGGAAAGGAAAGCAGAAGTTGTGCGCCTATGCGGACGATACTGCTTTCTTCCCGCCCAATGAAAGGTATATTCGAAATATTTTGGACACATTCACAGAACCTGTGTTCTTCTCAGCACATACCCTAGTAACCTTGAGTATCTGTCCCTAATGTTTGATCTTTTTCCGCCAGCATCAATGAGAACCCCGTCATTAGTTCTCTTAGCTGCCCATGGTATTTTCATCATTCTTCTCAGAAACCACATTATGAAGAAGAAGTAGCAGTAATATTTCATTTGTATTGATGACCCTACAAATGTAGGGTTTGAAAAATAGTCTATAGACTCAGTATTTAGATCCTCTCCACGGAAATCTTTAGTAAAAGGCGAAAGATTTGTGCGTGAAAATTTTTTTGAAGAGGACCCAGAGTAACCACATAAAAGAAAATATCTCGTCCGCATTGTACACAGCATGCAATAAGCTGATGGTGTAATAGACTGAATGCACTTAAAAGGAGAATAATTTTACAAGAACAATATAAATTATTTACTATGTTGATGAAACAATAGAAATGTTTATACTATATAACTCATGTTGTATATCTATAACATATCTATTGTATGAGATCTTATATCTAACAATTTATATACATTTTAGACGTTATAGCGTCCCTTTTAACATTTCTCAGTTTTAAAACATATTTTTGAGAAACATGATTACAATGGTAAGTAGCTCTAGTATCACATTTGCTGTTAATTATTATTAATTTACCAATATCATTATTTACTGATTGTTGTGCACTGGTATTTCAGTTATTTAAAATATTTCACTGACAATAAATATTCATAAAACAATAGTTGTCGATGGTATTATGTGTTGGAATATCTAATTAGAAAACTTAAGAAATACACACACTATTTTAATGGTTCTCTCCCCTTGACCACATCTTTATCAGAAGGATATACCCGGTAACTTTAAAAATGGAGACGCCTGTGTGTTGCCGGGCCATAAAGGGGATCAAAGAATAGCAACACTGTTTACCTTCCATGCATGTCGTAAGAGACGACTAAGGAGGTTATGGGATGGAGTTGGCTGTCTCATCCCATATAGGGTCAGTGACCCAAAGCCATGCTGAAGTCGGATGTGTCAGGCCTAAAGGCGCAGAAATCGCAGCAATGCCGTAAACCATGACACAATGCATTCCATTCTCCGGACTACATCCTGCTAATCTGCAGGAGTTTGAGAATGAACGAAGAAGAAGAAGAAAATGGAGAAATGTAGTGTTACAAATCACTCTTTGTATTTATGCTCACTGCATGTGAAATGTCTGAATCTTTTCAATTTCCCACCAGATAAACGACTCATACATCAGAAAACCATACTCGATGCCATGACTATATATTGTAGTTATCTTTTTGTGGAACCTGTCTAACACTTCATCATGTATAAGTATTTTTTTCATCTTGTACGCTTTGTCATTTGTGTATATGCACACACCTTATGGGGTTGGGAGATAGTTTGAGATGTAATTCGCAACACAGTGAAGGGTGACGCTAACTACATTGTTTTCCTTTGACTTAGATCAATTACAAAGGCACAATGACTCAGGAGGTGACAAGCAATTTTCTCGGAAAAAGATAAAGACCAAAGCAATATCACTCCAACAAAACACGACAGAATCATCAAAACCTTCAGCCAGGCTGATAAAACCAAGACACCACGTCAAAAATCCAAGTCAACATCGGATGCCTCACCGAATCTTATAATTGTCTTAGACAATACCGTGGATGACCACAACACAAATTGAACATTTTCAAATATTATATAAATATTATATTATATACATTTTCCAGACACATTTCCAATTATATGTATCTCACTCGTTATTTTTGTTTTTATAAGAAACCAAAAATGGATGAAGAAATAAGAATAGTTAGTATTAATGAACGTGGCATGCGCACAAAAATATACCAAATAATATCCCTCATACACAAATACAAGCCAGATTACATCCTAGTACAGGAGACAAATATACGCACGCACAACAGACAACCACGCTTTTAGGCTTGAAACATTCATGTTTTAGTCTTCGTTTCCAGAATGTTGGTTCAGGAGTAGCCATCTTACAGATGGGAAATAGTCCACGAGAACAGAGATAGTGAGGGTAAGATGGCAATAGTTCAAGTTAAGAACAATACGCATGCTTACACAATAGTTAACATACACGCACCAGTCACGTACAGGTACCAACCACTTTTTTACGAGCAGTTGGAAACCACACTCATACATTTTTTATAGAGGACACAATATAATATTGGCTGGAGATCTTATAGAGGACACAATATAATATTGACTGGAGATTTTATAGAGGACATAATATAATATTGGCTGGAAATTTTATAGAGGACATAATATAATATTGGCTGGAGATTTTATAGATGACATAATATAATATTGGCTGGAGATTTTAATTGTGTTCGAGATGAGATAGATGTAGTAGGCAGTAATGTCAAGGTACAGTTGCTATGTAGTTACATGTCACAGTTACATGTAGTGGTAATTACATGCCCGAGCACAGTCCACGGACATTTACAGCTCGAATATGGCATATTAACCATCTACGAATTATTAAGCATGGACGTAAATCTAACTGAATTTTCAAAAGTTGATGTACAACTGGTCATCATCACTTGTGATGCACGAACACACATACATGTTCGCAGTATGTGTTGTTATCTGTTTGAATATGTGTAAAGTTGTGTGTGGTTGGAATTTTATGAAACACTTTCCCTGGGGGGGGGGGCGACCATCCCCTACCAGGCGCGTCCACAGGTTGCGAATCGTGGAACAACCTCCGAATATGGAGTCTCCATATCTGGTGGTTGGCTGCAATATAAGACAGATCTCTGGACGAATAATCCAGATTTCTGGACGAATAAGCAGTCGCGGACAAACTGGCGATGTTGCCCAACAGGACGGGGTGGGATATCAGGTGGCACTGATATCTCCACTGAAATTCCCCATGCGTCTCGTGACGGGCAGCATCAAGCGAGTATGAGCCGCTATAAGCTCAAGCCAACAGCTGGGGTCATTTACCCCAGCGTGCGCGTCCCCCAGGGTTGGGGGGACCTTTAAAATAGGGGAATATGGGAAACTATTTTCTAAAACATACAAAGGGAGAAGTCAGTAAAACCCTACTTAGGCCCCAATCAGCTCCATCCCATAAAGGAAAAAGGCAGGAAAACTTAAAAAATTCCCCTAACTGCTGGGCAGGTGGCGCTCAAGAGTCCAGAAAGACAGGCCACCTAGGAGATGGAAAACTCTACACAAAGCCTGGACAGATGGTGCTCATGATCCCGGGAGGGTAGACCATCTAAGGAAAGCAAACCTAAAAAAAAATAGCTGGCGGAAATCGGATGCACTTGGCCATATGGCGCATAACAAAGTGCAACGTACCTCATATACACTCATGCAGATTGAGACAATGGATTCTAGGTATGGTGCTCTGCCTGAGGAGTCCCACCAGGCGGGTAGAGTGCCGGGCCCCATGCCTCGAAGGGGCCCACCCCAAGCTACTGGTGGTCACCCTGGCCCATTTTGGAAGACCAGGAAATGGGAACAGCGGGAAATTATGACTGGTCAAACCACACGACAGACAAAAGGACTAAACATACTGCATTGGAATGCGGAAGGCATTTACCACAAAAAGCAGGCACTAACAGCTAGACTGGATAACGACAAGATTGATGTGGCTTGTATACAAGAAACCCATCTTAACCTAAACCATAGATTCTCTATCAGGGGCTACCAAACATTCAGACAGGACAGAGAAGGGCATAAGGGAGGGGTACTTACACTGATACGCAACACCAAATCCAACAAAGCAGATAGAAATAAATACAATAGGAGAATCAGAGATTATAGGAACAGATGTGTACATAGAAAACCAGCCCATCAGAATTTATAACATATACAGCCCAGTAGGAAGAGCCCTTAAATTAGAAACAATGGATATTACAGACACACACTGTATTGTAGTGGGTGACTTTAACAGCCACTCTGAAAGGTGGGGCTACCAGCAAACTGACTCAAGAGGAGAAGAAGTGGAAGAATGGGAAATCGATAACAATCTATTTCTGTTGAATGCACAGGATGATCCCCCAACTTTCTACTCAAGGAGATGGAAATCAACATCAACCCCAGATTTAGCGTTTGCCACTGGCGATTTATCCCATAAAATATGTAGAATAGTTATGAACCAGCTAGGGGACAGTGACCACAAACAAATAAAACTCACTATCAACCTTAACTACACACAGGAAGAGCAGAAACCTCTTCCCCGCTGGAACTATAAGAGAGCAGACTGGGACAAATTTGCAAAACTCTCAGACGCATATAGTGAGCCTATCAACACCCATCAAAAAAAAATTAAGAACATGACGGAAAAGCTAACTGAGGTAATACTTAGGGCAGCAAAAGATGCAATACCAAGAGGGGCAAGAAAAAACTACAAACCGTACTGGTCCAAAGAAATACAAAAGCTTGAAGAAGACCTGAATATGGCCAGAGAATTAGCAGAAACAGAGCAGAGTACAGAAAGCAATATTGCTCTCAAGGCAGCCTCAGCTAAATACAAGAGAGAGGTAAAAACATCAGCAAGGAGGAGATGGATCGAAAAAACCGAGAGCCTTAACATGGACAAAGATGGAAACAAACTCTGGAAACTTGCCAAGGCATTGAGTGATGAAAATAGTAGCCGACCTCCAATAACACTTGAATATAATAACAAAATGCACACGGGAAAAGCAGCAGCAAACATTTTCATTAAAAATTATGCAACTGTGAGCCAGATAAACATACCAAAAGAAAGAAAAATAGAAGTCAAGAATGAAATCCATGGACTAAAGGATATGCCTATGGTTATAGAAGAGCAAATGTTGGCAAAATTTACGGAAACTGAGCTAGAAGAAGCACTACAGAACCTTAAACTCAAGAAGTCACCAGGTAAAGATGGGGTTACCAATGAGATGCTTATGAAACTGGGGCCTAGAGCAAAGAGAAAACTTCTAAACATAGTAAATACTAGCTGGAGAACAGGACAGGTGCCCACCGCATGGAAAGAAGCTATCATGGTACCCATTTTAAAGCAAGGCAAAGACAAACTCGACCCAAGTAGTTATAGACCTGTCAGTCTCCTCAGCTGTATGGGCAAATTGATGGAGAAAATGGTCAACAGAAGACGCATGTGGCACTTGGAAGGAAAACAATTCATAGCAGCACAACAGAGCGGCTTCCGACAACACAGATCAACAGAGGACCAGGTCGCCTACATAGCCCAAGAGATTGAAGACGCATACCAAGAAAAAAAACACACGCTTGCAGTGTGGGTTGACATGGAGAAGGAATTTGACAAAGTTTGGAAAGATGGACTCAAGAACAAGCTCCTTAGACTAGGAATCAGAGGACACTTATATAACTGGATATGCAACTATATGGAAAAAAGAACAGCTAGAGTGCAAGTACAGGGAAAACGTAGCAGGAAGAGAATACTAGAACAAGGTGTCCCGCAAGGAGGTGTACTATCCCCTACACTCTTCTTAATTTACATAAATGATATTATGGAGGGCATACCAACTGGGGTACACTCTGCAATGTATGCAGATGACCTGGCCTTGTGGACAGGAGGGGTGACAATAACAGTTGCAAAAAATAGAATGCAAGGGGCACTGCACAAACTAGAAAGCTGGACCAAGAAATGGTTGCTTACCATTAATGAAAAGAAAACCACACACACAATATTCACACTAACCAACAAGGTACAGAAAACAACACTAAAAATAAACAATCACGTTCTCCCACTAGAGCAGAACCCAGCATACCTCGGAATTACCCTTGACTCTAGAATGACATGGGCAAAACAGACAGAAAAAGCAGAGAAACGAGCCAGAAATAGAATGGCAATAATGAAAAAGTTAGCAGGCACAAACTGGGGAGCGGACAGCAAAATCTTGAAAAGGCTATACACAGGTAGAGTTAGGCCAGTACTAGAGTATGGCATCGCAGCCTGGGCCACAGCATCTAAAACGCAATTCAACAAAATAAACAAAACCCAGAATCAAGCTACACGTATTATCACTGCATCTATGAAATCTACACCCATAAATACATTAGAAACAATAACTGGCCTTCAGTCAATGGAAGATAGAAGAGACATGAAAGTAGTTCAACAAGCAGAAAAATACAAAAGACTCCTGAATCACCCTATGCACCAAAGAATTAATGGCTATGGCAAAAGCAGGCTGGAGAGGAGCAACTTCTCAGCAAATGCAAAGAAACTGATACAAAAGGCACCAACTATAGGACAAGCGAAACCAAGGCCCATACAACTAGTCAGTATCACACCCCCCCTTGGGCATACAGACTCCCACAACTAAAAGAACAAATAGAAGGTATAGAAAAGAAAGGAACCCAGACAGAATTGGAGAGAAAGCGTATCACAGAACAACACATCACAGTTAATTACCCACAAGATGCATGGACCCATGCCTATACAGATGGCTCGGCCACAAACGCAATTGAGAATGGAGGTGGAGGAGTGACCCTCAGACTAAAATGCGGGAAAGATGTTACTCTAGCCATAGCTACAGGCAAGCTCTCAACCAATTTTAAAGCAGAAATGGAAGCTCTCAAGAAAGCAGCAGAAACTATCTTACAACACAAAGAACAAGTGCACAGGAATATTGTACTACTAACAGATGTCATAACAGCACTGAAGCTACACAAGAGCACCGAACTGAATGAATTGAGGGCGGTGCTAGTTCAGTTGTACAATAATTTCCAAAGAGTAGTGATCCAGTGGATACCGGCACACTGTAACATTGAAGGGAATGAAGTTGCAGATAGACTGGCCAAAGAATGAGGGAAGTTACCTCAAGAAGACTATCTGGTCAGTTATGAAGAAGTGAAGACCATCATTAAAGGCAACTATAATAAAAAGTGGAAAGAAGACCACCCCAAATATAATGCAGATGACGGGTATTACCAACTGTCCAGAAGAGACCAGGTTATCCTGCTGCGCCTCAGAACTGGTCACAACAAAATGAGACATCATTTGTACACCAAATTCAAAATAGGGACAACTGGGCTCTGCCATTGCAGCCTTGCAAATATGACAGCAGAACATATCCTACAAGAATGTCCCCAGTATGCAGACCTGAGAAACAAGACATGGCCCACCCCAATCAGTGTTGAAGAGAAACTGTATGGCACAGTGGACACTTTAAAACAGACAGCAGCCTATATCATAGAATCCGAAGTCCCAACCTGACTGAGTAATGATCGCCGAAGAAGAAGAAGAAGAAACACTTTCAATTCGAAACTTAATTTAGCTATTCCTTCAGCTGTCATTGCCTGAAGCGAATCACATACAATTCATTGAAACTATTAGTGCTGTAAACTGATGTCTGTCTGAACAACGATGAAGAAGAATTCATCAATCAAGTGTCATGACAAAAGGGCGTAGGCGATCATGTTTTTCTACGAATCTGTCTCTTGTGTTGTCAATAAGCTCGGTTGGTGAGCTTTTACCGTGACAATAGAAGTCCATCTAGTCTTTTCTCTTTGCCATCCCCTATCTCTTCTCTCTTTAACCTTTCCAGTGGTTAAGAGTTCAAGCTGTGTTCTTCTCAGCACATACCCTAGTAACCTTGACTATCTGTCCCTAATGTTTGATCTTTTTACGCCAGCATCAATGAGAACCTAGTCAAGCAAAATGAATTAAACAGGTTACTAAAACACTTACCTTGCCTATTAATAAAAATATATAAAAACATATATATATATATATATATATATAAAAACATACAATAAAACTAAACAGGACAATTCTACACGTATCGGCTCAAATTGAACCTTTTTCAAGAGACAAACAACAGAAAACAACACAATAAAAACAAAATAGATGACTAGATTTCATCTAGAAAATATATATATATATTTTTTTATTAATAGGCAAGGTAAGTGTTTTAGTAACCTGTTTAATTCATTTTGCTTGACTAGTTGTTCATTAGGTTACTGCGGCACCATCCACTTTGTCGGACACCCTCTGACCATTTGGTTATTTATATCAATGAGAACCCCGTCATTAGTTCTCTTAGCTGCCCATGGTATTTTCATCATTCTTCTTAGAAACCACATTATGAAGAAGAAGTAGCAGTAATATTTCATTTGTATTGATGACCCTACAAATGTAGGGTTTGAAAAATAGTCTATAGACTCAGTATTTAGATCCTCTCCACGGAAATCTTTAGTAAAAGAGTTAGTACAGTATAGAAACCACCGGTTCCAAGGCGCTCTTCTCGGAACAAGACTGAACACAATCACACAAGAAACACCCAGCAAGCAGTACATGGCGATGGAACAAAACATTCAACGCAGCAGATAAATAAGTGAAATAGTAGACTTGCAAGGAAATATGCAGACAGCACCAAAAGAAGTAACACAAGCCTTTGAAGATTACTACATACAGCTCTGCACACAAGAACCGGCTGATACAAATGTACAAGACAAATTCCTGAAATACACAAAGAAACTCACAAACGAGGAAGCATGGAAACTGGACACCGAACTGACATTGGAAGACATAACTGCAGCATTAAAGACCATGCAGAAAGACAAAGCACCAGGACCTGACGGGCTCACATCAGAATTTTATCAGCACTTCTTTTTCATCCTCGGCCCATTGCTATTAAAAGTATATCTAGAATCATTTCAAAGAAATTAGCTTCCACCAAGTTTCAACATGTCATACATCACACTCATCCCTAAAGATAAATCAGACAAAACGCTATTGAAAAACTACAGGCCCATATCTCTTCTAAACACAGACTACAAAATTGTAACCAAATCCCTAACAAACAAACTAAAACCAGTCATGAATACACTCATTCATGAAGACCAACAGTGCAGTGTCCAACACAGAAACATACACCAACATGCACATTTCATAAGAGATTTAGTCAATTACACACACGACACAGATAGTACATCGTCAATATTGTCTCTCGACCAAGAGAAGGCATTTGACAGACTATCACACACATACCTACACAAAACACTACAAAACTGCAATATAGGAGAACTTTTCAGGAAGTGGATTCAAATCATTTACTCTAAGCCAGAGAGCAGAGTCTTAGTCAACCATTCGTTTACTGAAAACTTTAGACTAACGAGATCGGTTAGACAAGGCTGCTCACTCTCTCCACTGCTGTATGTTCTCGCTTTGGAAACGCTTCTTGAAAAGATTCGACAAGACACCACAATCTCAGGCACTTTCATTCCATGGAAAGGAAAGCAGAAGTTGTGCGCCTATGCGGACGATACTGCTTTCTTCCCGCCCAATGAAAGGTATATTCGAAATATTTTGGACACATTCACAGAACCTGTGTTCTTCTCAGCACATACCCTAGTAACCTTGAGTATCTGTCCCTAATGTTTGATCTTTTTCCGCCAGCATCAATGAGAACCCCGTCATTAGTTCTCTTAGCTGCCCATGGTATTTTCATCATTCTTCTCAGAAACCACATTATGAAGAAGAAGTAGCAGTAATATTTCATTTGTATTGATGACCCTACAAATGTAGGGTTTGAAAAATAGTCTATAGACTCAGTATTTAGATCCTCTCCACGGAAATCTTTAGTAAAAGGCGAAAGATTTGTGCGTGAAAATTTTTTTGAAGAGGACCCAGAGTAACCACATAAAAGAAAATATCTCGTCCGCATTGTACACAGCATGCAATAAGCTGATGGTGTAATAGACTGAATGCACTTAAAAGGAGAATAATTTTACAAGAACAATATAAATTATTTACTATGTTGATGAAACAATAGAAATGTTTATACTATATAACTCATGTTGTATATCTATAACATATCTATTGTATGAGATCTTATATCTAACAATTTATATACATTTTAGACGTTATAGCGTCCCTTTTAACATTTCTCAGTTTTAAAACATATTTTTGAGAAACATGATTACAATGGTAAGTAGCTCTAGTATCACATTTGCTGTTAATTATTATTAATTTACCAATATCATTATTTACTGATTGTTGTGCACTGGTATTTCAGTTATTTAAAATATTTCACTGACAATAAATATTCATAAAACAATAGTTGTCGATGTTATTATGTGTTGTAATATCTAATTAGAAAACTTAAGAAATACACACACTATTTTCATGGTTCTCTCCCCTTGACCACATCTTTATCAGAAGGATATACCCGGTAACTTTAAAAATGGAGACGCCTGTGTGTTGCCGGGCCATAAAGGGGATCAAAGAATAGCAACACTGTTTACCTTCCATGCATGTCGTAAGAGACGACTAAGGAGGTTATGGGATGGAGTTGGCTGTCTCATCCCATATAGGGTCAGTGACCCAAAGCCATGCTGAAGTCGGATGTGTCAGGCCTAAAGGCGCAGAAATCGCAGCAATGCCGTAAACCATGACACAATGCATTCCATTCTCCGGACTACATCCTGCTAATCTGCAGGAGTTTGAGAATGAACGAAGAAGAAGAAGAAAATGGAGAAATGTAGTGTTACAAATCACTCTTTGTATTTATGCTCACTGCATGTGAAATGTCTGAATCTTTTCAATTTCCCACCAGATAAACGACTCATACATCAGAAAACCATACTCGATGCCATGACTATATATTGTAGTTATCTTTTTGTGGAACCTGTCTAACACTTCATCATGTATAAGTATTTTTTTCATCTTGTACGCTTTGTCATTTGTGTATATGCACACACCTTATGGGGTTGGGAGATAGTTTGAGATGTAATTCGCAACACAGTGAAGGGTGACGCTAACTACATTGTTTTCCTTTGACTTAGATCAATTACAAAGGCACAATGACTCAGGAGGTGACAAGCAATTTTCTCGGAAAAAGATAAAGACCAAAGCAATATCACTCCAACAAAACACGACAGAATCATCAAAACCTTCAGCCAGGCTGATAAAACCAAGACACCACGTCAAAAATCCAAGTCAACATCGGATGCCTCACCGAATCTTATAATTGTCTTAGACAATACCGTGGATGACCACAACACAAATTGAACATTTTCAAATATTATATAAATATTATATTATATACATTTTCCAGACACATTTCCAATTATATGTATCTCACTCGTTATTTTTGTTTTTATAAGAAACCAAAAATGGATGAAGAAATAAGAATAGTTAGTATTAATGAACGTGGCATGCGCACAAAAATATACCAAATAATATCCCTCATACACAAATACAAGCCAGATTACATCCTAGTACAGGAGACAAATATACGCACGCACAACAGACAACCACGCTTTTAGGCTTGAAACATTCATGTTTTAGTCTTCGTTTCCAGAATGTTGGTTCAGGAGTAGCCATCTTACAGATGGGAAATAGTCCACGAGAACAGAGATAGTGAGGGTAAGATGGCAATAGTTCAAGTTAAGAACAATACGCATGCTTACACAATAGTTAACATACACGCACCAGTCACGTACAGGTACCAACCACTTTTTTACGAGCAGTTGGAAACCACACTCATACATTTTTTATAGAGGACACAATATAATATTGGCTGGAGATCTTATAGAGGACACAATATAATATTGACTGGAGATTTTATAGAGGACATAATATAATATTGGCTGGAAATTTTATAGAGGACATAATATAATATTGGCTGGAGATTTTATAGATGACATAATATAATATTGGCTGGAGATTTTAATTGTGTTCGAGATGAGATAGATGTAGTAGGCAGTAATGTCAAGGTACAGTTGCTATGTAGTTACATGTCACAGTTACATGTAGTGGTAATTACATGCCCGAGCACAGTCCACGGACATTTACAGCTCGAATATGGCATATTAACCATCTACGAATTATTAAGCATGGACGTAAATCTAACTGAATTTTCAAAAGTTGATGTACAACTGGTCATCATCACTTGTGATGCACGAACACACATACATGTTCGCAGTATGTGTTGTTATCTGTTTGAATATGTGTAAAGTTGTGTGTGGTTGGAATTTTATGAAACACTTTCCCTGGGGGGGGGGCGACCATCCCCTACCAGGCGCGTCCACAGGTTGCGAATCGTGGAACAACCTCCGAATATGGAGTCTCCATATCTGGTGGTTGGCTGCAATATAAGACAGATCTCTGGACGAATAATCCAGATTTCTGGACGAATAAGCAGTCGCGGACAAACTGGCGATGTTGCCCAACAGGACGGGGTGGGATATCAGGTGGCACTGATATCTCCACTGAAATTCCCCATGCGTCTCGTGACGGGCAGCATCAAGCGAGTATGAGCCGCTATAAGCTTAAGCCAACAGCTGGGGTCATTTACCCCAGCGTGCGCGTCCCCCAGGGTTGGGGGGACCTTTAAAATAGGGGAATATGGGAAACTATTTTCTAAAACATACAAAGGGAGAAGTCAGTAAAACCCTACTTAGGCCCCAATCAGCTCCATCCCATAAAGGAAAAAGGCAGGAAAACTTAAAAAGTTCCCCTAACTGCTGGGCAGGTGGCGCTCAAGAGTCCAGAAAGACAGGCCACCTAGGAGATGGAAAACTCTACACAAAGCCTGGACAGATGGTGCTCATGATCCCGGGAGGGTAGACCATCTAAGGAAAGCAAACCTAAAAAAAATAGCTGGCGGAAATCGGATGCACTTGGCCATATGGCGCATAACAAAGTGCAACGTACCTCATATACACTCATGCAGATTGAGACAATGGATTCTAGGTATGGTGCTCTGCCTGAGGAGTCCCACCAGGCGGGTAGAGTGCCGGGCCCCATGCCTCGAAGGGGCCCACCCCAAGCTACTGGTGGTCACCCTGGCCCATTTTGGAAGACCAGGAAATGGGAACAGCGGGAAATTATGACTGGTCAAACCACACGACAGACAAAAGGACTAAACATACTGCATTGGAATGCGGAAGGCATTTACCACAAAAAGCAGGCACTAACAGCTAGACTGGATAACGACAAGATTGATGTGGCTTGTATACAAGAAACCCATCTTAACCTAAACCATAGATTCTCTATCAGGGGCTACCAAACATTCAGACAGGACAGAGAAGGGCATAAGGGAGGGGTACTTACACTGATACGCAACACCAAATCCAACAAAGCAGATAGAAATAAATACAATAGGAGAATCAGAGATTATAGGAACAGATGTGTACATAGAAAACCAGCCCATCAGAATTTATAACATATACAGCCCAGTAGGAAGAGCCCTTAAATTAGAAACAATGGATATTACAGACACACACTGTATTGTAGTGGGTGACTTTAACAGCCACTCTGAAAGGTGGGGCTACCAGCAAACTGACTCAAGAGGAGAAGAAGTGGAAGAATGGGAAATCGATAACAATCTATTTCTGTTGAATGCACAGGATGATCCCCCAACTTTCTACTCAAGGAGATGGAAATCAACATCAACCCCAGATTTAGCGTTTGCCACTGGCGATTTATCCCATAAAATATGTAGAATAGTTATGAACCAGCTAGGGGACAGTGACCACAAACAAATAAAACTCACTATCAACCTTAACTACACACAGGAAGAGCAGAAACCTCTTCCCCGCTGGAACTATAAGAGAGCAGACTGGGACAAATTTGCAAAACTCTCAGACGCATATAGTGAGCCTATCAACACCCATCAAAAAAAAATTAAGAACATGACGGAAAAGCTAACTGAGGCAATACTTAGGGCAGCAAAAGATGCAATACCAAGAGGGGCAAGAAAAAACTACAAACCGTACTGGTCCAAAGAAATACAAAAGCTTGAAGAAGACCTGAATATGGCCAGAGAATTAGCAGAAACAGAGCAGAGTACAGAAAGCAATATTGCTCTCAAGGCAGCCTCAGCTAAATACAAGAGAGAGGTAAAAACATCAGCAAGGAGGAGATGGATCGAAAAAACCGAGAGCCTTAACATGGACAAAGATGGAAACAAACTCTGGAAACTTGCCAAGGCATTGAGTGATGAAAACAGTAGCCGACCTCCAATAACACTTGAATATAATAACAAAATGCACACGGGAAAAGCAGCAGCAAACATTTTCATTAAAAATTATGCAACTGTGAGCCAGATAAACATACCAAAAGAAAGAAAAATAGAAGTCAAGAATGAAATCCATGGACTAAAGGATATGCCTATGGTTATAGAAGAGCAAATGTTGGCAAAATTTACGGAAACTGAGCTAGAAGAAGCACTACAGAACCTTAAACTCAAGAAGTCACCAGGTAAAGATGGGGTTACCAATGAGATGCTTATGAAACTGGGGCCTAGAGCAAAGAGAAAACTTCTAAACATAGTAAATACTAGCTGGAGAACAGGACAGGTGCCCACCGCATGGAAAGAAGCTATCATGGTACCCATTTTAAAGCAAGGCAAAGACAAACTCGACCCAAGTAGTTATAGACCTGTCAGTCTCCTCAGCTGTATGGGCAAATTGATGGAGAAAATGGTCAACAGAAGACTCATGTGGCACTTGGAAGGAAAACAACTCATAGCAGCACAACAGAGCCGCTTCCGACAACACAGATCAACAGAGGACCAGGTCGCCTACATAGCCCAAGAGATTGAAGACGCATACCAAGAAAAAAAACACACGCTTGCAGTGTGGGTTGACATGGAGAAGGCATTTGACAAAGTTTGGAAAGATGGACTCAAGAACAAGCTCCTTAGACTAGGAATCAGAGGACACTTATATAACTGGATATGCAACTATATGGAAAAAAGAACAGCTAGAGTGCAAGTACAGGGAAAACGTAGCAGGAAGAGAATACTAGAACAAGGTGTCCCGCAAGGAGGTGTACTATCCCCTACACTCTTCTTAATTTACATAAATGATATTATGGAGGGCATACCAACTGGGGTACACTCTGCAATGTATGCAGATGACCTGGCCTTGTGGACAGGAGGGGTGACAATAACAGTTGCAAAAAATAGAATGCAAGGGGCACTGCACAAACTAGAAAGCTGGACCAAGAAATGGTTGCTTACCATTAATGAAAAGAAAACCACACACACAATATTCACACTAACCAACAAGGTACAGAAAACAACACTAAAAATAAACAATCACGTTCTCCCACTAGAGCAGAACCCAGCATACCTCGGAATTACCCTTGACTCTAGAATGACATGGGCAAAACAGACAGAAAAAGCAGAGAAACGAGCCAGAAATAGAATGGCAATAATGAAAAAGTTAGCAGGCACAAACTGGGGAGCGGACAGCAAAATCTTGAAAAGGCTATACACAGGTAGAGTTAGGCCAGTACTAGAGTATGGCATCGCAGCCTGGGCCACAGCATCTAAAACGCAATTCAACAAAATAAACAAAACCCAGAATCAAGCTACACGTATTATCACTGCATCTATGAAATCTACACCCATAAATACATTAGAAACAATAACTGGCCTTCAGTCAATGGAAGATAGAAGAGACATGAAAGTAGTTCAACAAGCAGAAAAATACAAAAGACTCCTGAATCACCCTATGCACCAAAGAATTAATGGCTATGGCAAAAGCAGGCTGGAGAGGAGCAACTTCTCAGCAAATGCAAAGAAACTGATACAAAAGGCACCAACTATAGGACAAGCGAAACCAAGGCCCATACAACTAGTCAGTATCACACCCCCCCTTGGGCATACAGACTCCCACAACTAAAAGAACAAATAGAAGGTATAGAAAAGAAAGGAACCCAGACAGAATTGGAGAGAAAGCGTATCACAGAACAACACATCACAGTTAATTACCCACAAGATGCATGGACCCATGCCTATACAGATGGCTCGGCCACAAACGCAATTGAGAATGGAGGTGGAGGAGTGACCCTCAGACTAAAATGCGGGAAAGATGTTACTCTAGCCATAGCTACAGGCAAGCTCTCAACCAATTTTAAAGCAGAAATGGAAGCTCTCAAGAAAGCAGCAGAAACTATCTTACAACACAAAGAACAAGTGCACAGGAATATTGTACTACTAACAGATGTCATAACAGCACTGAAGCTACACAAGAGCACCGAACTGAATGAATTGAGGGCAGTGCTAGTTCAGTTGTACAATAATTTCCAAAGAGTAGTGATCCAGTGGATACCGGCACACTGTAACATTGAAGGGAATGAAGTTGCAGATAGACTGGCCAAAGAAGGAGGGAAGTTACCTCAAGAAGACTATCTGGTCAGTTATGAAGAAGTGAAGACCATCATTAAAGGCAACTATAATAAAAAGTGGAAAGAAGACCACCCCAAATATAATGCAGATGACGGGTATTACCAACTGTCCAGAAGAGACCAGGTTATCCTGCTGCGCCTCAGAACTGGTCACAACAAAATGAGACATCATTTGTACACCAAATTCAAAATAGGGACAACTGGGCTCTGCCATTGCAGCCTTGCAAATATGACAGCAGAACATATCCTACAAGAATGTCCCCAGTATGCAGACCTGAGAAACAAGACATGGCCCACCCCAATCAGTGTTGAAGAGAAACTGTATGGCACAGTGGACACTTTAAAACAGACAGCAGCCTATATCATAGAATCCGAAGTCCCAACCTGACTGAGTAATGATCGCCGAAGAAGAAGAAGAAGAAACACTTTCAATTCGAAACTTAATTTAGCTATTCCTTCAGCTGTCATTGCCTGAAGCGAATCACATACAATTCATTGAAACTATTAGTGCTGTAAACTGATGTCTGTCTGAACAACGATGAAGAAGAATTCATCAATCAAGTGTCATGACAAAAGGGCGTAGGCGATCATGTTTTTCTACGAATCTGTCTCTTGTGTTGTCAATAAGCTCGGTTGGTGAGCTTTTACCGTGACAATAGAAGTCCATCTAGTCTTTTCTCTTTGCCATCCCCTATCTCTTCTCTCTTTAACCTTTCCAGTGGTTAAGAGTTCAAGCTGTGTTCTTCTCAGCACATACCCTAGTAACCTTGACTATCTGTCCCTAATGTTTGATCTTTTTACGCCAGCATCAATGAGAACCTAGTCAAGCAAAATGAATTAAACAGGTTACTAAAACACTTACCTTGCCTATTAATAAAAATATATAAAAACATATATATATATATAAAAACATACAATAAAACTAAACAGGACAATTCTACACGTATCGGCTCAAATTGAACCTTTTTCAAGAGACAAACAACAGAAAACAACACAATAAAAACAAAATAGATGACTAGATTTCATCTAGAAAATATATATATATATTTTTTTATTAATAGGCAAGGTAAGTGTTTTAGTAACCTGTTTAATTCATTTTGCTTGACTAGTTGTTCATTAGGTTACTGCGGCACCATCCACTTTGTCGGACACCCTCTGACCATTTGGTTATTTATATCAATGAGAACCCCGTCATTAGTTCTCTTAGCTGCCCATGGTATTTTCATCATTCTTCTTAGAAACCACATTATGAAGACGAAGTAGCAGTAATATTTCATTTGTATTGATGACCCTACAAATGTAGGGTTTGAAAAATAGTCTATAGACTCAGTATTTAGATCCTCTCCACGGAAATCTTTAGTAAAAGAGTTAGTACAGTATAGAAACCACCGGTTCCAAGGCGCTCTTCTCGGAACAAGACTGAACACAATCACACAAGAAACACCCAGCAAGCAGTACATGGCGATGGAACAAAACATTCAACGCAGCAGATAAATAAGTGAAATAGTAGACTTGCAAGGAAATATGCAGACAGCACCAAAAGAAGTAACACAAGCCTTTGAAGATTACTACATACAGCTCTACACACAAGAACCGGCTGATACAAATGTACAAGACAAATTCCTGAAATACACAAAGAAACTCACAAACGAGGAAGCATGGAAACTGGACACCGAACTGACATTGGAAGACATAACTGCAGCATTAAAGACCATGCAGAAAGACAAAGCACCAGGACCTGACGGGCTCACATCAGAATTTTATCAGCACTTCTTTTTCATCCTCGGCCCATTGCTATTAAAAGTATATCTAGAATCATTTCAAAGAAATTAGCTTCCACCAAGTTTCAACATGTCATACATCACACTCATCCCTAAAGATAAATCAGACAAAACGCTATTGAAAAACTACAGGCCCATATCTCTTCTAAACACAGACTACAAAATTGTAACCAAATCCCTAACAAACAAACTAAAACCAGTCATGAATACACTCATTCATGAAGACCAACAGTGCAGTGTCCAACACAGAAACATACACCAACATGCACATTTCATAAGAGATTTAGTCAATTACACACACGACACAGATAGTACATCGTCAATATTGTCTCTCGACCAAGAGAAGGCATTTGACAGACTATCACACACATACCTACACAAAACACTACAAAACTGCAATATAGGAGAACTTTTCAGGAAGTGGATTCAAATCATTTACTCTAAGCCAGAGAGCAGAGTCTTAGTCAACCATTCGTTTACTGAAAACTTTAGACTAACGAGATCGGTTAGACAAGGCTGCTCACTCTCTCCACTGCTGTATGTTCTCGCTTTGGAAACGCTTCTTGAAAAGATTCGACAAGACACCACAATCTCAGGCACTTTCATTCCATGGAAAGGAAAGCAGAAGTTGTGCGCCTATGCGGACGATACTGCTTTCTTCCCGCCCAATGAAAGGTATATTCGAAATATTTTGGACACATTCACAGAACCTGTGTTCTTCTCAGCACATACCCTAGTAACCTTGAGTATCTGTCCCTAATGTTTGATCTTTTTCCGCCAGCATCAATGAGAACCCCGTCATTAGTTCTCTTAGCTGCCCATGGTATTTTCATCATTCTTCTCAGAAACCACATTATGAAGAAGAAGTAGCAGTAATATTTCATTTGTATTGATGACCCTACAAATGTAGGGTTTGAAAAATAGTCTATTGACTCAGTATTTAGATCCTCTCCACGGAAATCTTTAGTAAAAGGCGAAAGATTTGTGCGTGAAAATTTTTTTGAAGAGGACCCAGAGTAACCACATAAAAGAAAATATCTCGTCCGCATTGTACACAGCATGCAATAAGCTGATGGTGTAATAGACTGAATGCACTTAAAAGGAGAATAATTTTACAAGAACAATATAAATTATTTACTATGTTGATGAAACAATAGAAATGTTTATACTATATAACTCATGTTGTATATCTATAACATATCTATTGTATGAGATCTTATATCTAACAATTTATATACATTTTAGACGTTATAGCGTCCCTTTTAACATTTCTCAGTTTTAAAACATATTTTTGAGAAACATGATTACAATGGTAAGTAGCTCTAGTATCACATTTGCTGTTAATTATTATTAATTTACCAATATCATTATTTAGTGATTGTTGTGCACTGGTATTTCAGTTATTTAAAATATTTCACTGACAATAAATATTCATAAAACAATAGTTGTCGATGTTATTATGTGTTGTAATATCTAATTAGAAAACTTAAGAAATACACACACTATTTTAATGGTTCTCTCCCCTTGACCACATCTTTATCAGAAGGATATAACTTTAAAAATGGAGAAATGTAGTGTTACAAATCACTCTTTATATTTATGCTCACTGCATGTGAAATGTCTGAATCTGTTCAATTTCCCACCAGATAAACGACTCATACATCAGAAAACCATACTCGATGCCATGACTATATGTTGAAATTATCTTTTTGTGGAACCTAACACTTCATCATGTATAAGTATTTATTTCATCTTGTACGCTTTGTCATTTATGTATATGCACACACCTTATGAGGTTGGGAGATAGTTTGAGATGTAATTCGCAACACATGGAAGGGTGACGCTAACTACATTGTTTTGCTTTGTCTTAGATCAATTACAAGGGCACAGTGACTCAGGAGGTGACAAGCAATTTGCTCGGAAAATTTGATTATGCGACTAGAGTTAGCAATGGATAGAAAAGAATGATCACAGAGAAACCTATATTGTGTCCTCTATAAAAATGTATGAGTGTGGTTTCCAACTGCTCGTAAAAAAGTGGTTGGTACCTGTAGGTGACTGGTGCGTGTATGTTAACTATTGTGTAAGCATGCGTATTGTTCTTAACTTGAACTATTGCCATCTTACCCTCACTATCTCTGTTCTCGTGGACTATTTCCCATCTGTCCGATGTCTGTAAGATGGCTACTCCTGAACCAACATTCTGGACACTAAGACTAAAACATGAATGTTTCAAGCCTAAAAGCGTGGTTGTCTGTTGTGCGTGTGTATATTTGTCTCCTGTACTAGGATGTAATCTGGCTTGTATTTGTGAATAAGGGATATTATTTGGTATATTTTTTTTTATGCGCATGTAGTTCATTAATACTAACTATTCTTATTTCTTCATCCATTTTTGGTTTCTCATAAAAACAAAAATAACGAGTGAGATACATATAATTATATATGTTTGGAAAATGTAGGCCCCCCCCCCTATATAATATAATATTTATATAATATTCGAAAATGTTCAATTTGTGTTGTGGTCATCCACGGTATTGTCTAAGACAATTATAAGATTCGGTGAGGCATCCGATGTTGACTTGAATTTTTGACGTGGTGTCTTGGTTTTATCAGCTGGGCTGAAGGTTTTGATGATTCTGTCGTGTTTTGTTGGAGTGATATTGCTTTGGTCTTTATCTTTTTGGTATTCCTGTGAGGGTGTTGGATACTCCGTGTCGTCTTGTAGTGGTAGTGTTCTCAAACTGTGGTTTAGATGCCGGTGGTGTAGCTTTCTGTTTGTTTGTTCGTTTTATTTTTGAAGGACAATTGTTTATCCAGTGCTCTGAACTACCGCAGTGGTGGCATTCTGTTCGCCGAACTGCTATAGTGATCATCACTTTCATAGTGGAGTCTTTGTCTCCCTTAATTTTCAGTTCAGTTTAGTGGGGCAGGGGGGTTTTTGGCCTACAGACCATGATCCATTTGTCTGGCGCTGTTTCGATTTGGTTAATGCTAGCTTCTGGATCCCCAGATAGCTGTGCAGCAATTTTTTGGGCCGACTCTATTTTCAGCTTGGGTGGCATCCAATGTATTGTTGCCCTTGTTCTTCCTTCGCCACGTGCTCTATGTGTACTGTGATGCAGGGTCAGCTAATTCATACGTCTTTCCATGCAGGCGTTCATAATTATCAGCGTGGGCTTCCTCTTTTAGGAGGACATATAATGTGAAAGGCGTTTCGTGCCTATATATGGATTTTATCCCTTGCCTTGCCACCCCGCCAGGGCCGGAAAGGATACTGACGATAGTATTGGATGATGTTCGGGCAGCTAGTTTTCCCGACACAGCAAGAACAAGGGCTCAGGGATCATGAAGGGAGTTCCCCTCAAAATCCTCGGTGGTATTTAGGTACAAAGCTGGCATTCTAAGTGACATGGTAGATATTTGAAGATATTGACAAATTAGGTTCAGAAACAAACACGTGGTATTCACAAAGAGATGATTGTTCTCCAACGTAGATCTGACACGTGGTGTAATTTGAAATACAAAGAAATAAATTTCGAAATTGGTAATTGAAAAACTTGCCTGATGTCCACACTGTGAATAGCATTCGTCTAGATGTTGTTTGTTTGTTTTGCGTTCGCTCCATTGTAACCAGCACGGATATCCGTGCGATTTCCGCCGGGAGCGTGATTACGTTGTGCCACGTTATGCGCCTTGTAGGCCTAGCACATCCGATTTCAGCATGGCTTGACAATTCGGGTGGGCGACCCTTAGCCTGTGAAAGCCTCTATATCTGTCTCCAGGCACGCGTAGTGGCGACTCTTTGCCCAGACGATTTTTGCTCTCGTCTGACTCGCACGAGGTGTTCCACTGTCTATGAACTTGCCTCGTGTAATTGGACGTGCTGTGCCTGTGCCCATTGGGTACTGAACCGTTTCTCATCCGTGAGCCTGGTTCCTTAAGGGGAAGAACTCAACAGAGGAGTTGGACCCTGGCTCTTTCGTCCTCTTAGCTGAGGTGTCATTCACCGACATCGTGTACCCGTTGTCCAAGTTCGAGTCTCACACCACGCGTTTGAGAGAAAGGCGTTCTCGAGCTGAGCGACCTTGTCCCAATAGCGCCTGAGCCCATCAGGTACTGAACCATTTCTCTTTGCAAGTGTATTTCAGGTATAGGAAAACCTGACATTAGAGTTGGGCCAGGGCTAAAATCGTTGTCTCTTTGGTGTCTGAGCCCATCGGCTACGGAACCCTTTCTCTCTGCAAGTGTATTTCCGATATAGGAAAACTTGACAGTAGAGTTGGGTCAGAACTGCCATCGTTGTCCCTTTTTTGCCTAAGCCCATCGGGTACGGGACCCTTTCTCTTCGCGAGCATATTTCCGGTTTAGGAAGGCTCGACATTAGAGTTTGATTAGGTCTTCTTGCTTTACCAAACGCCAATGAATGGGTGTGGGTCTCTGCCTGTAAGGGCCACAGGTAACTAGAAGCTCGCCTTGAGCTGACGGAGCTTGTAGTTCCCCTTTCATAGGGACTTTTCACTTTCTATTTGCAGTTCGCGCTGCCCTCTAGCGCTATTCTGCCCTTTCTTTGTTTCATTGTACTCGGTATGAAAGCTATTTGTCTCTCGCCATGCATCTACCTTTAAGTGCATTTTACATTGGCCGCCCCTCCAATGTTCGGACTGGACTGACTAGCTTCACTGTATGTCGACAGTGTCGTTATATGTGGTGATTCTGTTGGTGTCAGAGATATTGTCTGTCTCTTGTGCAGTCAAATCTCTTTCCATCTGCTACCTCCACATTCTCGGACACGATCCCCAAATGATTTGGCCAGAATCAGCTCGAGCTGCTGTGTTTCTGTTTACAGGGTGCACCGCGTGGAGGTACATTTGGGATCTTGATTATCTGCTAACCCTGGGTCCGCCTAGAGCAATGCGTTCCCTTTGCACCCCACTCGTCTAGATGTTATATTAATATCAAAAACTAAAAGTACTTTGAAACACTAATACACACAATAAATATTTAAAACTACACCGGTAAATACTGATGATATACTATAAAAAAACAAAAAAACTCGGACACATTTAGTAAAAGGCGAAAGATTTGTGAGTTATTTTTTTTTTTAAAGTGGACCCAGAGTAGATTATCTCCGACTTAGGACAGCTCACTGCTCCTTAGGTCCGCTCACCTCAACCGGTGAAGCACAAGTCCTGCCGCCTCCACGGTGAAAAGGCAAATGTCCTCTGCCAGGAGCCCCATTCGTCAGTGTCCGATTGGACAGCTACTGTCTTCTTTCCTGTCAGTCTTCTCTCAGACCGTCCCTTACTATCCTTCAGTCCAATCAAGAAGGTTCTTCAATCTGTCACTAATTTTCTAATTCATTCTAACTGCTAGTCCAAATAGCGGTTCCCATGATTTAACTTCAAAGACTCCATCGAGACCAGCACCGTGCAGAGGTGATGGGGTTTAGTTCAGCCATCAGGGGCTGGAAACTAAGACTGGTCGGGCAGTCCCACTCGAGCAGGACCATAGTCCTGCCCTAGTAAGCAGAGTGCTGAAGACGGAGGCACCCAGCCAAAAGGCGCACAGATAATCAGGATGCCACGCACAAAACACAATGGAAACATGTCTACATCTATAAATAGTTATGGTGCCTGCCCTGTGGCGGACGTTCAGGCAGGGACGGTGCCGGGCCCTATACCTCGAAAGGGCCCAACCTCAGTTACTGGAAGTCCTTCTCAATTGCCCCGAGGAGCCAGGAGACAAGGGAATAGAGCTACTGGCCAAACAAGCAAACGACCAATAAAAATAATGCACTGGAATGCTGAGGGTGTCAACAGTAAAAGAGATGGATACAGCAAAAAATTGGAACTTGAAAATGTCCTCAGTGAAGAACAAGTTAACATATGCTGTATCCAAGAAACACACCTCAGCAGCGACATAGCCTTCAAAATCAGAGGCTACCAGTGCTACCGATCTGACCGAAAGGACAGGCGAAAAGGTGGAATTCTGACACTTGTTAAAAACAATATCAGCGCATGTCAGCTGGAAGTATATATGGAAGGGGCAGAATACCAGATGCTCCACCTAAAAACAGACAGTGCAGAATTCCATCTCCTGAACTACTACTGCCCAAATGATAAACCATTGGCACTAGACACAATTCCAGACAAAGAGAGACTTATGGTGTGTGGTGACTTCAACAGCCACTCTCAGAGCTGGGGCTACGATCATATCGACAAGAGAGGTGAGGAACTTGAGAGCTGGCAGGATGAAAATAATCTCATCCTTATTAACCAGCCAGCAGACTCGCCAACCTTCTACTCGAGAGCATGGCACACCACCTCTACACCAGACCTGGCATTCCACTCACCAGGCTTGGAATGGAACATCACACGTGTCGTTGGAAAGCAGCTTGGAGGTAGTGACCACAGACCAGTATTTCTGGAAATCCACAATGAATTTACCAAGGACAGCAGCACGCTCACTAGGTGGAACTATAAAAGGGCAGACTGGAAAATGTACCAGCATTTAACCAGTGTTCTAGCTAAGGACATGAACTTGGACAAAGACATCAATAGAGCAGTGAGTGAATTTAATAGATGTATACTACATGCTGCTAGTAAAACCATACCCGGGGGGGGGGGGCACGCAAAAACTACAAACCCTACTGGAATGATGAACTGGAAAAGCTGCAAAATGAGATGGAAACATCTAGACAGCAGGCCGAGAATAGACCTAGCCAAGAACATCACAACAAATATCAGCAAACAAAGGCTAAATTTCATAGAGCCAAGTTACAAGCAGCTGGAAAGAAAAAACAGATTCGCTGAACCTAGAAAGAGATACTAGGAAATTATGGAAACTTGTAAAACAACTAAATGATGAAGGTACAGGGAGAAATACCAGGATCACACTTTATAAAGATATAAACATTTTAACAGGTAAACATGCAGCTGATTACTTTGCAGATTCCTTTGCAGAAGACAATAACGTCAAAGTCAGCCTAGACAAACAACAGGAGGTTCGAGAGAACCAGCAAAACATTGGACAAGGTGAACCTATACCTGAAGTCATGGAGGCACCAATCACAATGAGAGAACTGGAGCATGCAATATCCAAATTGAAAATGAAAAAGTCCCCTGGAGCTGATGGAGTGTCCAATGAAATGATTAGAAACCTGGGAATTGCAGCAAGAGCAAAGCTACTGCAGATCTTTAACACAAGCTGGTCCACAGGTAATGTACCACAGGCGTGGAGAGAAGCAATAATGATACCACTCCTCAAATCAGGAAAAGATGGCAACACAGTCTCCAACTACATGCCCATCAGCCTCACAAGCTGTCTATGCAAAACAATGGAACGCATTATCAATCTTAGGATGCAGTGGTACCTTGAAAGTGAAAACCTTCTGGTATCACAGCAAGCAGGTTTCAGACAGTGCTACTCTACTGAAGATCAGGCAACCTACCTCTCCCAAGAGATTGAGGATGCCTTCCAAGAAAAGAAACTGGTACTAGCGGCATGGATAGACCTCAGGAAAGCATTTGATAAGGTCTGGAAAGAAGGGCTCCTAAAGAAATTGCGAAATTGCAGGGTTAGCTCAAGAATGTACAAATGGGTAAAAGCATACCTGCATAATAGAAGAGCCAGGGTACAATTAGATGGTCACAAGAGCAAGAAAGTTCTACTGCGTCATGGAGTCCCCCAGGGAGGAGTCCTGTCACCCACACTTTTCTTGGTTTACATCAATGACCTAGTTGCTGAACTACCACATGGGATCAAAGTGGCAATGTATGCTGACGACCTGGTGATCTGGTGCACGGAAGAACATGCAACAGTGGCCACTAAACAAATACAAAGAGCTATCGATGCCCTAACCTTATGGGCAAATAGATGGTGCGTCAGCATTAACACAGATAAGTGCAGCACTACACTCTTTACCCTCTCACCAAAACAAAAAGCTGGTCATATCAAGATCGATGGAGAGCTCTTGAAAGAAGACAAACAACCCACATACCTCGGAGTTACTTTTGATGATAAGCTGACATGGAAGCAGCACATAAACAAAGCAACAACAAAAGCCAGGAGGAAGCTAGCTATCCTGAGAAAACTAAGTGGAACCACATGGGGAGCCAGTGGAAATATACTCAGTAAAGTTTACCAGCAAGGCATAAGACCACACCTGGAATATGGTTCAGCTGCGTGGTGTCCTGCATCAAACACCACATTACAAGATCTAGATAAAGTGCAAAACCAGGCACTTAGAATAATGTTGGGAGCAATGAAATCAACACCCATAGCAGAGATGCAGAAAATGGGAAGAATGCAAACACTTGGCGAACGCAGAGACACAAAAGTACTAATTCAAGCAGAAAAGTTTCAGTGTATGCCAAGTCATCCAATGAAGGAAAGATTCCAAAATCTAGCAATGGGGCGACTGAAAAGGAGCAGCTTTATCCATCAAGCTAAACGACTCCGTAGACAACTTACAGACCTACCTGAAGTTGACAGCCCCTTAAGGTCTGTACCAGAACAAACCCCGTGGAGTGAAAGCCATGGAATGCCAATATACATTCAGACCCATGTGAAAGGAATACTGAGCGAGGACGAACAGAACAGTGTGCAGCGAATGACAGTCACCCTCAGTTTCCTGGATGAGGAATATCCACAAGATATATGGGTCAGAGTGTACACAGATGGGTCAGCACAGAATGCTGTGAGGAATGGAGGTGCAGGTGTATATATAGAATATCCACACAAGCCTAGAGATACAATCAGAACACCGACAGGAAAATTCTGCAATAATTATGATGCAGAAATGCAGGCAATTAGTGTGGCAGCTAAAAAACTGCTGAACTCCAACTCTGACCTACAGCCTGTGGTATTCCTGACAGATGCAAGGTCAGTGCTTCAAGCTCTCCAGTCTGGAAAACTAACAGACTTAAAAAAACTACTTAGCGAATTGTCTTACCAGTATAGGGTAACCATGCAGTGGATACCCTCTCACTGTGGAATACCAGGAAATGAAAAAGCAGACAAACTGGCTAAGGAAGGTGCTGCCGAAGACCAACCAGATATACCAATCACCTACCATCAGAAAAAACAGATGATAAAGTCAATCAGAAAGCCACAAACACCAACACAAGATGACTATCACATTATGAACAGATCAGAACAAGTTATAATTCTACGTCTCAGAACAGGACACAACCGACTCCGCAGTCACATGTATACAAAGTTCAAGATTGGCAACACGGCCATGTGTACATGTAGACAGGCAGCACAGAGTGCCAAACATATACTTCAAGAGTGTTCTGAGCATGAAATGCTGAGGCAGACATATTGGCCAGAGGAAACAACACTGGAATCAAAGCTCTATGGGACACTGTATGAACTACAAAAAACAGTGAGTTTTATTAAGGAGACAGAATTACAGATATAGACATGTTTCAAGTGAACGAAAGAAGAAGAAGAAGAACTTCAAAGAGAAATCAGAACGGGAATTTTCAGTTCCCCATTTTGGACCGATTTCAGATTCTCGCACACTCTAACTTGTTTAGTCCTTTCATACCGCTGTTTTCCAGGTAGATAAATATATCGACACTGTAAATAACTACCACCTGACAGGTTCCAGTTAATGGTCATCCCTGGGTAATTACAGTTTCAATCTTTTCCGATCGGTCTCCTGCCACAACATAAAATTCGTGTCCATTCTAATCTGATACAGAAACTCTGTTTCTCCCACTGGTTACAAAGCTGCCACTGTGGGAATATTCTCACAGAGAAGTTCCGGCGCCTAATTACATTCCTGGGCCCATTTATTTTTCCCCACAATCTGGCCGGCAATCTTTCTTATGTTGTAGGGCCGTAAGAGCTAAACATATACGTTTCGTTTTTAAGCAGGAGAGTCGCCATATACACAAGGTGATGCTCAAATTAGTAAGATCTCCCAAATCTTACTATTACAACACCTGGTACAAGTGGAACGATTTAGACTGCAAAGGCCAGATAGACTTTATAATAACAAGAAGAATCAACAAAATGAAAAAACAGACTCAAGAGCGATAACAAACATGTGTGTAACAGGATGAGCACATCTGTTCCCATGAGACCCAATGGTTCCTACAGTGTGCGCCTCGTTGCCCTTTGAGCAAAACTGTTGATGAGAAGAAACCGTTATGAAAACAACTGAGTATAAAGGCGACCACAGGTCTTGTCTGCCTCCTGGGATACGCGATCAAAGCTTCTCGTTGAGAAATATCCTCTGAACAGTTACATAACCGATAGGTAAACGTAGCGATACAATAACGGGTGGACAGACTTTTGTCAATACATGGCGGCCCACCTAAAGAATTCCCCGTCCGGCTAAGATAGGTGGCTAGACGAATATCACACCATTCGAATGTGCCGGGAAAACTACGTAACGTTGCAATTGATCTAGCAGGTCTCACGTAAGAAATAGGTCTAGGACAAGTCAACTGACCATAAATTTGGAGACTGTTAATTGAGCATAGGACCAGGTGTTTTACACAAGAAGCAATTAGATTGCGTATGTATTAGAATGTAGTGTCAAACCTGACCTTTGATGTCAAATGTGTTAACGGTCATATAAAGTTTGAGAAGTTTCAACATCAGTGACAGTTAGTGACTACAGAGGGGCGTTCCTAATTTAGGGACAGTAGCTCTACATGTTTGGATGAGGGATTTTTGGAATATGCTAAAAAATAGACCAATGAGAGAGAATGTCTCAAAATGTAGTTGAAGATATTCTATCTTAGAGAGAAGATAGGCGGGACTATCTTGGAGAGATAAAAGAGGATGTATTTGTATGATACGGGACTCACACTCTCGACCAAGACTCAACTCCGGGACGGACTCGCTGTCTCTCGACTAGGACACCGGTCCTAGGCTTATGTCAGCCCTTAGCAACTGAGAACTCCGAGTTCTTATAGTTGAAGATACACGTCAAATTTTTGAGAAGTTGAGACACACAGTTGGAGTGGAAATATAGCATAGCTGATGTTGGAATAGTATGTTTATGTGCTGCAGTACGATAGATATTATATGCCTTGCTTGCTGTTGTAAACAGATGTTGCGAACTGTAGAAGGACTCTGACTCTCACTCTGGACTAGGACTTCGGAGGATTAGACGGAGGATTTGAGTGGTCTCTGAGCTCTGTGCTCCAGTACCGTGTCTCGTCTAGCGCAGGACTTCAACCCCGGTGGTGAAGACACAAAGTTTGAGACTACTACTTGAGACTGGAGTTGAATGGACTTCAGGCACAGTCCCCATGAGAAATTCTCTGTCACACTAAGTGCAGAGCTCGTTACTGTCGCACGTGTCGTTACTGTCACACTGTCGTTACTGTCACACTTATTGTGACACCACTTGCAGAGCGTCAAATACCCTCTGTCACATGTGTAGACACCGACCATAAAGCAGTAATAGCTGTAAAAATAAAGAGAAAGAAAAAACCTACACAAAACTAAGGACGGCATGGTAAGGTAGCAATACACACCAAAATCACAGAAAAATTCAAAAACTACCAGTAGATACTACGACAATAGAAGAAGAATGGGAATTACTCAAAGATGCTATTATACAAGCAGCATGAGAATCATACGGATACAAGAACAAGAGTGTAAAGAAACCAAAAATAATAGCAAGGTGGAATGAAGAAAACAAAAATGTCACAAGAGAAAATAAAACAGAAATATAAGAAATTGGTCAAAAGAAAAAAGCCAAGTAGATTACATAGAATACAAGACAGCAAAAACAAAGGCCAAGATCGCCGAAGACGGATGTGTCGGGCCATTGGCGCAAATTAAACGGTAGCACAGCGCATTTCCATTCTCTGGACTACATCCTGCTGAAAATCTAGTAGGACAATGGTCCTGGTACAAGGAAGATCCAGCAGGAATTTGAGAATGAACGCTGAAGAAGAAGAAATACCAAGAAAATTATTAAAACTGCCAAAATCAACTCATGGAAAGAATATGGACACATGCTCAACGCAGATTATAAAAATACACAAAATAGGTTCTATAAGAAAATTAAGAAAATCTATCTAGATGTACTATGCTGGAGGAAGCGTAGTGTACGTGTGTCGATTCAGTGGCAACAATAGCCCACTAGTCCAGCACGAGACCGACTGGCCGAAGTGCTGTTCATGCTTGAGAACACACAGAAGACCACACGTCCCATCACAATTAATCACATTCAACGTAGGAGTCATGAATTGAGTATTGGATACACCAACTTGAACATGCACTCCTGGGTGTGGAAAAAAGCGTTGAATACAGCTCTCCATTGCACACGGGACAAACATGGAACAAATGTCGGGGAGGGCATTGTTCAAAAGCATGACAGAAGCAGTGTTGAACCCACTGCGAAGCCCCTTGTCAGAGATTCGTATTTCTCCTACGTCTGTGAGTAATATACGCAATGGTGAAGAGTCAAAATACACAGACAGTGCCTGGCGATGGATTGGAAGACCATCTCAAGCGGACGAGACGAGTGCGTGAGAAATGCGCTGGTCAAATCCCAGATCCCCGATGTGTTTGATAAAACAGCACCTCGTCTAGGAAGGTGTATCAATCATGAGTCTAATTTGACCGTCGCCTTTACCCAACATGGCTCATACGGAAGAACTTATGTCTGGGACTTAGGGACACGAAGGGTGGTAATGGAATAGTCGTTCTTCACGAGGAACAGCTCGTTGGCTGCGAAGCGCCTCGTCGGAGATAAGGCAAACAATGGATGACCCAGGCAAACTATCAGCTCCTCTCGTGATATATACCCTCTCTGAGTAGAAGGCTCCTTCAATAAGCATTGCACTAAGCTGAAAACGGTAGCCTCCAGGGTATGAAAGAAAGCTCGGAGAAACCTCCCCACTGCACATAGGAAGTAAGAGCTAATTACTCGTAATTACTGAGGTTCGAGAAGTAGATATTCTGTACAGTCCACAGCCCTGGGTTTCTTAGGTAGTGGTATGACTATTTATGATGTTAGGTGATAAATTGATGAGAAAAAGTAAACATGACTTAAAAGGTCCATTCTAATTATTTCCGTGTTTTTCATTGGTAAGATTTAACTATTTTTTGGCATGCGACTACAAGTATATAAATAGTGCCCAACAAGAACAATCAAAATCAAGTAGTACGAGAATAATCAAAAACATAACGAATGTAATCCTAATGAATTCTGCAAACAGGTTTTCTTACTGGCGAAAGTCATGGCTACAGTGTCCGGAAACAACCCGAAACTAAAGATGATGATATCTGGGGTTGGGGTAATACAAGGCACATGTCAAATGAACGGAAATAGGTACCAGTGTTACCAATCAATAAAGCAAACTATCAAAATAGTTGGGGCTTTTGATGGAATATGGAACAGAAGAATTATTTCTTTTCAAAACGTCGAACCTTATGATGGTATATCTAAAATATCGATTTAATATACATTTTATAAGAAGATTTCTGAGCATCGTATGTGCAGATAGAAAAAACTAATCAGAGTGGTAATGGCGGTCATTTAAACTAACTCTGTTCACTTGAGAATGAAGTGGGTCAAACCACACCCCCACATTACTCTGCGAAATGGGTGATTTTTTAACTTCTGATGGCATGTAAACACAATATTATTTAAAACATTTAAAAACAATATTTAAACATTAAAAAAACACATTTAAAATCGAAATTTAAAAGCAATATTATTGGGCATTTGGCAATCAATTAACGCGTTCTGCGTCCAACAACCAATCAGAAAAACTGACCCACTTCATTCTTATAGTGAACGGAGTTATAACAGAGTTACTTAACAGCAATAGGGGGGGTTGCATTTATTCCCCAGGTGACCCCCTCCCCCTTTCTCTCTTTTATCCGTGTAAATTATCGCGTGATGCGACATAGTTTCTTGAAATATGTAAGAACTGACTGCAATGCACTCTGGGCGAACTATAGGTGCTCAGTCTGTTTTAGCAGAAGCGTAGGTCTATGCTTATCGTTCTCGTTGCCTACTGATTTTCATGCCCAGTAATTCGACTCCTCTCTTGATCTTCTCTACTTGTCCCACACTTGATCTTCTCTACTTGTCCCACACTTTATCTTTTCTACTTGTCCCACACTTGATCTTCTCTACTTGTCCCACACTTGATCTTCTCTACTTGTCCCACACTTGATCTTCTCTACTTGTCCCACACTTGATCTTCTCTACTTGTCCCACACTTGATCTTCTCTACTTGCCCCACACTTGATCTCCTCTACTTGTCCCACACTGGATCTTCTCTACTTGTCCCACACTTGATCAGGAATTTTTCCTGACTCTGTAATACTGATTCGTTCAGGGAATTTTCATTCTCCAATAAACGATCTAGTATGCCTTTCACGATCTCACCCGTGTCCATATTGAAAGTGCCCACCCAAAGTGAACTTGTAGCCAGCGTGTCAGCTCGCTCATTTGTGCGCACCGCAGTATGACCTAGACAATAGTTCCTGAAACACGAGTTCCTGAAGCGCATGTGTATGCAGCTCTTTCACGACGCAACCATCTATTTTGGACCTTCCGAATCACGGACTGAAAAGCGGACACAATAACAGCCCTTTTCCGCGTGGTTTCCGAGAGGCCTCGTAAGGTTGCTATAACTAATTCAACCTCCATTCTCCCCATCGAGGCCAGAACCTTGAAGTGGTGATGGGGCTTAGTTCAGCCATCAGAGGCTGGAAACTAAGACTGGTCGGGCACTCCCACTCGAGCAGGACGATAGTCCGGCCCAAGTAAGCAGAGTGCTGAAGACGGAGGCAACCAGCCAAAAGGCGCACAGATAATCAGGTTGCCACGCATAAAACACAATGGAAACATGTCTGCATCTAATAAACGTTATGGTGCCTGCCCTGTGGCGGACGTTCAGGCAGGGACGGTGCCGGGCCCTATACCTCGAAAGGGCCCAACCTCAGTTACTGGAAGTCCTTCTCAATTGCCCCGAGGAGCCAGGAGGCAAGGGAATAGAGCTACTGGCCAAACAAACAAACGACCAATAAAAATAATGCACTGGAATGCTGAGGGTGTCAACAGTAAAAGAGATGGATACAGCAAAAAATTGGAACTTGAAAATGTCCTCAGTGAAGAACAAGTTAATATTTGCTGTATCCAAGAAACAGCCCTCAGCAGCGACATAGCCTTCAAAATCAGAGGCTATCAGTGCTACCGATCTGACCGAAAAGACAGGCGAAAGGGTGGAATTCTGACACTAGTTAAAAACAATATCAGCGCATGTCAGCTGGAAGTATACATGGACGGGGCAGAATACCAGATGCTCCACCTAAAAACAGACAGTGCAGAATTCCATCTCCTGAACTACTACTGCCCAAATGATAAACCATTGGCACTAGACACAATTCCAGATAAAGAAAGGCTTATGGTGTGTGGTGACTTCAACAGCCACTCTCAGAGCTGGGGCTACGATCATATCGACAAGAGAGGTGAGGAACTTGAGGGCTGGCAGGATGAAAATAATCTCATTCTTATTAACCAGCCAGCTGACTCACCAACCTTCTACTCGAGAGCATGGCACACCACCTCTACACCAGACCTGGCATTCTACTCACCAGGCCTGGAATGGAACATCACACGTGTCGTTGGAAAGCATCTTGGGGGTAGTGACCACAGACCAGTATTTCTGGAAATTCACAATGAATATACCAAGGACAGCAGCACGCTCACTAGGTGGAACTATAAGAGGGCAGACTGGAAAATGTACCAGCATTTAACCAGTGTTCTAGCTAAGGACATGAACTTGGACAAAGACATCAATAGAGCAGTGAGTGAATTTAATAGATGTATACTACATGCTGCTAGTAAAACCATACCCAGGGGGGCACGCAAAAACTACAAACCCTACTGGAATGATGAACTGGAAAAGCTGCAAAATGAGATGGAAACATCTAGAAAGCAGGCTGAGAACAGACCTAGCCAAGAACATCACAACAAATATCAGCAAACAAAGGCTAAATTTCAAAGAGCCAAGTTACAAGCCAGACGGAACAGCTGGAAAGAAAAAACAGAGTCGCTGAACCTAGAAAGAGATACTAGGAAATTATGAAAACTTGTAAAACAACTAAATGATGAAGGTACAGGGAGAAATACCAGGATCACACTTTATAAAGATAAAAACATTTTAACAGGTAAACATGCAGCTGATTACTTTGCAGATTCCTTTGCAGAAGACAATAACGTCAAAGTCAGCCCAGACAAACAACAGGAGGTTCGAGCGAACCAGCAAAACATTGGACAAGACGAACCTATACCTGAAGTCATGGAGGCACCAATCACAATGAGAGAACTGGAGCATGCAATATCCAAATTGAAAATGAAAAAGTCCCCTGGAGCTGATGGAGTGTCCAATGAAATGATTAGAAACCTGGGAATTGCAGCAAGAGCAAAGCTGCTGCAGATCTTTAACACAAGCTGGTCCACAGGTAATGTACCACAGGCATGGAGAGAAGCAATAATGATATATCTCCTCAAATCAGGAAAAGATGGCAACACAGTCTCCAACTACAGGCCCATCAGCCTCACAAGCTGTCTATGCAAAACACTGAAACGCATTATCAATCTTAGGATGCAGTGGTACCTTGAAAGTGAAAACCTTCTGGTATCACAGCAAGCAGGTTTCAGACAGTGCTACTCTACTGAAGATCAGGCAACCTACCTCTCCCAAGAGATTGAGGATGCCTTCCAAGATAAGAAACTGGTACTAGCAGCATGGATAGACCTCAGGAAAGCATTTGATAAGGTCTGGAAAGAAGGGCTCCTAAAGAAATTGCGAAATTGCAGGGTTAGCTTAAGAATGTACAAATGGGTAAAAGCATACCTGCATAATAGAAGAGCCAGGGTACAATTAGATGGTCGCAAAAGCAAGAAAGTCCTACTGCGTCATGGAGTCCCCCAGGGAGGAGTCCTGTCACCCACACTTTTCTTGGTTTACATCAATGACCTAGTTGCTGAACTACCACACGGGATCAAAGTGGCAATGTATGCTGACGACCTGGTGATCTGGTGCACAGAAGAACATGCGACAGTGGCCACTAAACAAATACAAAGAGCTATCGATGCTCTTACCTTATGGGCTAATAGATGGTGCGTCAGCATTAACACAGATAAGTGCAGCACTACACTTTTTACCCTCTCACCAAAACAAAAAGCCGGTCATATCAAAATAGATGGAGAGCTCTTGAAAGAAGACAAACAACCCACATACCTCGGAGTTACTTTTGATGATAAACTGACATGGAAGCAGCACATAAACAAAGCAACAACAAAAGCCAGGAGGAAGTTAGCTATCCTGAGAAAACTAAGTGGAACCACATGGGGAGCCAGTGGGAATATACTCAGTAAAGTTTACCAGCA
The DNA here is from genome assembly GCA_034231615.1 of Meghimatium bilineatum. Lineage (NCBI taxonomy): Eukaryota > Metazoa > Mollusca > Gastropoda > Stylommatophora > Philomycidae > Meghimatium > Meghimatium bilineatum. Next base: position 7,970,858 of record CM067298.1, read on the forward strand.
AGGCATAAGACCACACCTGGAATATGGTTCAGCTGCGTGGTGTCCTGCATCAAACACCACATTACAAGATCTAGATAAAGTGCAAAACCAGGCACTTAGAATAATGTTGGGAGCAATGAAATCAACACCCATAGCAGAGATGCAGAAAATGGGAAGAATGCAAACACTTGGCGAACGCAGAGACACAAAAGTACTAATTCAAGCAGAAAAGTTTCAGTGTATGCCAAGTCATCTAATGAAGGAAAGATTCCAAAACCTAGCAATGGGGCGACTGAAAAGAAGCAGCTTTATCCATCAAGCTGAACGACTCCATAGACAACTTACAGACCTACCTGAAGTTGACAGCCCCTTAAGGTCTGTACCAGAACAAACCCCATGGAGTGAAAGGCATGAAATGCCAATATACATTCAGACCCATGTGAAAGGAATACTAAGCGAGGACGAACAGAACAGTGTGCAGCGGAGGACAGTCACCCACAGTTTGGGGTGCAAAGGGAACGCATTGCTCTAGGCGGACCCAGGGTTAGCAGATAACCAAGATCCCAAATGTACCTCCACGCGGTGCACCCTGGAAACAGAAATACAGCAGCTCGAGCTGATTCTGGCCAAATCATTTGGGGATCGTGTCCGAAAATGTGGAGGTAGCAGATGGAAAGAGATTTGCCTGCACACGGACAGACATATCTCCGACACCACCAGCATCACCACATATAGCGACACTGTCGACATACAGTGAAGCTAGTCAGTCCAGTCCAAACATTGGAGGGGCGGCCAATGTAAAATGCACGTAAAGGTAGATACATGGCGAGAGACATACTCGTAGATTTCATACCGAGTACAATGAAACAATGAAAGGGCAGAACAGCGCTAGAGGGCAGCGCGAACTGCAAATAGAAAGTGAAAAGTCCCTAGGAAAGGGGGAGCTACAAGCTCCGTCAGCTCGAGACGGGCTTCTAGTTACCTGAGTTCCTTACAGGCAGAGACCCAGACCCATACACTGGCGTTTGGTAAAGCAAGAAGACCTAACCCAACTCTAATGTCGAGCCTTCCTAAACCGGAAATATGCTCGCGAGAGAAAGGGTTCTGTACCCAATGGGCTTAGGCAAGAAAGTGACAACGAGGGTAGTCCTGGCCCACCTCTACTGTCAATGTTTCCTATATCGGAAGTACACTTGCAGAGAGAAAGGGTTCCGTACTCGATTCGCTCAGGCACAAAAGGGACAACGATTTAGCCCTGGCCCAACTCTACTGTCAAGTTTTCCTACACCGGATATACATTTGAAGAGAGAAAGGGTTCAGTACCTGATGGGCTCAGGCGCTATTGGGACAAGGACGCTCAGCTCGAGAACGCCTTGCTCTCAAACGCGTGGTGTGAGACTCGAACTTGGACAAGGGGTACACGTCGGTGAATGACACCTCGGCTAAGAGGGCGAAAGAGCCAGGGTCCAACTCCTCTGTCGAGTTCTTCCCCTTAAGGAACCAGGCTCACGGATGAGAAACGGTTCAGTACCCAATGGGCACAGGCACAGCACGTCCAATTACACGAGGCAAGTTCATAGACAGTGGAACACCTCGTTTGAGTCAGACTAAGAGCAAGAAAATCGTCTGGGCGAAGAGTCTCCACTACGCGTGCCTGGAGACAGATATAGAGGCTGTCACAGGCTAAGGGTAGCCCACCCGAATTGTCAAGGCATGCCGAAATCTGATGTGCTAGGCCTACAAGGCGCATAACGGTGGCACAACGTAATCACGCTCCCGACGGAAATCGCACGGATGTCCGTGATGGTTACAATGGAGCGAACGAAAAACAAACAAACAAACAAACCCTCAGTTTCCTGGACGAGGAATATCCACAAGATATATGGGTCAGAGTATACACAGATGGGTCAGCACAGAATGCTGTGAGGAATGGAGGTGCAGGTGTATATATAGAATATCCACACAAGCCTAGAGATACAATCAGAACACCAAAAGGAAAATTCTGCAATAATTATGATGCAGAAATCCAGGCAATTACTGTGGCAGCTAAAAAACTGCTGAACTCCAACTCTGACCTACAGCCTGTGGTATTCCTGACAGATGCAAGGTCAGTGCTTCAAGCTCTCCAGTCTGGAAAACTAACAGACTTGAAAAAACTACTTAGCGAATTGTCTTACCAGTATAGGGTAACCATGCAGTGGATACCCTCTCACTGTGGAATACCAGGAAATGAAAAAGCAGACCAACTGGCTAAGGAAGGTGCTGCCGAAGATCAACCAGATATACCAATCACCTACCATCAGAAAAAACAGATGATCAAGTCAATAAGAAAGCCACAAACACCAACACAAGATGACTATCACATTATGAACAGATCAGAACAAGTTATAATTCTACGTCTCAGAACAGGACACAACCGACTCCGCAGTCACATGTATACAAAGTTCAAGATTGGCAACACGGCCATGTGTACATGTGGACAGGCAGTACAGAGTACCAAACATATACTTCAAGAGTGTTCTGAGCATGAAACGCTGAGGCAGACATATTGGCCAGAGGAAACAACACTGGAATCAAAGCTCTATGGGACACTGTATGAACTACAAAAGACAGTGAGTTTTATTAAGGAGACAGAATTGCAGATATAGACATGTTTCAAGTGAACGAAAGAAGAAGAAACCTCCATTCTCATACTGGAGGTTGTTGCCACATAAATTCCTCTCTGTTCGGTCATGATCTTCCTCACACTCTAACAGTGAAGCACCATATCCTTACCACGAGAAGAGGATGTTGTGAATACAATATCACACAAAATAAAATTGAGGGGAAAATCAACATAAGTAATCTGTAAGAGAAGATACTGGATAGACTGAGATCCTGGCATGGGGAAAAATCAGCACCGAAAATAATATACACAGTACTGCGGATAAAATGTGGCATTAAGTCATCATCATGTGCCGTGCCGACTGACGTAGGCGATTACATATTTCAACAGCTCTCTATTTAGAGTATCTTTTTTTTTTTATCAGGATCGTTGTTTACTCTTTGCTGTGCCAAGAGGTCTAATTATCTAATATTTTCTCAAGCTATATCCTCGATCCCTTATAACGTGTAAAATAAAAACACAACATTTTCTCTTTCTGATTCTTGATTAGAAACGTGTATTTCCCGTGGGGCACTCCCATAAGTTCTCCTCCCTCCGTCCCAGCAGCCATCCCAATTTATGTAGACTCCAGTAAGTTCCAGTAAGGTGTTGATTGTATGATCTTCGGGACATTCCAAAAAATTTACTTTTCCTTCCCTAACTTCTAGATACTCCCATTTTTTACATTCTCTGTATATGTACGTTCTCAGCCTCATTGACATCATCTTCATCTTGAAATGAATTTATTGCTGCCTTCATTAAGTCTGCTTTATCTCTTCTCAGCAATGTGCCGTCTATCGTCGCATTGTCTGCCAATAAGTCGGCTCTCTCGTTTCCTCTGACCCCAGCACGACCAGGGCAGTATATCCATGTAATGCTCTGGACAATTGAGTTGTTCAATACGTCCCACCATTCTTTTCTCAGCATGTACTGTTCTATCTTGCGCACCATGCTTTGAGAGTCTGTGAGTATTACCGCGTGTGTTGATGTATCAGTTATCAACCAATTAAGTGTTGTTGTAACTCCCTCTATCTCCATCCGCATGCTCGATGTGACAGTAGAATATGCTGAAGATTTCTCAACCAACTTCACGTAGTTTCTGCATCTCATTCTGATAGTATTAAATAACCACCATCTCTCATTTGACTATTTCAGCACTTTATCCTGAATTTTTGTGTGCTGCCTATGGTAGTCCTACTATCAGCGTTATTTCATAGAACCATATATCTCTTGTCTCTACTTTTACATTATTATCATGTGTATTTATTGCTAGCGGGAATTGAATCAGTCAGTTATAACGGCACCGAATCGCCTGGCAACAAAAATTAAACGGGTTTTTCCTTACTTGACTAACCGCATCTCCAAAAAAGATGCTATATTGTCAAGACATTTAAACTATATACTCAAGTCACTGAGAAAGGACCAGTCGAGACAATGACTATTACAAGTACAACGAACATCCCGTACAAGTATAGACGTATCCTCAGTAACATAAACATATAACATCCGTATTCGTTCTATAAGGACCAATAGGTCTTCTTGTAAACATAAATAACATATAGACAGTACAATTTTGCTTCACATAATTGCTTATACAAGAAAATTCAAATATGAAGCATAGGGATAAATTAAAGCGTGTCTTGATTGGTCAGTTCTCAGCGACTTGAGTACACAGTTTGAATGTCTTGATAATATCGTATCTTTTTTTTTTGAAGATGCGGTTAGTCAAGTACGGAAGATCCCGTTTACTCTTGTTGCCAGGCGACTCGGTGCCGTTAAAACGGACTGGTTAAATTTCTATTGGTATCAAGAATTTTTAATTTATCCTCATGCTTCCTACTTGAATTTTCTTATTTATTGCCGAAGACTTGGTGCTATTGTTGCACAAAGTAAAACATATGAGCCTGTCGACTTTTGTCATAGGCTAAATCAGTGTTTCCCAACGTGGGAACCACGCCCCACGGGGCAATTATATTGTTCATGGGGGCAAATAACCGGGGGGGGGGGGGCAATACTATAATTATTTTATATTATAAATATATATATGTTACATAAGGGGGCATCAGAATTTTAGAAAGGTCATCATGGTAAACAAAAAGGTTGGGAAGAAACACTGGGCTAAATGGTATGGCGTCGTTGGATATCTGGTTAGTTGTAACAATGACGGACAGTAGTTATAGTCATGAAATCGAAATACACTGTATGATGATACACTTAATGTACACCACAGCCCACAAGATGCATTTAAATATATCATTTTCGAAGTTTTTGCTACTTGTCTTCAATTTGACTATAACTATATATGCCCATGTGCAGTTTAGCACCGCGACAAATAGCATACAAACATCGCACAGAAAGGACATCTCCAGAGAACCCTTCCACCCCTGACGCGGCAAGGCAAACAAGGGACACAGCGTATAGATAGACAAATAGAAAAATATGTGTCAAGAAAGTAAACAGGGTTGCCATTTTGGTGCTTTACAAATTAATTCTGATGCTTTATCACGCTATCTTGTGCCAAACGTTATAAGTAGTACTTATAAGTAGTAATGCGTGATACACTAATAATGTCTTGTTTTTTTCTATTGCTCAACTTCAGCTTTGTGTGAGTTTTAATGATTTTATTTCGTCGAAAATATTTTTGTTGAGCTAAAGAAAGTAAATTACCATTTGCTTTCTACTACACCACACAGTATTTAACTTGTTTTTGAAGCCAATGAACGATTACTACAATCTCGTTCTGACAATGCAGTTAAACGATAGTGGGCAAATGTGACTGCCATTGTCTGTTGGAGAATTGACATTCGTTCCAGCATCTTCCATGTGACTATAAAACCATTTAATTTTTACACTTATATTTATTACAATGTCAGCAAGAATTAACTTTAGCAAATCTATGTAAGAGAAGAATGGCTTAGTGTTTCAAGATTTAACAAGTGATAAATAATATGTTGATAGAAACAACACTAAATGCTATTGTAAATAAATATTAAATAGCGGCGAGTTTGAAATATATTGAGAATTGAGATACACGGGCAAAGCACAAGAAAGCTTAACAATAATTAAGTTAAATAATACAAGACTTTCATTGAACACACTAAAAAATGATGTAGAAGCATATCTTTGTTCATAACACAACAGTGTTCGCCCGTGTGTTGCCGGGGCCCGAAAGGGGAGTAAAGAATAGCAACACTGTTTACCTTCCACGAATGTCGTAAAAGGCGACTAAGGAGGTTATGGGATGGAGTTGGCTGTCCCATCCCATATAGGGTCACTTACCCAAAGCCATGTTGAAGTCGGATGTGTCAGGCCGAAAGGCGCAGATATCGCAGCAATGCTGTAAACCATGACACAACGCATTCCGTTCTCCGGACTACATCCTGCTAATCTGCAGGAGTTTGAGAACGAACGTAGAAGAAGAAGAAGACAACAGTGTTACATGCGCACAATAAATCAGAGTTCTCGAGTTCGAGCAATGGGATATTGCTGCATGTAATTCTTGAATGTTGTTGAAACCCATCATTTCTGCTACGAAATTATAACTAAAATAATTTTTCTGAGAAAAGGCAACAGCACGAGCTTTCCTTTTTTTAAAGTTTTAAGCGAAAATAACAATACACCAGGTACCGGTCGGAAAATGTGTATCATGTTTGTTTGTTTGTTTTGCTTTCGCTCCATTGTAACCAGCACGGATATCAGTGCGATTTCCGCCGGGAGCGTGATTACGTTGTGCCACCGTTATGCGTCTTGTAGGCCTAGCACATCCGATTTCGGCATGCCTTGACAATTCGGGTGGGCTACCATAGCCTGTGACAGCCTCAATATCTGTCTCCAGGCATGCGTGTATGTGGTGACTCTTCGCCCAGACGATTTTTGCTCTCGCCTGTCATGCACGAGGTGTTCCACTGTCTATGAACTTGCCTCGTGTAATTGGACGTACTGTGCCTGTGCCCATCGGGTACTGAACCGTTTCTCATCCGTGAGCCTGGTTCCTTAAGGGGAAGAACTCATCAGAAGAGTTGGACCCTGGCTCTTTCGTCCTCTTAGCTGAGGTGTCATTCACCGACGTGTACCCGTTGTCCAAGTTCGAGTCTCACACCACGCGTTTGAGAGCAAGGCGTTCTCGAGCTGAGCGACCTTGTCCCAATAGCGTCTGAGCCCATCAGGTACTGAACCATTTCTCTTTGCAAGTGTATTTCAGGTATAGGGAAACTTGACAGTAGAGTTGGGTCAGAACTGCCATCGTTGTCCCTTTTTTGCCTAAGCCCATCGGGTATGGGACCCTTTCTCTTCGCGAGCATATTTCCGGTTTAGGAAGGCTCGACATTAGAGTTGGGTTAGGACTTCTTGCTTTTCCGAACGCCAATAATTGGGTCTGGGTCTCTGTCTGTAAGGAGCACAGGTAACTAGAAGCTCGTCTCGAGCTTACGGAGCTTGTAGTTCCCTTTTCCTAGAAACTTTCATTGTACTCAGTATGAAATCTGTTTGTCTCTCGTCATACATCTACCTTTACGTGCATTTTACATTGGCCGCCCCTCTAATGTTCGGACTGGACTGACTAGCTTTACTGTATGTCGACAGTGTCGCTATATGTAGTGATGGTGGTGGTGTCGGAGATATTGTCTTTCTCTTATGCAGTCAAATCTCTTCCCATCTGCTACCTCCACATTCTTGGACACGATCCCCAAATGATTTTGCCAGAATCAGCTCGAGCTGCTGTATTTCTGTTTCCAGGGTGCACCGCGAGGAGGTACATTTGGGATCTTGGTTATCTGCTAACCCTGGGTCCGCCTAGAGCAATGCGTTCCCTTTGCACCCCTGTGTATCACGACAAGTGTATACAATAAACTGTACATAATTAAAGTCTGAAGTTTCTCATTTAATCCTAGTCATATGTACGTGCCATTCTCTTTAACTATATGCGTAACAGGCTGCTGCCGAGAAACCTTGAATTAGTTTGGATGTCAAATATGGAATAAAATATATGGTGAACTTAAGTGCTGATTAAGTATAAACTATACACGAATTCTCTGGCAAAAATTGGATCATATATTTCTGGCGAAAGTTTGTTTTAACCGTCAATATCATATATGTACATCCAAAGATTGATACAAAAACTGAATTTGCAGAATATCCTCTTGCATTTTTTGCTTCCAAATTTTTTTTTTTTTAAATTGAAGACTTTTCTGATAGTAATCATGGAATAGCTGGAATAACAATAATTGTAAAATTGATTCATATTAATAAATTAAGATGCAATATCTTGTAACATTTGAAAGGGTTAGTGCCCTCGTCATAAAATTTTTATACCAACACTGTGCTACCAATGTCAAACATGGTCTTTAACAGCTTCGCAGCAAAGAAAAATCATCACATGTGAAATGAAGTGTCTGAGAAATGCTGCAATGGTTACCAAACTAGACAAAATAAGAAATGAAGAAATTAGGAAAAGATGTGGTATATCATGTATTTAATATATTGAGAGATAGCAAGTAAAGTGGTTCGGTCACCTTATGAGAATGAAACCAAACCAAATACCAATAAGAACATATAACACAAGAATATCCGGGAGTATGGCCAAAGGTAGACGAAGGAAACGGAAGATAGAAAACATCAAGATAGACTTGAACAAACATGGAATAAATGCAACTTCGGCGACACATCTGGCCTTGGAACAGCTTAAGCTCCCACCCCTACGCTTAACGGGATGTGTGAATGCGATCAACAATCATGAGATGGGAGCAAAAAATAGCAATACCGTTTACCTTCCATGCATGTTGTAAGAGGCGACTAAGGAGGTTATGGGATGGAGTTGGCTGTCCCATCCCATATAGTGCCAGTGACACAAAGCCATGCTGAAGTTGGATGTATCAGGTCGAAAGGCGCATATATCGCAGCAATGTTGTAAACCATGACACAGCGCATTCCGGACTACATCCTGCTAATCTGCAGGAGTTTCAGAACGAGTGCAGAAGAAGAAGAAAAAAAAGAAGAAAACTGTTTGTGCTTTTTTTGGTTGAAAAATATATTGCCGCCTAGTACTTTTTAGGCACAATACTAGTGCTTTAACGACGAAACGAGATGGCAACTATGAAAGTTATGTTTTCTTTTCTATATCCGGTTGGAAGTTAATGGTGGCGAAGGTAATCCGTCAGAAATTATTTAATATAATATCTTGTGTCATCAACATATTTTGACTTGTTTACAACTGTTCACGCTCATTAGTTGATAGTACTTGTTTCTTAAACTATAATATTAAATTTTGTTATACTGTAATATTAATTTTTATTTCCAAAGTATTTTAATGTCTCTTACTCTTTACAAATAAATATGACGTAGGCTTTGTACAAATTTATATCATAATCATAGCACTAGAAAATGTTATGGGAAAATGACATTGAGTTGTCTTAACCATGGGAACCCTGACCAACCGACCCTTAAAACTCCTTCCACGGAGCAAAAAACAAAATTCAACAGATCTTAGTCTATTTTGAAAGAAACGGTTAGAAGAAAGACATTAGAATTTCAATAAAATGAATAGGGCCTACTGTTACTGAGAAATATAGATTCATATACCACAATTAAAATTCAAGCAGAGTAGGCTGGCTACTCCTGCTTTTTGTGTGTCAATCCCCTCCCAGCATGTTTCACTGTAGCCCCCTCCTTTAAGTTTAGACACAGACATAAATATGACATGTGGTACAATAAATTAAAAACTGCATCTATGATTTGTGATTTCATGATTTGGAGTGGACGGAACACACTCTGAACAGGGTCTGGGATAGGCGTCCACTTACACTCCAGTCAAGACTGGAATGTACCATAACAACCTCTGATAGTATCCTGATACTAAGCTTGGCGCATCTGCTGTTTCGTCCACCATTGTGACTTTTAGGGGGGTTAAAAGGATTAGATTAGAATTGGGAGGGGGGAGAAGGGTTAGAATCAGTGTTTAGAATTAATAATTAATTCTTGTCTAAGGTGTGAATAGATATGATTGGTTTTTCAAGGGAAATCCGTAACGTTATATAGCCCAATGGTGGACGAAACAGCATTTTTACCCTAAGCTTCTTGCAGCAACATGCACAATGACAAACACACCAATCTAATTGCAGTTGCAACACCTTCAGAAGGTACCCGCCGTCAAACAAAGCTTGCTATAGAGCGCAACCGAGTGCTTGGCGGTATACACAAGTCTCTCCTTCCTTGTCTTGTCTACACAACACACCTTCTTGTCTAATCTTGATTCCCTCACCAAGGATCCTAAATGGTGAGGTGGTATATCTCTCATGAGTGGATCAGAACCCTGCCTAATCTAATGTCCCAGCTGCAGCAAGAGTGCCTTGCAAACTGACATTGCACCCACAGTCAGAACATATCCTAATTTTGAGATACTGGAAGTAAGGTCGAGAAAACTCATGGGAAATCTGGAAACTCTATGCTGGGAAGAATCGTGAAGCCATAGGATGCAGGGCGTGACACATTTCTCAGCAAATACTCAGCCACAGAACAAAGGATAAAGTTCTGCTTCTCTAGTGCTTGTGGCTAGCAACACTGTTTACCTTCCATGCATGTCATAAGAGGCGACTAAGGAGGTTATGGGATGGAATTGGCTGTCCCATCCCATATAGGGCCAGTGACCCAAAGCCATGCTGAAGTTGGATGTGTCAGGCCAAAAGACGCAGATATCGCAACAATGTTGTAAACCATGACACAACGCATACCGTTCTCCGGACTACATCCTGCTAATCTGCAGGAGTTTGAGAACGAACGCAGAAGAAGAGGATTTTGAAAGAGTATGAGTCAATATTGGGAATGAGGATGGGCATGGCCCGTAGAGAACCTGTGACAAAGATTTCAAAAAAGAGCAGTGAACCAACATAGAACTGGAATCATCAGCCGTTATACCCTGAGAGATTTAATGAAGCGGAGATCTGAACACCTAAGTCCGATGTGCGAAGAGGATAATCAACAGACCTAATACTAGTCATACTCATGCAGATTGGCAGTGATTATTGGTCCTTCTTTATCAGCTGGTCACTTCTGTTGTTGACTATGATTTAGGAATCCTCACAACCTGCAATGCAAGTGTCTAGAACATGTGCAGAATCAGATGTCTTCACCTGCACCAGGAATGCCCCATTGTGAAAATGTGTCTTATGCATGGATACATTCTCGTCATGCACTTGCTCAAACTAAACCATACATGCATGCCACTGCAGACAAGAGACACTGCTGTCACTCCACAAAAATATCAGACATAAAAGGTAGCAAGAATTAAGCGTGGCATGTCATAGATGGCACAAAAGCTGAAAGGAATATAGATGTGTTTGCCATAGTTTTGACCATACTGACAGGAGAATGGTTACTTTTTCGTATCTAATTGATCAAACCATAACACTGGCTTTCACATGCTGACAACTCTGGAGATATCATTGTGTGAAATAATGTGTTAACTGATGGTTCTGTCATAGTGGAAGGTCTGGTTGGGGCTTTCCATATTCAAAATATATCCTGAGTTGACTTCACATGGCATATTATCTCCAACTGCATGAGCTTTGACTGGTTTATTGTTTTAATGTGTCTGCTTTTACAGGGAATAATTCATGTGACTCAAGTGTTTGGAATAATAATGTGAAAATCTTTGAAGTAACAAAAGTAAACATTGTTCTTATGGAAGTTACTCTTTAGAAGTTAGGCTAAAGAGTAGACTCTTTAGAGTAGGGTTCTCTTCATTAAGGTGCAAAAAAATCCATAAAAGTAGAAATCCCATTACAGCACAACAATCAGTTTCAGAAATGAAATTTGTTGATGAACGGAACCAATAATCTTCATATCTTGATTTAACTCACACTTGTGCTCCCTCCACTTGAAGTCAGAAGAAAGCTTTAATTTCTGGAACTGCATCTTTATATAATTTTGAGTGTAGTAAGTGGAAGGTTTTTGCTTCTAACTTGTGCAGCATGTTTATTTGTCTGATAACATATTTTTGCTGCAAACTATTGTCCTAGAAAAATCCTTAAAATTTCAATAGGCCTTACTATATGAAGAAATATCCTATATTCTGGAATGTTCTTAGATCTGTTGAACAAATGTTGAGTATACTGTACACATGGGTACAAACATTTTGGTATGAGACCAACCTGAATAAAATTTACTTGATAAAATATGTAGAATACACTCCCTTCCACTTTTACAGGTTGTAGCTTGACCCAAAGATGAACCAGGAACATTACTACAACTATCATGATTTATACTGCTAATACTATTGTATTCATTCAAGTGATCATTTGAATCTAATTGATCGTCATCAAGCACAACTTGTTCAGCTGTTGGATTTCTAGAACCAAAAAATCCTAATTTTCAGCATTTCATTTAATCTTAAATACATTTAGCAAACACAAAATATCAACACACGATTGCCATTTTATCAAGGTACAATCCCACAATGCAATGTATGTCTTGTGAAGTCGGTCTTGTCATGTCCTAGACACAAATGTTGCGAAGCATCATAGGGAGCCTAAGATTTTCTAATGCAAATGTGTTCTTGTAATACCATGTTGTTGTAGTATGTCTCTGATGCTATCAATCCATCTTCCTCTAGGTCTTCCTCTCACTCTGTACCCAGATATTCTTCTGTTATAGGCTACAGCTAGGATGCGATCTGGTTCCATTCCCATAAGGTGATCAAACCACCTAATCTGTTGTCTTTCTATATATTTGATGTCATCATTTCTAATGTGGTTTGTTCTTTGACACCAACGATCTTCCTTAGACATCTCATCTCACAGGTTGTGAATTCAGTAAAAAAAATTTAATGAAGTCATTATTACAACAGCGTGTTGCCGGAACCTGAGAGGGGAGCAAAGAATAGCAACACTCTTTACCTTCTATGCATGTTGTAAGAGGCGACTAAGGAGATATGGGATGAAGTTTCTAAAAGAAACGAACCTCAATATAACTGCCTGTCATCTACTGAGATTTTCTGTTGCATGGGTGATTTGTCTAGTGGGCCATTAGTGAGATCCACAGATGCAAATCATGCGGACATTTTACATAATTTTCAGGATTTATGGTCCAGGGAGTTAAAGGCATCAACAGAAAATTATTTAAGATAAAAAGGTGAGATAATAGTTACAATTGTATATTTTGTGTCAATTATGAGAATAAGTAACTTATTCATATCATGGAGTTATTGTTTCTATTACGCAGACATGGGGAAGTTCATGAAATCTGGCAAAGTTGTTCTTGTTCTGGGTGGACGATTTGCAGGAAGGAAAGCCATCATTGTAAAGGTATTCCAAATATATATCATTTAATGTTTATGGATTGAGTGATACTAATGCTTGTCTTGCTGTAACCCAAAAGAGAAGCAAAGAATAGCGACACCCATCAGACATGTCATAAGAGGTGACTAAGGAGGTTTGGATGAAGAGTAGTCTGTCCCGTACCATAGAGAGTCAGTTACCCATAGGCCATGTTGATGTTGAATATGTTACGCTGAAAGGTGTAGATATCGCAGCTAAGCAAAAAAGCATAACATATTCCTTTCTCTGGACTACATTCTGGAAATCTGCAGGAGTTTAAGAATAAATGCAGACAAATGTTATGATAATCAGTAGTCAGATTTTTACCATATCTTGAAGTGATGAATCTTGAGTTTACAGATGTTAGGGAAATTTGTGGTAAATAGTGTTATATATCAAAGCAACTTAATGCAGGTCTCTGGATATCAGGTAACCATTAGAAGAAAGAAGTAGCGACTTCTGCCTGTGTTATAGAACTTCATGAAAGACTGCCTTTTTTTGTACCTCCACAGAAGTACGATCCCATATGGGACCTGAACTAAAGCAATATTCTTTTTACAGCAATGGAAGCCTCATAAATGCATTACACAGTATCCATCGTTGTTGTTTCAATCTTCAAGAATTAAGAACAATTATAGGCCACACAAGTATCAGTGGGAATAAAAGTGCTGATAAACTGCCAAAAAAAGAGAGCAAGTATGCCCAAACCAGGATTTGCCACCAACTTTTTAACAGCAAACACATCTGCAACAACTGTAAACATTAGTTGGACCACTGACTCACAAGAAAGAGCACTATATGCAGACATGACCCAAACACATCCACATGACCGCATAAATATGCTACATTTCAAAGATCAAACCACAATATTTAGGCTGCGAACAACACATGTACAACTTACCAAACACATACAAAGAGTTACTACAGACCATACAGCAACAGACAAGAATAGGAAACAGTAAAACATCTTATTGAATGCCTTGCACTACAAGACCTACGAAAACAACTGTTACAACCAAACCCCACTCCATCACTAGCAACCTTTATACAGACACAACACATCTGAAGAACACATATACTTACCACCACCTGATACAGGAAAGAAAAAATGAAAGTTCACAACCCTGGGGATCCTATAAGTAAGAACAATTAGCTCTTACTTCCATTGCACAATGGAGTGGTTTCTCCAGAGCTTTATTTCATCCTGAGACTTCCCGGTGTGAATGCTTTGAGAAGTCTCCTACCCAAAGGAGTTCAATTTTATGGGTGTTGGGACTTTTCTACCTTTCTGCAACATGCAGAGGAGTACTTAACATGAGCCTTTCCTGCCAAGCATCAAATGTTTTCAGTTTCAATGCTTGTTCTAGTAAGTCAATAGTCAGACCTTTCAAGTTAACTAGCGAGATAAAACATCAATGTCGAAAAACAACCATATACTGGAAATGCAAGAGCTGGGGTAACACAACTCAGATGTAAAAATGGATGGAAATAAATACAAGTGTTAACTAATATTTGTAAATAAAATATGACGGCGAAAAACCTATTTACAAGTAATAACACTTGTAAATATTTCTGTTCATTTTTATCTACTGTGAGTTTACTGTTAGCATTTCCGATAAATTAATCCTACATATTGAATCTATTAGTTTATATGATTTGTTATGCTACTCATCATTTGACTGGAAAATCTTGGGTAAATAATCAGATACAGCCTCAGTGTGTTCTAGTTGTCAGGGTGCTAAGGGTGACACTTCTGAACGGTTCAATGCAAGAAAAAAAAACCTGTTATATTTCAATAATAATTCTTCTTCTTTCGTTCACTTGAAACATGTCTATATCTGTAATTCTGTCTCCTTAATAAAACTCACTGTCTTTTGTAGTTCATACAGTGTCCCATAGAGCTTTGATTCCAGTGTTGTTTCCTCGGGCCAATATGTCTGCCTCAGCGTTTCATGCTCAGAACACTCTTGAAGTATATGTTTTGCACTCTGTGCTGCCTGTCCACATGGCCGTGTTGCCAATCTTGAACTTTGTATACATGTGACTGCGGAGTCGGTTGTGTCCTGTTCTGAGACGTAGAATTATAACTTGTTCTGATCTGCTCATAATGTGATAATCATCGTTCAATAATAATAACTTTTTCTCTCATAAATTTCTGCATTATTTCCATCAGAACTATGATGAAGGAACACAAGATAAACCCTACGGCCATGCCCTTGTTGCAGGCATTGACAGATATCCAAGGAAAGTAACACGAAGCATGGGCAAGAAAAAGCTAAAGCAGAGATCAAAGGTCAAGTCCTTTGTGAAGGTTTACAATTATAATCATCTTATGCCCACACGGTCAGTTTTTAAATTAAGACTTGGACTAATATCTTTGTTTACCCTGACACGGGCATTTTTATGTTTTTATGCACATGACATGTTCTGTTTTCTGGACCATCCTGCTAATCTGCAGGAGTTTGAGAACAGACACACAAGTTCTTGATATCACATCTCATGGATATTTTGAAAGTTATAGATCTTTAAAATATGTAATGCTTTAGCTTGTTTTGTGTTTTGGCGAAGGTTTTTGTTCACATTAGCATTGATTTGATTTTGTCTGTTATACCACTTATCATTCATAACACTTTTTACTGGCTATATTTTAGCAGGTATTACTACAGCCCCCTGACATGCTGGGATTTAGATCATTACTTTTTCGTCTTTCGCTCATGCAACCACATTTATCTCTCTTATAAAGGTGACGGCCTGTAGCAAGTTTGTCTCACCATAGTTTTTCCTTCAGTTTGGTTGGTAAGGGCTACATCTGTTCTAACTTCCCTCATGAAGACTACTTTCCAGGAGCAGGTGGTCTACTGTCTGCTTGTCTTCTCCACATGAACACGAGGCTCTTTCATAAACAATTGCGGTAAAAATTTGGCGAACGAGTGTGCATTCTATCTGCGCAGAGTATACTGGTAGATCCGTATGTGACTTCAGAATAAGTCAGCTGTTGCACGTGGTCAAAAGTCAAAATTAGCTGTATACAAATTGTTGACTATAGGATAATAAGCTCATCCGTCCATAAACCAACACACACAACCAACCCCCCCTGTGCTTTTTTCATTGGAATTCTCCCCCCAAAAAGGTGGCTTCAGATTGCGTACATACCATATGTTCTGGAAGGAATATGTCACCAGAGATTACGATAAAGTGTTTGGTTTTTCATGTTTATTTTTTAATTTAAAATTCACTAAATGTATGTTCATGTTTGATATGTAATGATGATACCATTTTGTTTCACACACATTTTAAATTCACTTATTTCCTTGATTATGAGTTCGTAGATGGCTAATAAACCCTATTCTGACTGCATATGTCCTTGGATAGTTCGGCCATGAATGACAACTGTTGATGATCTTTTGTCTACCTGTGGCTTTCTAACTACTCTCCGCTGTTGAGCTGCTGCACTTCTCTTTTCACAAGATACCACACATTTATTACAGTAGAACACTATGTAGTTCAATTTTGTATTGAAGTAAGAATTTTGTATGAAGTTCTTCCCATGTATCATGGTCTATTTCAAAGGCTTTCAGTGTGGTGCTAAGAGTAACACATTGCTTTCAGTGGACTCTGGGTTAACAGATAACCACGATCCCAAAAGTACCTCCTCAGGGTGCACCATGGAAACAGAAACACAGCTGCTCAGGTTGTTTTCCTAGCCAACACTTTTGGGAATCGTGTGAATGTGGAGGCAGCAGATGGAATGAGAATTGACTTAAAAAAAGGCAGGCAATATCTCCTACACCTGTGTCAACCATAGACAGTCCGGCTCGAGCATTGGAGGGGTGGCCAATGCAAATGTTACTAAATGAGTATATATCAAGGCGAATATTGAGAGTCACACGCTAGCCTCTCCAAGGATAACATATTGAGCATAAGTGGGTCAAAGGGCATGATCAAATGGTCCTCTGAAGCAGCAACCAACCACCCATTGAGTACAATGAGAGGGCAGCACATCACCAGAGGGCAGTGGCTATATGCAAATGGGATGGGAAAATGTTAAAAGGAAATCAGAATTAAAGTTTTGTACAGCTCGAGAACAAGCTTCTAGTCCCCGGTGCTCCTGAAAATGTGTATAGACTTCGACCAGGACAAGGGGTTCACGGATTACACCTTTGCTAAAAGGGCAAACGAACCCGGGCCCAACTCAACCGTCAGTGCTTTCCTATACCAGAATCATGCTCATGGAGAGTAAAAGGTTCAGTACCCAATGGGCACAGACACAATATGCCTTGTATGGTACTCGCGTAGTTGACTCAGACCTAAATCCCTGTTTACCGCCTCCTCTGAGACTGCCACTCAGATGGATGTTTTGACCTGTAAAGTCCTATGGCACAGTGGGCCTAAAACCATCATGGCTAGAGTCGATGCACATTCATTGTTTGACAACATATAAGAAGGCTGTCACAGGCTAGGGATGACCACCCGAGTTAGTCATGCAGAAAGTGGATGTACCAGATTGAAGCGGGGGAGGTGCGCAAATGAGAGTTCTGCTGTGGAACTGGCAACAACATACTTCATGTTCTATGACAGACATTTGTGTTGCTTATCAGATTGAACGCAGAAGCAGAAGAAAGACTTTCAGTGAGGTCTTTAATGAGTCCTTGTAGCGTTTCTTTTGTCCACCTTGAGATTGTATGCTCTTCTGCACCATAGAGAAGTATCTTAGACAAGCGATGATCTGGCATACATACCAGATGACCTGCCCAATAATTCTGCATCAGAATAGTGTCAATGCTAGGGATACCAGATCTGTCTAAAGATTGGCATCTGGTCTTGCCATCTGATGCTCAAACTTTTCTGAGACAAGTTGTGTGAAAGTGTTTCCTCACTGGCATATCTATACATATTCCATGTTTCACCAGCATATAACAGCATTGTAAGTGCCACTTCTCTGTAAACTTTCTACTTAGTGGATGTAAAAAAAAGACTTGCACTAAGGATTTTGATTTAAGTTAGGAAGAGTTGAAAGTGTATGTATGCAAAGTGTATATATACCCATTGTAGTGCAATATAATATTGTTTTTCTACATAGCAAACTATTTCAAAACATGCATTTTTGTTTCAGATATTCCGTGGATATAAACTTTGAAAAGAATGTTGTCAACAAAGACATTTTCAGAGACCCTGCACTCAAAAGGAAAGCTAGAAGGGAAGTCAAAGCAAAGTTTGAGGAAAGGTAATAATTGCATTATTGTACTGTGAAATGTGTGTGAACGTTCAGTAGAATAGGTAGTGAAATGATATCAGTCGTCTGTGTTCATTCTCTGGGATGAAACAGCCAAATTCGACTTAGTCACCTCTTACAATATTCATGGCAGATGATAGTTTCGCTATTCATTGCTTCCCTTTCAGGCCATACAACACACAAATGACTGCTGTCTGATCCTCGCATACAAAACATTTTAAGGGGATATTTGACACCACACAAACCTATTCTGCTTTCTTTTTTGTGGGCTTAATTAGTCAAAGCCTTAATCCCTGTGGATGTTGTTCTTCCTTTACATTCTAGATATTCCAGACTGCCTATATTCCTATTTCTCATTTGAATTTCAACACATTGATATATTACCTAGTTATGGATTTTTTGAAAACCCTGTTACTTTCCTCCAATATTTTACTAATGTGGCAACCAGTCCCTGGACAGCTAGTTCAGGGTTCAAAGAATAGGGCCACTCTCTTCCTTGTATGCTGTAAGGAGTTGACTAAGGAAAGTTGGGGGATATAGGCTGACAATCTTTCACCTGTGAAAAAAATCACTGTCACATCTTGTCTCAATTTCGTGCTTTTTCTTCTATAAAATAAATCATCATGGATTAGGAAGCGTGTAGGCCAGCAGACCCTGTTTGTTTGTGGCATGCTCTTAGGTGATGTTATATGTGTGACATCACTATGGATGGGTCAACAAATCTGACAGGATGCTGAGATATGGCCCAGCTGTGTTCTTGGCAAGATGCTATAATCCTGGAATACTGGCGCATTAGATTGCCTCCCTTCAGTGACTAAATATGTACCCATAATACACCATACTCACACCTCCCCTCCCCCCTACAGATCCAGGCTTCTGAGACCTTATATGAGTCTCTAAAGACAGATGTTCTGGACCTTTTGCGCATTTAAAACGGTGGAACAATGCATTTCCATTTCTAGACTGTCCTGTGGAAATCTAGTAGGACCATTGTTCTGCAACAAGAGAGATCCAGTGGGAGTTTCAGAATAAACGCAAATAGCCAGCAATATGAGTTTGGATGTCACCTCAGTCACACAACTGAGAAAAGAACATGTTCTTTTATTAGAAAAGCTTTAGGCTATCAGCTAACAAGATTATTTCATCAACATCCTGCAATATAAAATTTACAAATTTTGAAGGTGATGTGTTCACCTGTTATAATACCACATCCATATACCAAGGCTGGCAAATAGGTAGATTTGCATATAGGAATCTTTGTCCTGCAGTTTTCTGTTACTGAGAAACCTACAACTATATTAATTGTTTGGGATAGTATCTTTGCCGCATCTTTTTTTTTTTTTTAGGCAGTCGGTGCTCGTTATTCCTTCTTACTAGAGTATGATAATTCTAAAATATATAGTTTCCAGAACTAGTTTTGTTTTTGTGATGTACAGTAGTGAAATCCTTCTATAGCCAATTTCTCTATTTAACAACCCATTAAAAAAAACCCTGCATTTACTACTGTTCTTTATTCCATATATATCAAATATTTCATATTTTGTTGATTTTGACAAAGTTATAACAGGTTTTCATGTATTAATTTCTATAGTTGGTAATACATTACATTTACTGAACATATTGCTTTCTTTGCAGGTACAAGACAGGCAAAAACAAGTGGTTTTTCCAGAAATTGCGATTCTAGGTCATTTGAAATAAATTATATGCTATAAAATTGCTCCTGCTTTTATTTTCTTGTATAAAGATGTCTCGAGATTGCTGTATGTTCTGGTGTTTATTACTTTGTAGTTGTTGTACACATTTTTGTTTGTTTCCCATGTAAGGATGTACAGAGCACCATATTGTTCAAGTGTTTAAAACTTTGTAATTGTCCTGCACATTTTGTTTGTTTCCTGTGTAAGGATGTCCCAGAAGGTCTTTGATGAGAAATTGATGAACAAGCACAGAATGGAATCACATAATTAAACAGAAATCACATGTATTGGCAATGTGATACAGTATGCATGTCTGAAAATCAACAGGACGAACTGAGACGAGAACAACAAATAGAAATGAAGACGCCTGTGTGTTACCGGGGCCGAAAGGGAAGCAAAGAATAGCAACACTGTTTACCTTCCACGCATGTCGTAAAAGGCGACTAACGAGGTTATGGGATGGAGTTGGCCTCCCATCCCATATAGGATCAGTGACCCAAAGCCGTGCCGAAGTCGGATGTGTCAGGCTGAAAGGCGCAGATATCGCAGCAGTGCTGTAAACTATGACAATGCATTCCGTTCTCCGGACTACATCCTGCTAATCTGCAGGAGTTTGAGAACGAACGCAGAAGAAGAAATGAAGAGAGGCAAAGCTATTTCTCGCTTCTGTTGTTTTCCAGACCTGTACACTGTATCATTGATGTTACATTTAGTTGTTTTTCCTCCAATATTTACTTTCCACTTCAGGATTGCAGAAGACCAACTCTTTCACGTTGCACAAATAACAGCTTTCTTCTTTAGTGTTCAATCTTCCCACTGGATCTCTCTTGCAGCAGGACAACAGTCCTACTAGATTTCCAGCAGAGAATGGAAATGCTCGGTGTTACCATTTTATTTGCACTAATGACCTGACACATCCCTCTTGGCGGTAAAGTGATTCAAAAGTCATGTTGATGTGAAATGTCTCAGACAGAAAGTGAGGAGAGGTGTATACAAAAGTGAAAATAGAGTAGAGCAGTACAAGAATTTGTGAAGGATATTAATTCAGGACTGTGTTGGACTTAATTCCTGTTATCCTACAAGAGTGTTAGAACGTATGCAGATAAAACTGGGGTACAGTACAAGTAGACGACACCACATGTTTAATTATTTCCCTTCTCTATGTTTGTCAATTTCATGTTCAACATTTAATAATTGAAATATTTTGTTTGGTTTAGTTATGCCCAAACCCTAAAATAAATTAATATTTAAATTATTAAATGATGAACATGAAATTGACAAACATAGACAAAAGAAATTACTCGACTGTGGTGGCGTCTACTTCTACTGTACCAAAACTGGCCATTAACCTATAAAAGTTTAAACATTTGGAAAAGCAATATTATACAGTGAGCAGTTATGGTCAAAACATTAGTACCAGTGGAATCCTCTATAACACATCCTTTTATAACAAATTTTCCTGTGTAACATCAAATCCAATTATATTTATTCTTTATTGTTTGTTCTGTATATAACAAATTTCTGTTACACATTTCATCTGCCTGGACCAAGTTGTTATAATGGGATTTGACTAACAGGCAAATTAAGGTGGATTCTCTGCCAAAATCTTCTGTGTTCATTCTCAAACTCTCGCTGGATCTCTTGTAGCAGGATATAGTCCAGATAATGGAAATGAGATCACCATTTTATTTGCGCCAGTGGCCTGACACATCCGTATTTGATGGATCTGCCATAATTACTTTCTATATACACTTGTTCATTCAGGTGATATATATTTTCTTGAACATAATTTGTTTTTAACCTTCACCGAGCCTATATCAATCGCAGCCGTCGAGAAACAAAATGGCCGTGCGCTTTTGGCGGTCCGGCGCACCCAACGATAATATCGTGAGATTTACACGTACCACAGTCCGTGCACATAGCTGGGGACATGCGCAATCGAAGCCGGTACATCCCCTACTTCCGACATGATCGATTTTGAGAATGGCTAGCTATTCGTAAAAGTTTAAGAGCAATTAATCTGTACACCGGTACGATGCCATGATGATGGATCGGTTTTACAGACCTTTATTTCATCGTATTTCGAATAAAATAACATTGAATCATGGATTATTAGGTTATTTAGTTTCACAGCAGTGAATATACAGAATGCCGTGCTGGTTTGGGGACTTGTACGTTTGATATCGAATATTTTGAAGTGGCAGAAAAAATAACTCTAGGCCTAAGCTCAAAGAACGATTTTACTGCAAATCTACATGTTTTATACAGTTCCCCCGGCTATATTTTGATAATTTCGCAGTGAAAGAACATAAATACAACAGATTTGCGTGATTTAGTTTACAGTGTTGCCAAGGAATTCGATATGTAAGGTAAGTTATTTTTTTTCCTTATTTTTTCCCTCTTTATTTGTTATAAAATATATGTTTTTTGTGAAAAACGTCTTTACCACTTTCTCATACATCTGGTATCACACACACATGTACATAAATTACACCAATATATGCATAATTCAATTCTTTATTTATATGTGCAAATATTATTTAAATATCTCTAACAACCAAAAAATTATCACATTTTCAAAAGTTACCATCAATAATGCAAATTTTCAAAAAAGAATCAGGTGGCAGGGAGACGTTTCGTATTTTTTAATCTGGCTTGCTAAAGGTTAATGAACAACTCAGAGTTGACCTGCCATGGTCAATGACATGCTTAACCCCTCAGCTACGGACTCTGGTATTCTTAAGAATATGATGAAAAGCCACCACCATTTTGCGGAGTTCCTCTTCTTAGCTTCTCGGGGAGGAAATCCGCCTGGATGCTTATAATAAAGTATCCAGACAAATTGTTTCCCTGGGAAACTAAGAACTAGATCTCAGCAAAATGGCGGCAACCCCTGATCGTATCCTTAAGGATACCTCCCTCCACAGTTAAGGTGTTAGACACTCTTTTCTCCATGGTCATCATGGATGGCCCTTCCTTCTGTTAACAGCAACCATGCATTCCATTTCTAGTAGATGATACTATAATAGTAAATCTGTAACTGATGATTCACAGTAAAATCTGTGCCATGTGACTCAGCAAGACAATCTTATCAAATACTTTTATCATGTTTCTTTTCCTCAGTTGGTGACATGCTATTTATATGTGAAGCTATTTCAGACTCAATTCACTGATATGTGGTTTGTAATAGAAAAGTACAAAATGCAGAAATAAAGAGTGCCAGCGGCACTGATCACTGACAGGAAATATATTACCAGGAATGGGTAACATTTCAGTGAAACTCCTAAAACGTAGGAGATAGTTGATCTTTTATGATAGCTATCTTCCATAAAATATGGACTAGAAAAACATGACCTAGAAAGTGGACAGCCATTAATGGTATAGTAATAAGACTCCCAACCCGTCACAGTTGTAGGGGTGCCACACTGGAAACTTTAGCACAAATAGCCTTCCAAACATCTCTATCCTCAACTATTTGGAGGAGTGTAGACAACTGATGTCCATACCATTCCTTGATGTTATCAGTCCATGATGTTCTTTCTCACTTCTTCCATCCTCGATTGCTATTTGCTAAATAATTTTAGAAAGTGAATTTCGTCTCGTTATATGTCCAAACCAAACACATTTAATGATCATCAAGTGCTGTCCCCACAACGAAAGATGGCTGCAACAAGACCTCCAGCATCTCTTGTCTTGGTGGTGCACTCTGCTAGACTGTAACCTGTCCATCTGTAACAATTTTAATGATAGCCAATGCCCAAAAAAGGAAATCTGAATATATAGAAGAATGGTATAACTAATAACTGAATCACCCATTACAGCAATTCTTCTCAACAGAATGAAACAGGAGGAATTAATAGCCTAAGAACAGGATGGTTTCTGGAAAAAACAAGTGTTCCAAAGAACATATTTTCGTTAGAATATTTATTGATAGAAAAACAAGATGGCAATGTTGAATGCTATTTGGAAAAGTAAGATCAGAACTAGGGAAAATTAATGTACATATTTTTCATATGTGACATAGTACAATTGTACTGTACATAAAAAGTGAACGTATATAATTAAACAATGATTAACCATAGAACATTTTTCTGTTCAATAGAATTGTCTGTAGAGTTAGTGATTTTCAGCATTTGAGCTCCTTCCTCATTTTCCAGCTGAAGAGCTTGTTCATTAGAGTATAAATAATTACCATACTGGAGAGCGCCACAGTAACAAAAGTAAGAAGCGATAACACCTATGATAGTGGTTTTTTTATCACTAATGGGGCCTATAACTAATAAATAGCAAAAATACTAAATGTAAAGTAATGTCAGTGAAAAATGTAAAGTAATGTCAGTGAAAATCTAGAAACAAGGAATTTTTTCCACATTATGGTCCAACAGGCTCCTTTATTAAGAAACTGATATTATATATCAAGATGTGTTTATGTCTAGTTCATGGTTGTTCCTTGATAATGGTTACTTTTGGACCATTGCATGGAAAAAGTCCTTGTTCGTTAGTTTGTTTATTTTTCATTGACATTGCTTTAAATTGGGTATTTTTGTTATTTATTAGTAACTAGTGACAATAATACATTATCATAGGTATTGTCCATCACAGGTATTTCAGATGGGCATAATTCTATTTTTGTGAGTTGTAAAGTGGACAGTTCTGCAAAATATGAACTGTTTTCTGAAGATTGTTCACAGGGGCCAATTTTGGTGTTGCCAACTTTAAACTTCCTATACAAGTGACTAGTTTAACCAAAATGACAGAAACTTGTTGAAAATTAACTTTTCTTCTTCAGTGTTCATTCTCAAACTCCCGCTGGTTCTCTCTTGTAGCATGACATTGGATCTACTAGATTTCCAGCAGGATGTAGTACAGAGAATGGAAATGCTGTTTTATTTGTGCCAATGGCCAGACACATCCGTCTATGGTAGAGAAAATTAACTCAGAAGCAGAGCTTGAGGGCCATAGGCACATATCTACATATTTCCTAAAGCGTATAGCACAAAACATCACATGGTACACTATAAATTTTGGATATTTTAAGTAAATCTTGTATCAGTTGTTGACACAGATCAGTTATCTCAAAATGGTATCTGCCACAGGCGTCCTTGCTCTAGCCATAGTGTTTTGTAAATCTATTGACTGCTGTTGTTCTGCTCCTCTGTTGGTAGTGTTACCTGGGATGTGTTAAAATAAACTTGTTTTACTTTTGTGATATTCTAATTACAAGAAATATAACAGTTTAGTGTCTGTAAAATTCTAATTGCAAGAAATATAACAGTTTAGTGTCTATGAAATTCTCATCATGTGACATACTCTTTCCAGAACGTGATCTTTCTTATGGATTCTCTGAACACTCTGTGATTCTGGGCGAGTTGACCTGATGCAGCTAGAAACGTGTTTAAGCAATCTAATTTATCACTGCACCATTGTCGTCTTGGGCGCCCTCTTCCCCTGTTGCCATTAACTCTGCCTTCAAGTGGACAATGTCTTGTGTATTGTATTTGTATTTTTTCATGTTTACACCCCATAACCCTTTTAGTGAAACTCTGTCAGTTGTCATCAAGTGAAACTTCAAAAACATGTGTTCTATGTAAGTACTGTCCTTTTATAACACATTTTCATATAACAACACTTTGAAATAACCACAATTATATTTATTGTTTGTCCTTTACATAGTAAATTTCTGTTATTGCATACATTTTTTTCCGGTCCTGAACATGTTGTTATAATGGGTATTGACTGTATTGGATTCACAAACTATAAGCCGGTAGTCATGGATACATCCAATAAATGTTACAGCTGAACAGGAAAAGCATCCAGCAATTGTTTGGAAGCATATTTGTTCAAACCGTCAGACCAGCCCCGGTGTTAAGGATCTGGATGTATTGGCAACATTGCCAAGGAACAAATCCTCATCCAATAGGATGAAGCAACCCAAATTTAATTTTACTGCCACCCTTTTGATTAAACACAGTCTTACAGATTCAATTGGCTTACGCATGCCAAGGGCACATTGTGCAATGAAATATTTTTCTTACACAAGAATAGTTTGCTGACAGTAATACACCTCAACCAAATACAGACATAGAGTGGATGACTTTAACAAAATACCAACTCATTTTGTGAGTTAGACCCACTTTAAAGGGGGCTTCTTCTTATGGCAATGCACACTGCAGAGAGTAGAAATTTTCTTGGTAAGAAAGAAAGTTCCATAGAAAACACCCCTCTTTATCTATCTACTTGTGCTGTTAAGCGTGATGGAAAGTTGGAGTACTGCTTATCAAAAGTCGCTTTTTCTATATTTCTCATAAAAAGCAATGATTATGTATTGTCTTTTCTTTGCTATTGCTGTAAGGAATTGCATGATTGAAAGACTATCGGTTTTGGACGTTTAGTTGCTGGATATGCAGTAATATTGTGACGTCTCAGAACATTTGTAACTTCTTCAATCCACCTTCTTCTTGGTCTTCCTATCTTTTGATGTTTCCAATTTCATGTTATACACTCTTGTTGCTGGCTAATATGAATTCATTCTTATTAAGTGTCATGTGACGTATTCCTTCCAGAACGTTGTCTTCCCAATGAACTCTCTGAACCTCTCTCTGTCTTGCATTTTCTAGCGATGTATTCATGTTATCTTTAATGTCATCAGTCCATCGTCTTCTTGGTCTGCCCCTTCTCCTCTTCCCAGGTACTCTTCCCTCCATTATTTGTCTTTCTAAACAGTTATATCTCTTTATATGACCAATCAGGCGTAGTTTTCTTTTTGTTATTGTGTTTAGTAACCAACTCTCTGGAATATTCAGTGTGTTTATAATATCTGAGTTTCTGATTTTATCCTTCCATGATATTCTAAGTATCTTTCTGTAGCATTTCAGCTTGAAGGCGTTGATCTTCTTTGCCGCTGTTTTACTTAGAGTCCATGTTTCACAGCCATATGTTGCAACCGGAAAAATAAAAGTTCGTAACATTAGCACATTCATTTCTATATTGTTGTTTTTCCATGTTTTTCAGCCGTGTTATTTTGCAATATGCCATTGCCAATCTCTTCCTTATTTCTGCCATGCAGTCTCCTGCACCGTTGGTGTTTGCTCCTAAGTATTCAAATTTATCCACACATTCTATCTCGGTAATGTCTATTCTGATTTTTGGTTGCTGTGTTGTTATATCTGTTGACATAATTTTTGTTTTCTGCGTGTTTAAATACAAATTTTGTGCTTCGCTATATTTCTTTGTGTTCTTGATTAAACTTTCTTTGTGTTCTTATTAAGTGACTGAAGCATTTCAGTCTGTTTTTTTCTATATATATTACCACAGATGTTTAAACAGTTGTTTTAAGGTTTTTACAATGTTGGTATGAAGATTTAATTATGATTTACCATATGGCTCCATCAGGAAGATTTGTGTTTCAAAATTGGTGTTAAGTTCATAATTTATGTAGTTGGCTTTTTGATATCTTGTCTCAACCTCTCTGTCCATACTTCAGTCATCTGTAAAAATGCTCCCAAGATACTTAAATTCATGCATTTGTTTCAGTAGGTGAGTTGATTATTTATCTTTATGTTGATTGTATTGGGTTCTCTGTCTACAGACATTACTATTGTTTTTCCAGTACTGATCTTCATGTTGTGATTGAGGGAGCTTTCGTTGAGATGTTTTATGTGATCTTGCAGCTCTTCAATTGAACTGCAGAGTAGGTACTTGTCATCAATAAAAATAGCTGAAATAGATCAGGAGCTAATCACTCATATTTCCTGGCTATCAAAACAAACACATTGACTGTGTAGATAATTTTACTTTTTCTTATTGATTACATCTACCTGTATTCAAATTTTATCAAATTTATTTTTCAATGGCTAAAATCTGGGTTGTCTAGGCCTATTAGAGGAGCAAAGAATAGTAACGCTTTTACCTGCCATTCTGTCTGCATTATGTTAATCCACAGGAATTTTAGAACAAACACAGAGGAAAGAAAAATTTGATTATGCTTGTAGCATGCCTACCTTCAACTACAGTCGAAACAGCAGACTGTAAATCTGCATTTGACATCTTACTCACAGCTTCCAACCGAGTAAGGAGTTCCTTCTTCTGAACCTTAAATAGATAAACATTTAACGTTACATTTGAAATGATATAAATTACAATAATAAGCTAGACACTAAATTTGATATATTTTAACATATTTGTGTGTATGTATAGCAACAATTAACGGTTATTTGTTTATCACCTCTGATACAATCAAATCCTGTTATACCAACTTGGTCTAGAAAATCCTGTTATACCAACTCGATCTGAACTAATGAAATATGTATGTAATAGCAGAAATTCACCACAGACAATACAAAATAATAAAGAATACATTTAATTGGTAATTTTGAAAAAGTTTGTTCTCTTCTGCATTCGTTCTCAAACTCCTGCAGATTATCAGGATGAAGTCTGAAGAACGGAATGTGTTGTGTCATGGTTTACAGCATTGCTGCAATACATGCGCCTTTCAGCTGACACATCTGACTTCAGCATGGCTTTGTGTCACTTTGACCCTTTATTAAATGAAATAGCCAACTCTATCCTATAACCTCTTTTGCCACCTCTTACGACATGTATGAAAGGTAAACAGTATTGCCATTCTTTGCTACCCTCTTGGACCCAAGAAACACACGGGTGAGAAAAATTTTGTGAAATAGAGAAATTTGTTAAAACAGGATATGTTTTAGAGGGATTCCACTGATATATCACTCTTGGCAGATGTGTTATATGCTGGGTCATTCCTGGCAAATGTTCAAGGGTGTGCATGTTAATGGCTTCTATGGCTCACTGGTTAAATATGTTTCTTATCTTTCTTCTGTGTTCTTTCTCAACATCTGCAGATTAGCAGAATGTAGTCCAGAGATTGGAATATGTTTGGTAATGGTTTACATCTTAGCTGCGATATCTGCAACTTTCAACGTGACATATCTGACTTCAACGTGGCCTATGGGTCACTTTGACGCTTTATGCGATGTGACAGCCAACTCAAATTTCCTTAGTTGCCTCTTACAACATACATGGCAGGTTTTGTCATTCTTTGCTCTTATTTCAGACCTGGCAACACACTGGTGGTTTCTCATTCTACCCTGCAGGATCAATCCTAATAAATCCTACTCATGCCATTGAATGATTGTGCTTCATACATCAGGGACTAGATCTAGACTACTATTCACCAAGATTAATAATGACTCCCATTGCTTCACCTTACTGTGGGATTTGCTATCACTTTCTATGGCCAACAAAACAAGGATCAACATAATATATTACAAACCCTGTTGAAGTTGGTTAGAAAAAAAAAGCAACTAAGGACTATGTATGACATATACCTTTGATATATATGATATATAGGCCTACATTGCTGCTTTTGCTTTTTTTATGTTATTACATTTTTATGTTATTTCTGGAGTCTATTACGTATGCAATAATATTATATTTATTGGTTTTTAAAAAAAAACTACCGGTACATTATACAGTAGTTGAATACACAACTGCACCACGCTGAGGAAAACTTGTATATTCTCCAGAAGCACTATTGGCTGCTGTCAAGAGCTGCCTGCTCACAGCGAAAAGGATTGAATCATCATCACAGTACCCGGTAGTTGAAACATCAATTAGTCACTATTGTGAACAGCAAAACTGTTTAGTCTATTGTCTATCCCCAGGTGGATGATGATCAGAATATCCAAACTTGCTGTTGAGTGTAGGGGTGGTGACTAGGAGCTTTATTTGTCTATCCAAGTCTAGATGTGGTGTCTTGGCTGTGTCGAGTCCATATTTGTTCAGGGTTGTCTTGATATTATCTATCCATCTTTTCTTATGTCTTCCTCTTGCTTTGTATCCTAATCCTCTCATGTTATATGTTCTCAAAGCAAGAAGACCTGGCCTAACGTAAATGTCGAGCCTTCCTATACTGGAAACATGCTTGCGAAGAGAAAGGGTTCAGTACCCGATGGGCTCAGGCATAAAAGGGACAACGATGGCAGCCCTGGCCCAACTCTACTGTCAAGCTTTCCTATACTGGATATACACTTGCAGAGAGAAAGGGTTCAGTACCCAATGGGCTCAGACGCTATTGGGACACGGTCGGTCAGCTCGAGAATGCCTTGCTCTCAAACGCGTGGTATGAGACTCTGAGCTTGAGCGAGGGATTCATGATGTCGGTGAACGACAGCTCTGCTTAGAAGACGAAAAAGCCAGGGTCCAATTCTTCTGTTGAGTTCTTCCTCATATGGAACCAGACTCACAGATGAGAAATGGTTCAGTACCGGGTGGACACAGGCACAGTATGCCCAATTACATGAGGCAAGTTCATAGACGGCAGAAAACCTCATGCGAGATGGATGTGAACGACATGCGTTTAGGCGAGGAGTCACTACACACCCGCGTGCCAAGTGACAGATAGCAGGTTGTCATGGACTAGGAAAGCCTACCCAAATTAAAAGCATGACAAAAACAGATGTGATGGTCCTCAGACGTCCAGATCACAGAGTAGCCAACCGAGGTGCAAATAATGTACTTCACGCTCCCAGGCGGAAATTACACGATATATTCGTTGTGGTTATATAAGAGCGAACGCAGAAGAAGAATATGTTCTTGTTGGTAGTTGGTTATGTTTCATTCTCATAAGGTGTCCAAACCATTTTATTTGTTGTTTCTTGATGTATTCTGTGCATGATGATACACAGATTATTTTCCTGATTTCATAATTTTGTCTAGTTTGGTCACTCCTACGGCTTTTTTCAGGCATTTCATCTCACACGTTGTAAGATTTCTCTGCGGGCTGCTGTCAGCGCCAATATCTGACATTGATAGCAGAGTGTTGGCATACAATTAAATACTGTTTATCATCTGTCTCTTGATTTCCATCTTGATCTTTGGATTGATCAGTAATGCTGATAGCTGGTATGTGACTATGTTTGCTTTCTGGCATCTTGTCTCAATTTCTTTGTCTAATTTTCTGTTGTCTGTGAATATACTTCCCAGGTGTTT
Organism: Meghimatium bilineatum; assembly: GCA_034231615.1. Classification (NCBI taxonomy): domain Eukaryota; kingdom Metazoa; phylum Mollusca; class Gastropoda; order Stylommatophora; family Philomycidae; genus Meghimatium; species Meghimatium bilineatum. The sequence goes on from CM067298.1 coordinate 8,001,728, forward strand.
AGATTCAGACGTTTGTTTCACTTGATTTTTGTCATTGTTATATATTCATTGGATTTGGTGTCTTGCTGATTTTCATTGCTTCTTCTTCTTTCGTTCACTTGAAACATGTCTATATCAGTAATTCTGTCTCCTGAATAAAACTCATTTTTTTGTAGTTCATACAGTGAATGGCCCATAGAGCTTTGATTCCAGTGTTGTTTTCTCTGGCCAATATGTGTGCCTCGGCGTTTATACCCAGAACACTCTTGAAGTATAGAACTTGTTCTGATCTGTTATCATTGCTTCTGTTTTCTGAGTATTTATTTTCATGTTATACTTGGTGCATGTTGTGAATGCGTTAATATGATTTTGTAACTGCTGTTCATCTTTGTAAATAAAACATTGATCATCAGCAAATAGTTATTGATTTTGTTATTTAATTCCTCTTTAGATTCTTCTCTTATTTCTGTGCTGTTTACTTTCTTGATTTGAGATTCTTTCTGTTTAGAGTATTTTGTTAATACCTATAAACAGTTTTACTGCTGTCTCACCAATTGTTCTGATGAAATTAGTGTTACAGTTCACCATGTGCTGCCAAGGCCTGAAATGGGAGCAAAAAATAACAATAATGTTTACTTTCTATGCATGTTGTAAGAGGTGACTAAGGAGGTTATGGGATGGATTTGGCTATCTCATGTAATATAGGGTCAAAGTGACTCAAAAGCCATGCTGAAGTTGGATGTGTCAGACCAAATGGTGCATATATCAAAGCAAAGCAGTAAACCAGGACACAATGCAATCCGTTTTCTGGACTACATCCTGCCAATCTGCAGGAGTTTGAGAATGAACAAAGAATGAATGAAAAAATGTAGTTAACTATTATTTGCCTTCATATTTCTTTTTAAAATATGTACAGAGTACCATATATCATATCACAAATGCAATCACAGCTAAGCTGTTAACCATGACACAACACTTTCTGTTCTCCGGACTACATCCTGCTAATCTTCAGGAATATGAGAATGAACGAAGACAAATATTACAAATGTGCATGCAAACCTCTAACTGTTCCTGTAGTTCCATCGTAAGTTTTGAATTGAGATCATTTTTCAGTTTCCAAAATTCAGCATACTTCTCAGTGTTCAACTCTTGCATGGCTTTAGCATGTCTCTGCTTACTTAACAGGTTCACAAATACCATACCTGCAAATCTATGGACAATCATAGTTAATAATCAGTTTTAATTTCTACACTTTTATAAATAAACCTATCTACTAGGCCTTTTTTGTTATGTATTTATAAGTGGATTATGAACAAAATAAGACCATCTAGAATGTTCTTTCACAATTATTGTGGGCTGTGATTCTCAATAGGTAAATTTTTATGTCCACCAATTTTACATTTTAAATATATGCAAGCCTATATTATTTTCTACAAATTTAACACTACATAACATTTCCTTTTCAAATCATGAAAATTATACAGTACATTCAATTCCCTCTAAATTGACATATGCTAAAAAGATACAAAATTTTTAGACAAAAAAAAACAACAACAAACCATTAAGTCTGATCATTGTAATCCTATGTGAGTAACATTTATGGAGCAAAAAAAATATAATTCCATTCAGGTTAAAATAATTACATGCTGAACTAGTTGTGTAAGAAAACTAAACACACCCTGCTCCTTTACTCTGCTGCTCAGTAGAATTAGACCTGTCACGTTCCTCTAACTCAGCTTCAGTGTCTCTGTAAGTAGCAACAAAATAAACTGGTTAATAGGGGGCCTATGCAATAACAATTTTTCATTGCAATGGTTCTTTTTTAATCAACATGCTTACTGTATGCTGGAACATGGCTTAATGGTGTAAATTCTCTTCTCACAGTTATGACGGGTTAAAATCATGCTAAGGGCTGGATTTTTCTCATTTGAAGATAAAATATATAATCGACACCAGTTCATGTCATAGTGACTTCTTTGTCTTTGTTGAAATTACCTTTATTTACAGAGGTTATAAAGTCCTCTCTACATACTTAACAGAAAATGCAGTCGCAAAAGTTTCACTTTACGCAGCGTTGAAATAAATTATATTGAACTGTAATAAATTAGTCAAGGCTATCAGGATGAGATTGTCATTGATAACGATATTGTGCATCTTTCTGATGAGAAAGTATCATAACATAGGAAAATTTACATGGACTAAATCCTAGTTCTGCAAAACTATGAAAAAATAAAAGTAAAGCATAGCCTATGTTGTGATCAGACTTAGCATTGACCTCTAAGACCCCATGTCAGACAGTAGATAACAGATCAGACTTAGCATTGACCTCTAAAATCCCATGTCAGACAGTAGATAACCAGAATATTCTGTCCTGAAATGACTACTAGAAAAATATAACAAATAGGGCTTATTGATATGAAGAATTCCCTTGCAGGAACAAGAATCTAAACATTCTTATCAACTGCCAGTATTACTACTTTCAGTATTTCTACAGAATAGTGTACTGCACAAAGGAACTAAAATAAATTTAACACATAGACAGAAAGGTGTCACTCAGTAAGTGTCACACAGCATTTAGAGCACAGTGAGAAAAAGAGGCACCCTAGTCATCTACTGCAATGGGTCAGCAAAGAATGCTGTGAGGAATGGAGGTGCAGGTGTATATATAGAATATCCACACAAGCCTAGAGATACAATCAGAACACTGACAGGAAAATTCTGCAATAATTATCATGCAGAAATCCAGGCAATTAGTGTGGCAGCTAAAAAATTGCTGAACTCCAACTCTGGCCTACAGCCTGTGGTATTCCTGACATATGCAAGGTCAGTGCTTCAAGCTCTCCAGTCTGGAAAACTAACAGACTGTGGAATACCAGGAAATGAAAAAGCAGACCAACTGGCTAAGGAAGGTGCTGCCGAAGACCAACCAGATATACCAATCACCTACCATCAGAAAAAACAGATGATAAAGTCAATAAGAAAGCCACAAACACCAACACAAGATGACTATCACATTATGAACAGATCAGAACAAGTTATAATTCTACGTCTCAGAACAGGACACAACCGACTCCGCAGTCACATGTATACAAAGTTCAAGATTGGCAACACGGCCATGTGTACATGTGGACAGACAGCACAGAGTGCCAAACATATACTTCAAGAGTGTTCTGAGCATGAAACGCTGAGGCAGACATATTGGCCAGAGGAAACAACACTGGAATCAAAGCTCTATGGGACACTGTATGAACTACAAAAGACAGTGAGTTTTATTAAGGAGACAGAATTACAGATATAGACATGTTTCAAGTGAACGAAAGAAGAAGAAGAAGATCTACTGCAACACTACACATGCTCAATACAGTTGTCTTGATCCCATCGTGCCACTGAGAACATGAACGGGTGAGAGTTTGAAGTTGTGTCATTGTGCAACTCTTCCTCATTTTAATACAATTCTCATTGTGTAAGTCATGTAGTCATACTCATTAGTAAAATAACAACTCCGCCCAAAACAAAAAAACCAGAAATTCAAACAGCAAATTAATTGACAAAAACCATTAACAGCTGCATTGCAGTTAGCCCAAATTTAGCATCTCAGAGAATCACCACATAGCATTAGCAAAAAATAAGTAAGAGTCTCAAAACTGGAAAGAGGGATACTCATTTCATAAAATACTAAATGAAGTCCATTAGTAAAATGAAGTACCATTAGTAAAATGAAATGTCATTAGTAAAATGAAGTACCATTAGTAAAATGAAGTACCATTAGTAAAATGAAGTACCATTACTACAATTAAGCCCATTAGTAAAATAAAGTACCATTAGTAAAATGAAATGTCATTAGTAAAATGAAGTACCATTAGTAAAATGAAGTACCATTAGTAAAATGAAATGTCATTAGTAAAATGAAATGTCATTAGTAAAATGAAGTACCATTATTAATATGAAATGTCATTAGTAAAATGAAGTACCATTAGTAAAATGAAATGTCATTAGTAAAATGAAGTACCATTAGTAAAATGAAGTACCATTAGTACAATTAAGCCCATTAGTAAAATAAAGTACCATTAGTAAAATGAAATGTCATTAGTAAAATGAAGTACCATTAGTAAAATGAAGTACCATTAGTAAAATGAAATGTCATTAGTAAAATAAAGTACCATAGTAAAATGAAGTACCATTAGTACAATTAAGCCCATTAGTAAAATAAAGTACCATTAGTAAAATGAAATGTCATTAGTAAAATGAAGTACCATTATTAATATGAAATGTCATTAGTAAAATGAAGTACCATTAGTAAAATGAAATGTCATTAGTAAAATGAAGTACCATTAGTAAAATGAAGTACCATTAGTAAAATGAAGTACCATTAGTACAATTAAGCCCTTTAGTAAAATAAAGTACCATTAGTAAAATGAAATGTCATTAGTAAAATGAAGTACCATTAGTAAAATGAGGTCCATTAGTAAAAAGAAGTACCATTAGTAATATGAAATGTCATTAGTAAAATGAAGTGCCATTAGTAATATAAATGTCATTAGTAAAATTAAGTACCCTTAATAAAATGAAGTACCATTAGTAAAATGAAATGTCATTAGTAAAATGAAGTACCATTAGTAAAATGAGGTCCATTAGTAAAAAGAAGTACCATTAGTAATATGAAATGTCATTAGTAAAATGAAGTGCCATTAGTAATATAAATGTCATTAGTAAAATTAAGTACCCTTAATAAAATGAAGTACCATTAGTAAAATGAAATGTCATTAGTAAAATGCCACTTACTGTTCACAATATCTTTTTTTGGCATTAAGTCTTTCCTTAATTATATTCTCCTCTCTTTCTTTTCGCAGCTTCATTTCGTTTACTAGATGTTCCACATTACTATTGTGTTTCTGTAAAATCAGGTCTATTTGAGGTAAAGGCAAAGTCTCCCCAGAGGCAAGTCTTGTTTCTAGTTCATTCTGCAGACATTTGTTGAACATTAAATTTCTTTAAATAGAGAAGGCTACTATTTATAAAGTAGGTTCTTGATAGCACAATCAGTCATAACAAACTTTAAAATCACTATTGCATTATTGCACTATTGCATTACATTGTATTGATTGTCATATTGCATTATTGCACTATTACATTACCTTGTATTGATTGTCATATTGCATTATTGCACTATTGCATTACCTTGTATTGATTGTCATATTGCATTATTGCACTATTGCATTACCTTGTATTGATTGTCATATTGCATTATTATAGGTTTTATTTTATAGAGACTGCATGCATCATGATTTCATTTATTTTATCATGAGAAAACAAATGAACTAACAAAAAACAGACTAAAAGGACCAAGCTTCAATCACCTATTGGGGTGCAAAGGAAACGCAATGCTCTCTGCGGGCCCAGGGTTAGCAGATAATCAAGATCCCAAATTTACCTCCTCGCGGTGTACCCTGGAAACAGAAACACAGCGGCTCGAGCTGATTTTGACTAAATCATTTGGGGATCATGTCCAAGAATGTGGAGGTAGAAGATGGAAAGAGATTTGACTGCATAAGAGACAGACAATATCTCAGAACCACCAGCACCAACACATGCAGCGGCACTGTCAACACACAGTGACGTTAGTCAGTCAAGTCTGAACATTGAAGGGGCGGCCAATGAAAAAGGCATGAAAAGGTAGATGCATGATGAGAGATGAATAGATTTAATACTGAGTACAATAAAAGGGCAGAACCGCACCAGAGGACAGTGCCAACTGCAAACAGAAAGTGGTGAAAACATTACATGGAAATCAGAACTACAAGCTCTGTTAGCTTGAGACAAGCTTATAGTTACCTGTGCTCCATATGGGCAGAGACCCAGACCCAATCATGGGCGACCGGCAAAGCAAAAAGACCTGGCCCAACTCAAATGTTGAGCTTTCCTATACCGGAAACATGTTCGCGAAGAGAAAGGGTTCCGTACCAGATGGGCTCATGCAAAAAAGGGACAACTATGGCAGCCCTGGCCCAACTCTACTGTCAAGCTTTCCTATACTGGAAATATGCTTGCAGAGAGAAAGGGTTCAGTACCCGATGGGCTCAGGTGCAAATGGAACACAGTCGCTCAGCTCGAGAATGTATTGTTCTCAAATGCGCGGTGTGAGACTTGAACTTAGGCGAGGGGTTCACGATGTCAGTGAATGACACCTCGGCTAAGAAGGTGAAAAAGCCAGGGTCGAACTCTTCTTTTGAGTTCTTCCTCATCCAGAACCAGGCTCACGTATGAGAAAAGTTTCAGTACCCGATGGGCACAGAATGTCTAATTACACGAGGCAAGTTCATAGACAGTGGAACACCTCGTGTGAAATAGATGTGAACGACAATCGTCTCGGCGAAGAGTCACTACACACTCACATGCCTGTCAACAGATAGGCAGGCTGTCACAGACTAGGGAAGCCTACTACCCAAATTAAAGGCATAACGAAAACGGAGTGCTGAGCCTCAGATGTCCAGACCACATTGTGGCCAACAAAGGTACAAATAACACAATTTTACTGTGGCACTAGCAGTACAACGTATTTCACGCTTCCCAGCGGAAATCACACGATATATTCGTTGTGGTTATATGAGAGCGAACACAGAAGAAGAATCGCCTATCAAAAAAACCTATGAAAGCCAATGAAGGAGTAACCAGCAACAATCTGGATGAATGGGAACTAGAAGCATATTGCAACATCGTAAACACCTCACCCATATATACTGCAAAACTTACAATCCCAGGCATTGCAAGCAAAACTATGGAAACTACTGCCCTCAAGGTAAAAACACTTGATCACCTAGACACCCAATACCTCAACTCACAGTGGATTCACGCCTTCACAGATGGATCATCAGAGGATGCAGTAAAGAATGGAGGAGCTGGGATACTAATACTCATACCAAACACCCCAAAACTAGAACTCTCAATTGCTACTGGCAAATTATCAATAAACTACAGGGCAGAGCTACAAGCAATCTTATAAGCAAAGGCTCTAGAGGAACAGAGACTCAAAGGAGCTAATATATTCTTCTTGTGTGACTGTATGTCAGTACTCCAGACCAGGGGTCGGCAACCTATGGCACGTGTGCCACATTTGGCACGACAAGCAATTTCAAATGGCACGCAGACTCTTCCCATTTCCTGTATAAAGTTGATTATAAATCGCTTAGCGGGGTTTCCTCGCTCATTCCGGCACTTGGGCATAGCAGGGTACCAGTCACAGACTTATCCAGACTTGTTACATATTTACATATTATTAAATATCACTATATATTAATTAATTAAAATATAAAAATAACATATGTGGTAAAATAAGAATATTGGTCTCGACTTGTATAAAATGATATGTGATTTTTGGCACTGAATAATTTGAAACCATAAGTTGGCACACAGTTAGCAAAAAGGTTGCTGACCCCTGCTCCAGACCATCCAAAATGAACCTAAAGATCCCCTAACAAAAACAACTGTAAAACTTTTAAATCAACTGTCTGCCAACAATAAAGTTGTGCTGCAGTGGATCCCTGCACGCCAGTGTGTTGCCAGAACTCGAAAGGGGAGCAAAGAATAGCAACTCTGTTTATCTTCCAGGCATGTCGTAAAAGGCAACTAAGGAGGTAATGGGATGGAGTTGGCTGTCCCATCCCATATAGGGTCAGTGACCCAAAGCCATGCTGAAGTCGGATGTGTCAGGCTGAAAGGCGCAGATATCACAGCAATGCTGTAAACCATGATACAACACATTCCGTTCTCTGGACTACATCCTGCTAATCTGCAGGAGTTTGAGAACGAACGCAGAAGAAGAAGAAGATGAAGATGGCTATTTAGTAGATTGTGTGAAATTGCAATTTCTGAAAAAAACTGAAAAAAGTACAAACAAGCTAAAAATGAGAATTATAAAATGCTATATCTATTCTATGTATGGTTCAGAAACATGGACAATAAACAGACAACTAAAAGATAAAATGGATGCCTTTGAGATATGAATATATAGAAGAATAGGGAGAACTTCAGGGAAAGAGAAGAAAACAAACAAGAAGACTTTAACATTTAACACAACATTTTGTATGAAGAAAGAATTATTAAAGGAAATAAAGATCAAACAAATGAAATATTTTTGATTTATTAAAAGACATGACACCTTGTTGAAGACCTTACTTGAGGATAAAGTCGAGAGGTGGTGAGAAAGAGGTAGGTAGAGATATAAGTGGTGGAGCAATGTCACGAGAAGGACAGGTTACAGTCTAGCAGACTAGCACCAAGACAAGAGACAGTGGATGTTGGAGGTCTATTGAAGCCAACATTCATTGAGGAGACCGCACGTGATGATGATATTAGATACTCTACCTGTCTGTAAAGTTTGTTGTTGGATAAATTGCAGTGACCTTTGTTTTTGTGTTCTAACTGACCATTTCATCTTTTATTCTTTATGCAGACACAGATTCAATTGGCAGGTCATCTGCTATATATATGCTAGACTATTGCCTGCCAAAGATACTTCTATAGTAAGTTCAAGGGCATATGATCTCAAAGTAGCCAAAAGAAGTGCTACAATGATTTGTTAAAGATCTCACTGAAAACCTTTGAAATAGATTAAGATACATGGGTAGAGATTGCACAAAATAGAACTATATGGCTACAGTAAAAAAAAAAAAGCACAGCACTTGTGAAACGAGGATAAATGCAGCTGCTCAGTGGAGAGCAGCTAAATGTTACAGGTAGACCAAAAACTATGCACAGTGGTCATCCCATGCCCAAACTGTCCAAGGACATTTGCCGCCAGAATAGGGCTTATTAGCCATCTACAAACTCATAATCAAGGAAATAACTCTAACTGAATTTCAAAAGTGAATGAAAAAAATCATCATCATCATGTGATGGATGAACAACAACAACTTGCCAACAGTGGCTGCTACTGATTACCTCTAAATCCACATCTGTGATACCAGGACTGAAATGGACGAACACCTATTAATTGTTGACCTTTTATACATGTCATAAGAGGTTGTTAAAGAGGTTATGGAGTGAAGTTTGTTGTTCCATTCCATATATGATCAAAGTGACCAAGAATTCATGCTGGTTAGATGTGTCAGGTCAAAAGGCACAGATATTGCAGAAAAACTATAAACTATGACAAAGCATTCCGTTCTCCAGACTACATCCTGCTAATCTGCAGGAATATGACAAAAATAAAAGAAGAAATAAAGAGAAGAAAAGAATAACTAATGCAGTGACTTGCAATGAATTTCATAAAATGTAATAAGGAACATTGGGGTAAGTTTGGCCTCATGTAGTAGAAAATCAGAGTACAAAATTTAAAGAAATTAACGTGTGGGTCTAAGAGTTACAAATATTCCAGCCGTGCTGTAAACTAGCAGGACAATATTCATCTTCTTCTGCATTCATTATCTCAGATTAGCAAGATGTAGTACATGAATGGAATGTATTGTGTCATGGTTTACAGCACTGTTGCGATATTTGTGCCTTTCAGCCGGACACATCTGACTTCAACATGGCTTTGGGTCACTTTGACCCTATATGGGATGAACCAGCCAACTCCATCCCATAACTTCCTTAAGTGTCTCTTATTATATGCATGGAAAGTAAACAGTGTTGCTGTTCTTTACTTCCCTCTCGGGCCCCCGGAAACACACAGGCAACAGGACAATATAATTGTGCTCAAACTAAGAAAATGAATTCTTGAAGAAATTCAGAATAAACACTTTGATTTCACTGAAACCTAAGGATTGCAACCAAAAAGCTATCACCAAAACTATATTGAACCATTTTTCTCAGCCTTTATTATAGACTCCATCATCTTTGTGTTGAAGGTGCCTGAAAGAGGAGCAAAGAATAGTAGCACTGCCAACTGCCATGCATGTCATAAAAGGTGATAAGTAGAACCTTATCTAGATACACCACAATTTAGAAAGTCAAAAGTCACCTAAGAATGCTATGCTGAAGTTAAAAGAGTCTGATATATAGCTGTTTGTTTGTTTGAGAACTCCAGGAATTGTTAGTGATTAGCTATTACTTCCAATGTGCAGTGGGGTGATTTTTCTGAGCTTTATTTCATACCCAGGAGGCTTCAGTTTTCGATTTAGTGCAATGCCTATTAAAGGAGCCTTCTACTCAGAGGGGAGACTATAATTGTATAGATGACATGCTACAAAGCTTCCATAAGAGAGCTTCAATATAACTGCATGTCATCTACTTTCTGTTGCATGGGTGGTTTGTTTAGTGGGCCATTGGTGAGACCAACAGATGCAGCCCACATGTGTACTGATAGATAGTGGAAGATATTGTAGATATATTGTAAACAATGATCTCACACATTCCATTCTTCAGAGTACACTCTGATAACCTTCAGGAGCTTGAGAACATGACAATAAGCACAGAAGAAAAGGAAGATGATGAGGCTGCATTTGGTATGACCATTTTCCTAAGTAGGTATTTCTTTGACTATAACACTGTTCACATTTGTGGGTTTCCGTCAAGTACACATATGGATACGTTGCACTGTTATTTACTGAGTGTGTGTCCTGTGCACTTCTTCTTAATTGAAACTATGTTAGTTTAAGTTGTACTCTTTTCTACAATTGTATACAATATATGTTTTAATGTCTGACTATTTAATCTTTAGCATGCTGTTGGTGACAGTAGTCATTAGACAATGTATTTTGAGCCAATGTCAGTGTTTTAAGTGACCCATTACTATGTGCCTCTTTCGACAAGGAAATCATGATTGTAAACTAAAGTCATTCATCCAGTAGGTAACACAGGAATCAGAAATAGACATAGTTAGCTTCCCTTCCCATTAGTTTTCAAAATGTCAGACTGTGTCATAGATGTCTACTGAATAATTTAGAGCTATCTTTATAATAAGTCAAAATGGCTTATTAATTTTTTCAACTTTTCTGAAGTTGTAGGGATCATTAAGACTAGCTGATAACATTAGTGATGCCAGAAATTCTTGTTTGTTTTTACAGACAACATTATGAACAAGTTAGTTTTGGTATGAAATGACATTGGAAATAGAATAGCCAGAGGTATATGGCAGTGTTATATCCTACAATGAATATATGGAACAAGAAGAGAAGAGTCACTTATGTTTATGTTTAAAAAAAAAATGTGTTTCATTATTACTATTTTATTACACATACACCAACAAAACTTATATCATTACATTCAGTAACCATCCCCTCTCCCTCTGTGTTGAAGGGGCCGAAAAAGGGAGCAAAGACTGCAGTAACACTGTTACTTGACAAGCATGTCGTAAGAGGCGACTAAGGGAGTTTTGGGGTATAATTGGCTGTCCCATCCCATGCAGGGTCAAAGTGACCCAGAAGCTATGGTGAAGTCGAATGTGTCAGGCCAAAATGTACAGATATCACAGCTAAACTGTAAACCATGACACAATGCATTCCGCTCTCCTGAATGTGAAAAAACACAGATGGTTTATATTAACAAATATGATGACATTTCCCAAAACAAAAAATCATACTTGCAATAACATGATTTTTGCATTATTATTTTCCATAACTGCTTGTCTCCTTGCTTTACTGACCTTCATAGGAAAATAAAAACAATACTTGTGTAATCACATCTATGGTTTATATAATCACATCTATGGTTTTTATAATCACATCTATGGTTTATATAATCACATCTATAGTTTATATAATCACATCTATGGTTTTTATAATAACATCTATGGTTTTTATAATAACATCTATGGTTTATATTATCATATCTATAGTTTTTATAATCATATGTATGGTTTGTAAAGTCATCACATTTTTAAGAGAGAACAAACTCAAATCTGAAAATTTTACAATGACCTGGAAATGAACGATGTTTTGTGAGCTCATCTTGTTGAGTCTACCTATCCATCTTTGGGTCAAAGGGCATGAGCCCATGGATCGCTGGATCAGCAACCAACCAACCTATCCATCTATTAGGCAAAGCTTGGAACAGGGTAATGAAATTTTGCTAATCACTGGAAACACACATATAACACACACAAATTGATGTTTGAACAAAGGCCTTTATCAAAACTACATGTACAACAATAATGAGAAAGAAGATAAAGGCCTTTTGGTTGAAACATCAATTTGTACATGTTAGTGTGTGTTATATCAGTGATTTGCACATTTCTAAACTGGCTTCAAGACATTAGTAATAGACAATAGAATTATATGAAATATAAGAGATGTCACAAATACCTGAAGACGGCCAATGAGTAAACTCATCTCTTGGTCATGTTGTTTCAAAGCTTCTTCAATTTCCTTAGCTTGTTGTTGTCGTAGCTCTGACTCAGCTATTTGCCGAGCCTCATTTAAAAGTCTCTCTTCTTGAGCAATGTCTCTTGACTGAATATGTATTAATATAACAATCTCTTAGAATAAATAACAAATATTTAGACAGTCTTTATTGTTTCTTTTTATTTTAATTTCTCAAACAATGAGATTTTTAACTATAGGATCCATTTACGTTATCTAATGATCTTTACGACTGCTTTTGGGTTTGTATAAAGGTTGATATAAAAGTTGTGTGTTTTAGTCAATCAATCAATCAAGTGCCATGCTGACTGGCGTAGGCGATCTTGTTTCTCCATGACTCTCTGTCTCTTGCGTTGTCAATAAGCTCGGTTGGTGAGCTTCTACCGTGCCACGATACAAGCCCATCTAGTAACTTTTCTCTTTGTCGACCCCTATCTCTTCTCCCTTTGATCTTTCCAGTGGTTATTAAGTGTTCAAGCTGTGTTCTTCTCAGCACATGCCCTAAAAACCTTGACTGTCTGCCTCTAATGTTTGATATGATTGATATTTTTACACCAGCATCAATGAGAACCTCTGCATTAGTTTTCTTGGCTGTCCATGGTATTTTCATCATTCTTCTCAGAAACCACATTTCTGTAGCCTCCAATTGACTTTGAATTTTCTTGTTTATAGTCCATGCTTCACATCCATAAAAAAGAATTGGTTTGTGCTTTAGTATTCATTCATTAATTTTCCTTTAGCACTCAAGTTAGCACATAGGGCAGATGTCAGATCTCACCAATTCTGTCTGTTCAAAGCTATTCTGTGCAGTTCTTGAATGGTATGAATATTGTTTGTTTTAATTTCTCTAAGTATTGTTTTTCTGAGTGTTTCCTTTTGTCTACCCCTGGCTATTCTACCTGTTGGTATCCATGCAAGAGATTTGTTGGGTATTCTGTTATTGTTATTGCTTTAGTATGAAGGTTCAAAATAATGAACTGTTGTGAACTTTATACCTTCTCTGTATATTCACTGTTTTGGCTCATTTCACATCCAAGTAAAGTTTTGCTGAATATTATAAATAGATTAAACAATAAAGCATAAAAAATCTTGGCAGAAGAACAATCTAGATTCAGGAAGAACAAAAATATTGTAGAACACATTTTTAATCTGTCAAATTTCCAAATTGCCAATTCTGGCATACAAGTCTGTGGAATACAATGAGAGAGTTTTTTTGTTTTGTTTACATCATTGCCATCATAGAGGCACTTCATAGACAATGAAATCAGTGAATTTTTCAGAATTAATATTGAATGCTTACTTTACCAACACTATTTTATACAGAAACATTAATGCCCACAGTTAAAATGATTCTAAAATCTGTGAACAAAGAAAATTGGATGAACAGATGGGCCATGGGAAACACTGGGAGGGAAATCTATAAATATATGACCAGCCCAAATCCTAAAGACAATATCAACCTCCTGGAAAGAAAAGACCAGAGTATCATATTCCGACTGCACATACAATATGTACAGCGTAACAATCACCTGAACAGAATACAACCACAACACACTCCAGGGTGCCGGCTGTGCACTCATCCATATGAAACTGTTGATCACCACCTTTTTGAATGTCCAGCACTGAATGACATCAGGAAAATGCGTCTCCCTCCAGGGCCAGATAAATGGAACACATTATATGGAACAAAACAACAGCTCACAAACACATGCATATATCACACAATGGCATTGGGTCAAAGGGCATCAGCCCATGGACCACTGAATCAGCAACCAACCATCCATCCAACCAACCAACCAACACTATTTACCTAGTAGCAATCATGAGAAATGTATTCGAGGAATTCTACTCAACAACAACATAGATCAAAGGTTTTCATATTTCTAATCTTCGCTTTGCTGATGACATTCATCTGATGGTGACAACAGAGGCAGATGTATAAGAGTTAACAAGACTGGAACTATCCAGCAAAAAACTTGGCATGGAGATCAATGAAGATAGGAGTACAATTTGGGTGAATTAAGGTAGTCCCAAAACAATACAGGCTAAACCGTAACAAGAAATTCCACATTAAAAAAAATGTCAATGCTGCATTTTTCCAGTTAGAGAGTTGCAGAGGGTTTGCAAATCATGAATGTATGTGATAAAGGCTACATGCCCATGCTGTCGCAACGTCATGTACACGATGGGTCTTCTAATTTACCCTCTGACAAAAAAATAACCCACCCTTATTGGCAATTGAATCTTGGTCCTTCCAGATGTGAGACCACTGCTCTAACCTCTTGACCATGCGCCACACTTTCTTGTTCAAACTCATGCAAATTAGCAGAATTGAGTAGTCCGAAGAATTAAATGCATTGATATTTAAAACAATTTTTTTTAAATGACATGTAAATCTTCAGCATGAATCATTCTTACCAGTTTATTTGTTCTTTTCTTTTTTTCTTTTTCTTTTAACACATTTGATTCCTCAATGTTTTTTTTCTCAAGTTGTAACTTTTCTAGTTGACCTTTTCTTTGCTGCAACTTTATTTCTAAGCTGTAGAGATAGAAACAGCATCATTTTCATAAATACTGAAACAGCTAAGCAGTTTTACTAAGGAAAGACACTTAAAATCACATTTGATATATTCTCAGATCAAAATAAACTGAGCACTGTTGCCACAAAATGTTTTATTAAATATTGTGGTTTTTTCCCCTTCTTTTGTTCACTTGGAACGTGCTTATATGTGAAGTGTTTTTTTCTATAAATATGACTGTTTTGTAATTTGTACAGACAGCGTAGAGTTTTTCTTCCACTGTTGTTTTCTGGGCCAGTGTATTTGCCTCAGCATTTCATATTTCGACTATTCCAGATGAATATTCTTTGCAGGTGTCTGTCCAATGTACACATGATTGTTTTGTCAATCTTAAACTTTGTATACATGTGGCTGTGGAATCAATTGTGTCCTGTTCTGAGGCACAGAATGAAAACTTGGCCTTGTCTGTTTATAATTTGTTAGATATATTGTTAGCTTTCTAATTGCCTTGATCGTCTGTTTCCTTTGAAATATTGTGCTAATTATGCTTGCAAAAATTAGTGGATAGGGGCATAAGTTCTTATTATAAATTTTAAAAAAACTTTACCTCATCTGTTGTAGAAGTTTGCTGCATAGCAATTTGTTAGACAAAACTTGCATATTTTGCTCATATTCTTTCATTACCCTTTCTTTGTCTCTGAAATGATGCAAAATATTCAAGACAATATCTAGGTCTATAAATTCACTATAAATATCGATGTAAAGCAACCACAGTGGAATTCCTCTGTAGTACGTATATAACAAATTCCTC
The DNA here is from genome assembly GCA_034231615.1 of Meghimatium bilineatum. Classification (NCBI taxonomy): domain Eukaryota; kingdom Metazoa; phylum Mollusca; class Gastropoda; order Stylommatophora; family Philomycidae; genus Meghimatium; species Meghimatium bilineatum. The sequence goes on from CM067298.1 coordinate 8,017,333, forward strand.
TGTAGTACGTATATAACAAATTCCTCTGTATTACATATATAACAAATTCCTCTGTATTACATATATAACAAATTCCTCTGTAGTACATATATAACAAATTCCCCTGTAGTACGTATATAACAAATTCCTCTGTATTACATATATAACAAATTCCTCTGTAGTACATATATAACAAATTCCTCTGTATTACATATATAACAAATTCCCCTGTAGTACGTATATAACAAATTCCCCTGTAGTACATATATAACAAATTCCCCTGTAGTACATATATAACAAATTCCTCTGTATTACATATATAACAAATTCCCCTATTAACCACTTAAAAAAAATTCACCAATTATTTTTCTTCTTATTCTTTTTTGTTCTTCAGTTGGAGTAATATGCTGATATGGATTTATTAAATGAACTAAACTGTGGTTAAAAGCTCTGAGACAGGGATGTAGAGCTCTGAGACAGGGATATAGAGCTCTGAGACAGGGATGTAGAGTTCTGAGACAGGGATGTAGAGCTCTGAGACAGGGATGTAGAGCTCTGAGATAGGGATGTAGAGCTCTGAGACAGGGATGTAGAGTTCTGAGACAGGGATGTAGAGCTCTGAGACAGGGATGTAGAGCTCTGAGACAGGGATGTAGAGTTCTGAGACAGGGATGTAGAGCTCTGAGACAGGGATGTAGAGCTCTGAGACAGGGATGTAGAGTTCTGAGACAGGGATGTAGAGCTCTGAGACAGGGATGTAGAGTTCTGAGACAGGGATGTAGAGCTCTGAGACAGGGATGTAGAGCTCTGAGACAGGGATGTAGAGCTCTGAGACAGGGATGTAGAGCTCTGAGACAGGGATGTAGAGCTCTGAGACAGGGATTTAGAGTTCTGAGACAGGGATGTAGAGCTCTGAGACAGGGATGTAGAGCTATGAGACAGGGATGTAGAGCTCTGAGACAGGGATGTAGAGCTCTGAGACAGGGATGTAGAGTTCTGAGACAGGGATGTAGAGCTCTGAGACAGGGATGTAGAGCTCTGAGACAGGGATGTAGAGCTCTGAGACAGGGATGTAGAGCTCTGAGACAGGGATGTAGAGCTCTGAGACAGGGATTTAGAGTTCTGAGACAGGGATGTAGAGCTCTGAGACAGGGATGTAGAGCTATGAGACAGGGATGTAGAGCTCTGAGACAGGGATTTAGAGTTCTGAGACAGGGATGTAGAGCTCTGAGACAGGGATGTAGAGCTATGAGACAGGGATGTAGAGCTCTGAGACAGGGATGTAGAGCTCTGAGACAGGGATGTAGAGCTATGAGACAGGGATGTAGAGCTCTGAGACAGGGATGTAGAGTTCTGAGACAGGGATGTAGAGCTCTGAGACAGGGATGTAGAGTTCTGAGACAGGGATGTAGATCTCTGAGACAGGGATGTAGAGCTCTGAGACAGGGATGTAGAGCTCTGAGACAGGGATGTAGAGTTCTGAGACAGGGATGTAGAGCTCTGAGACAGGGATGTAAAGCTCTGAGACAGGGATGTAGAGTTCTGAGACAGGGATGTAGAGCTCTGAGACAGGGATGTAGAGTTCTGAGACAGGGATGTAGAGCTCTGAGACAGGGATGTAGAGCTCTGAGACAGGGATGTAGAGTTCTGAGACAGGGATGTAGAGCTCTGAGACAGGGATGTAGAGCTCTGAGACAGGGATGTAGAGTTCTGAGACAGGGATGTAGAGCTCTGAGACAGGGATGTAGAGCTCTGAGACAGGGATGTAGAGTTCTGAGACAGGGATGTAGAGCTCTGAGACAGGGATGTAGAGCTCTGAGACAGGGATGTAGAGCTCTGAGACAGGGATGTAGAGTTCTGAGACAGGGATGTAGAGCTCTGAGACAGGGATGTAGAGCTCTGAGACAGGGATGTAGAGCTCTGAGACAGGGATGTAGAGCTCTGAGACAGGGATGTAGAGCTCTGAGACAGGGATGTAGAGCTCTGAGACAGGGATGTAGAGCTCTGAGACAGGGATGTAGAGCTCTGAGACAGGGATGTAGAGCTGGTTCAAATGGCCACAGTTTTATTCTTGTGGTGTGGTACATTGAACAGTTCTGTAAAATGTGTTCTATGTTTTATGCAGATTGTCCACAGGGCACATTTTTTGCCAGTTCCAAACATTTCATATATGTGCTGCTTGAGTCTGTTGTGTCCTTTTTTTAAACTAGAAATGTTTCCAAAGTTGTGGATGGCATAATCTTTTTTGCTGCATGGGGGAGTTGAGTCCATTTCTTGTTTATGGAACTGTTTGGCTGCATGGGTGAGTTTTGTCCATTTCTTGTTTATGGAACTTTTTTGCTGCATGGGTGAGTTGAATCCATTTCTTGTTTATGGAGCTTTTTGGCTGCATGGGTGAGTTGAGTCCATTTCTTGTTTATGGAACTTTTGATGATGCACTTCATTTCTGGAAAAGATACAGAATCATCTGTTGTTGCTGACAGTGATTCCAGTTTTGGCTAGTTTATCATCAATTTCCCTGTCTTTGGGATGACCTAAAATCCACTGGAGAGCTAATTCTATTATTTAGTTGTTTAATTGAGATAGGAGTGATTTTAAGTAGTGATTTCGGTAGAATGTGGTTGGGTTCTGAAGGGGTTACAAGGCTGAATTGGTATTTAAGATCACTTTCTTGGTTTTCTCCAGGTGGGATGATCCTAGCAGAAAATGTGTTGTTTCTTTGATATTTTCACACTCTTCCTTGAAATTTATAGAATGAACTCCTATCACTATTGATTTCTTGAGTTTTTCTGTTGGATCATTTTATATAAATATCCCCACCTCTATTTCACACTGATTCCTTAGCTGAGCCATCTACATATACTTTGATTTAAGAGTATTTCGGGTAATCATTATGAAGTATCGTCAACACTGATCTTAGATCTAGGCTAGCTTTCATCGTTTATGTATAGAGTCTTCTATTATTGGTAAGGGTTTTAGGGCTAGAGAATTATTACTCTTTATTGTTTATACTGTATATAGCAAATCTCTGTTATTTCATACATATTTCGCCTGTGTGGACCAAGTTTTTATAATGGGATTTTTGACTGTATAAAGATTGTCATGAAGAGAAGAAGTTTTTAAGATTACAAATTAAGCCAGGTGATACTGATTGCCAATGTGTTGCTGGTGCCCAAAAGGGGAGTATAGATAGCAATACAGTTACCTGAAAAGTATGTAGTAAGAGGAAACTAAGAAGGTTTTGGGGTGGCATTGGCTGTCCAATCTCATATAGGATTTAAGTGACTCAGAAACCATGCAGAAGTTGGATGTGTCAGGCTGAATGGTGCAGAAATCGCAGCAAAACTGTAAACCATGACACAATACATTCCATTCTCCTGACTACATTCTGCTAATCTGCATGATTTTTAGAACAAATACAGAAGAAGTATGCATGACTATGTTGTAAGACGTATACATGAATAAGTTGTAAGAAGCATACATGAATATGCTGTTGAATGTCTCTGCATACAAAATGGTGGGAACATATTTTACACATTGACATTCACTGAATAGGAAGCTTCTCAAAACATGCTGATAGTTGGCAGTCTTCTGGTATGATACAAAAGTGGATGAAAACCCCTCCTCATTGCACATAGGAAATAAGAGCTATGTTGCTCATACTTTCTTGGATTTAACAAGCATACTGTTACCATGGCAAGGTTGAACATAATTTGAATTTAAAAAATCTGTATTACAGTAAAGATCAATCTACCGGTATTTAGATCGCTTGTGCTAAGTATACTCCTATATGGATATGAAAGTTGCACACTCAATGCAGACATGAAAAGAAGGATTCAGGTTTTAGAATACAAGTGCTACAGATATTTGTAGTGAATTACTAAATTAGTTATATTGAGCACAGGACAAATATATTTGTTTAGCAGCAAATACATAAACTTGCAGGTTATCAACAACCAGTTTTCGCAGTGGTGACATGGTGTAAACTTGTTTGGTATGGACATGTAACGAGACTTCTTCTACTTCTGCGTTCGTTCTCAAACTCCTGCAGATAAGCAGGATGTAGTCCGGAGAACGGAATACGTTGTGTCATGGTTTACAGCCTTGCTGCAATATCTGCACCTTTCAGCCTGACACATCTGACTTCAGCATGGCTTTGGGTCACTGACCCTATATGGTATGGGGCAGCCAACTCCATCCTATAACCTCTTTAGTCACCTTTTATGACATGCATGGAAGGTCAACAGTGTTGCTATTCTTTGCTCCGCTTTCGGGCCCTGACAACACACGGGCGGTAATGAGACATGACTCACTTTCTAAAATTATTTTGAAAGGAACAGTCCATAGGTGGATGGAGAAGAGACAGATAAAGAACATCATGGATTGATAACATAAAGGAATGTTGTAGATATGATTTTTCTACACTCCTCTGAATGGCTGAGGACAGAGGTGTTTGGAGAGGTTTTTGTGTTGATGCTTCCAGTGTGGCACCCTGATGATCCTGACAGGTTATGTGTCTTATTATTATTATTATAATAATAATTATTGCTGTGTTGAGCAGGTTTTGCTAGTTGTCTTCATCTTTAGCAATCAGAAAGGTGTTATAAACATATTTAAAGTTCAGTTACTTATGAAATGCTACCAATGTCAACAAAAAAACATCTTATCCAAAGTATCTTCATTCCAACCCTGTGCTACTAATGTCAAACATGGTCCTTAACAACAAAACATAAGAGACAACTGGTTACAACAGAAATGAGATGTCTGAGAAAAGCCACAGGAGTGACCAGAAGACACAGAATTAGAAATGATGTCATAAGAGAAAGAGTGGGTGTCATATCAATTCTACAATACATACAAAATCAACAGATACAATGGTATGGTCATCTGGAAAGAATGCCGTGTGATTCATTAGTTTATAAAGCATATATGAAGAGAGGAGAAGCAGAAAGAAGAGCCAGTGGTATACCTAGAGTACTCTGGATCGGCAACATCAAAGAGACATTACACGAACACCAAATAACATTATCTGAAGCTACCAGAAAAATGAGAACAAGAACATTGTATCTCCCTCGACACCCGTAAAGGGTAAAAGAGGATGGAAAGAAGAAGAAGTTACTTATGTAATAATGTGACATGTCAATCAGTGATATGAATTACTAAAGCATGTTTCACCAGCTTTTCCCTCAAACAAATGTCATTATCTGAGTAACCGTGTAATGTATTAATGCCATTTTTTGCATACAATGTTATTTTTTTGTTAAATCCAACAATTTTATACTTTATATTTGTGCATCATGTCCAGTTTTTATGCATGAATAAAATCCTTTGATCTTTGTCCACATACTAATTATTGTGTCTTGAAAAAAGAAGTTTTATCACTTCAGACATTACATTGGATACAACTTTTAAACACTGCCTGTTTTGTGTTCAAGAGTACAGAATAGTCCAATTTAACTCTTAAATACTGCCAAACATATGATAAATAAATCATGTGTAAAGGATGTCATATAATTGATTGTAAACACCCTAACTTTTGTATGTGCCTTGACAAGTAGACTTTAGTTCTATATTGCAAATAAGTTAAAATTCCACTGTCACATCGAGCATGAGGATGGAGAGAGAGGGAGTTAAAGCAGCACTTAATTAGTTGATAACTGATATTTCAACACACTCAGTAATACTCACAGAATCTCAAAGCATGCTGCACAAGATAGAAAAGTACATGCTGAGAAAAGAATGGTGGGACTTATTGAACAACTCAATTGTACAGAGCATTACATGGATATACTGCCCTGGCCATGCTGGGGTCAGAGGAAACTAAAGAGCCAACTTATTGGCAGGCAATGCAGCGATAGATGGCACAATGCTGAGAAGAGATAAAGCAGACTGATCAAGGCAGTAATAAATTCATTTCAAGATAATGATGTCAATGAGGTTGAGAATGTACACATATAGAGAATCTTAGAAATTGGAGTATCTAGAGGTGAGGGAAGGAAAAGTAATGTTTTTGGAAGGCCCCCGATGATCTTGCAATCAACACCTGACCAGGACTCTGAGTCTACATACACTGGGATGGCTGCTGGAACATAGGGAGGAGCACTTATGGGAATGCCCAATGTGCTGTGAAACCAGTTCCTAATCAAGAATCAAGAAATAAGCAAAACTTAAAACTAATGGCTGCATTTTAATGAAAAAATTATTTTATAGGGTCTATATAATTTTAAATTTAAATTTTTTAAATTTTACCACATAAAATTTTAATTAAAAACATTATATACCGGTATTTGCTGAGATACCTCATTGTAAAGTTGGGTAAAGCCGGTGAAACGTGATATACCAATTGCTAGAAATGTAAATGTTAAATTGTAGTGTTTCTTCAGCTTATTGGATTATGGAAATAATTATAACTGTGAAAACAATAAAAGTATCCAAATGACGTTACAAAATATTGAAATAAATACTGCAGAGTGTATATCCACATACTCCTCAGTCAGGTCCATGTTAGTAGCCAAAACTTTGGTTAGTGTGGCCATCTGTTCTTTCTTCAGCATATCCTGCTCTATTTGGTCTTTGGTTTTATTCTCATCAGCAGCTTTGAGCCTCTTTTCTAGCCGTTCTTGTAACTTTGCAAGCACAGCCTGCTTTGCATTTTGGTTTCTGGCTGTAGGAACCAAAAGAAAATAATTACAGATGTATTTATTATTCACTTTTTTATATCTGCAAATATGTTTTTAAAAAGTATGTTGCATTCTATGTGTAAAAATGGAGATCAATCATGTACCATCTCTGCAACGAAGGTTGGTTAAATCAGGGCAAGAGATGCACATTTTTAAAGAGTAACGCTGATGTTCCTTAAAAAAGGAAGTCATGTCATATCTAAAAGCCCTTTCTTTTGTTTGTTTATTTTGTGTTCGCTTTTTACTAACCAATACAAAATTCTTGTGATTTTCACCAGGAGTGTGAAGTATATTGTGCCATAATTATGCACCCTGTAGGCCCAGCACATCCATTATTGGCATTCCATTTCTTTTGACAATAACTCTACAATTATAATATGGTACTGTCTTAAAGTTTTTTAAACTTTGTTACCTTACTTTCTGTCATCTGTGAGGTGTAGTAAATTTAATCTCCCTAGCTGGGCATTAGTCTCACCTCCTCCCCACCTTCTGTATCATTAGTCATGGCTGCAATGGATCTCCAACTTTTTATGTTTCTTGCCTTGGTGGTACACACAGACAATTTATAATTTGTCAATCTTTTGATGCTCCCTCCCACCTGTGTCTCTCCCTCTTGCTCAAAACCTTAAATCTTTCCATTACAGAAAGATCTTCAGAAAGGTGTCTATTAATCTTCAGTGCTGAAGAATGTGCCATGGAGAGAAGCCAGTAATCTCCACTTTGAGTGATGTGATGCTACTGTATGCAATTCTTGCACGTTGTTGAGACCCATAGTCCTATTCTCTTTGATGGTTGTTCTGCAAAGATTTTCGCTTTGTCTTCCTCTTTTTCTTTTGTCATCTGGCACCCATTTTAATGCTTGTGCAGTCTTTCATTCATTCTAAGTACATGTCTGATATGTCCATCGTTTTTCTTATTGTTGTAGAAACATATTGTTGTTTGGTGTCTTCTCTTATATGCATGTTTGACTTGAATTCTTCCACACCAATATTGAAGAGTTTTCTAAGACATTTATTTTAAAAATTTCTTCTCCAGCTCTTTTGATATTCTTAAGCTTTCACAATTTTACGTTAATACAAATTTTATATAGGAGTTAAAATAGGAGTTACTTTGGTATATTTACTTAATATTTCTTATATTTGTTATGTGATTGAATGTACTTGATGCAAACTAAATTCTGGTAGAAATCTCTTTTGTTGCTTCTCCATCTTGTGTCATTTTTCTGCCTAAGTATAACAAATTATCAACTGTCTAAATTGTGTGTCTCCATTGAGAGTTTTCCATACACAGCACTTGTTAATCTTCATCTTTAGCATGTTTGTGGTTTATTTTGATGTTAGAAGCTTTTCATTTCATAGAAAGTACTTTTATCCATACCTATTGTCTTTTTTAATCTGCATTTCATGTCTTCCATTATCAATAATTTTAAAAATGTATACGTAATTGTTTACTTGCTGTAATATTGTTCCTTGTGATTGAATATTCCACTGTAGTCATTCTCTTATTTTGTGGATTACCATAGCTTTAATTTTCTTAATATTGATACCCAACTCATATTCTTTACTAATTTAATTGATCATATCATCCCATCAAGTGCTCTGTTTGCTATTCTGTCAGCCATTTAAGAGATTATATTCTGAGTATTCTAGTTAGTTTTTGAGTCTTCTAATATTTTCATAGAGGATGCACTTCTTTCTTCTTCCCTGGTCACTCCAATTTCTATCATAATATGACTCTATTTCCACTTAAAAGAATTAAAACATTTTAATTTATTTTAAAAACATCATGATTATTAAGTTAATCAATCTGGAGACTTACCGGTATGTTGAAGTCTCTGATCATGACTGAACTGTTCCCAGCTCTCAGTAGCTCTCTTCATCTTAGCATAATACTTAATAAAAATTATCTGCATGCTAGTAAGTATTATTTGATTCCCAGACAACACCTTTTTCATTTCCCCTTAAACTTGCTCTCAATTTAAATTAAATTAAACTAACATAGGCCTATTACTCAGAGAAATCAATGATAGAAGACAGAAAATATACCATTATATTCTTCCATTTCAGCTTTGTGAATTTGAAAGATCCTTTCAACTTCAGAAGATATATTACTCCCATTGATAAGTTTCCTTGCAATTTTCTCTGCCTCTATTTCTATTTCTTTGATTTCTTTCTTGGCAATGTCCTAAAAAAATAAGTACAAGTGTTATTTTTACTTTTAACTCATTACAATATTTCAAGCAATGAAAAATCAAACTAGCCTCCATATAGCCTGCAGTCTGTGCACCAATAAGTTAAGTAAATATAGAAATAAAATAAATATAATAATTATTCAATAGCAGTTTTACATGGAACAATACACAGAATCAAAGTTTCAACCAAAAAGGTCTTTATTATCTTTTTCATCCATACTTATTATTGATTATTAATATAGGAACATACAAACACAGAATAGATAATAAATTGAAGCAATAATAGATGATCAAGTCAACATTATAAACACCAACACAAGATGATTATCACATTATGAATAGATGAGAACAAGTTGTAATTCTATGCCTCAGAATGGGACATAATCGACTCCACAGTCACATGTACACACAAAGTTCAAGATTGGCAACACAGTCATGTGAACAGAGTGCAAAACATATACTTCACAAGTGTTCTGAGTATGAAACGCTGAAGCAGACATATTGGCCAGAGGAAACAACACTGCAATCTAAGCTCTATGGGCCACTGTATGAACTGCAAAAGACTGAGTTTTATTCAGGAGACAGAATTAAAGATATAGACATGTTTCAAGCGAACAAAAGAAAAAGAAGCAATAATAGCATATAAATATTAACCTGTTTTAAATTTTGCATTTCTTTGAAATCATTGCTGTCTAGTTCTTCACACAAGGCTTCACTGTCCTTATGGTGCTTAGTCCTCAAGTCATGGTATTCCTAAAATCGAAACATTAAAAATGTGTAAGTCTGTGGATTCTAGTTTCTTTTACGTATGTAATTTTTCTTATTTTGTTCACCTGGAACATGTCTATATCTGAAGTTTTGTTTCTTCTATAAATTTGACTGTGTTCTGTACCTCATAAAGTTGACCGTAGAGTTTTTCTTCCAATGTTGTACAACATAATGATTTTAAGTTGACTGCCAGTTACCAGAAATAGTTTGCTAATTTTAATAGATGAATAAAGGATCTCCAGTGTAGTGGTTAAGCAGTTCACTTTGTGCTGAAGAGGTCTCTCTTTTTCTCTCCGTCTTTACAGAACGTTTTCTTCACTACCATGATGCAAGTCTCACGGTTCTACGTGAGCTACACAACCTCTTCCAATGTAACGCTCAGAAGGTATTCGATATCCTGTGTCTATTGTAGTCTTGGTCAGCCTCTTGTTCTCTTTCCTGAAACTTTTCCCTCCATGATTAATCTTTCTAAACCATTGTGTCTCTTTATATGTCTGGAATATGATAGCTTGCAATTTTTTATAGTTTTGAGGTGACAGTCTTATCTATGTTGAGGTATTTGCAGATGTCCGCATTGGTTCATCTTTCTGTTCATGATATTCTTAGGACCTTTGTATAACATCAATCAATAAACTCGTAACCCTTCAGGGTTGTAGGGGTACCACATTGGATGCTTCAGTACATAGAGTCCTCCAGCGAATTCTATCCCCAGCGATGCAGATGAGTGTGGAAATTTCTTGTCCTGTCCATTCCTTGATGTTGCCTGTCCATGACTTTAGTTGCCCTCCTCTGCTTCTTCTTCCTTCGACAGTTCCCTGTAATATTGTTTTTGACCAGGAATCATGTCTGCATACATGTCCAAACCATGCCTGTTTTCGTCGTTTTAACTATTGAAAGCAATGTACACCTTTCCTCTCTACTTTATTTCTTACATACACATTGGTCTTATGTTCCCTATAGGAAATATTATCATCTGTAGCATTTGTGATCGAAAACCTGTAATTATCTCTCCATGTCCGCAGTGAGTGTCCAACTCTCACAACCATACAACACAACAGAAAGCACCAGCAACATATACAGTTTGACTTTCACTCCAACACTGATGTTGTGTTTCCAAATCAGTTTTATTGTGAATGCCAATATTTTCTTTTCTACTGTGGATGTCATTGTCCACATCTTACAACCACATGAAAAAAATCTAGCTTCTTAATAGTTGTATCTTTTATTGTTGTTTGCCCTTTTGCTATAAATTTTTCATCTTACTTAAAATTTTTCATCTGACTTCAAATTTTTTTTGTAGGGTTGTTGCTTATTTCTTTCTGATCTCTGCTGAGCAATCTCCTGTTGTGTTCATGGTTAACCCGAGATGTTCGAAGTTGCTCAAGAGAAGTCACAGGTTGTGAATTTACTTATTATGTCTGGTTAACAAAGTGTATTTATATTTGGAGATCTCTGGGGTTTACTACTTGTAGTTATGGGTTTATGTTGTTTCTTTGATAACAACAAAACAAGTACAGTGGAATCCTTCTACAGTACATTCTTTTATAAGAAATTGTTCTCTTCAACAACACTTTTCAAAATCCCCAATTATATTTATACAAAATTTTTTGTATTTTGAAAGAAAATTGTTTGTACTGTATATAGCTACATTCTGTTATCATATACATACTTTGTTGGTTCCAACCAAGTTGTTATAATGGGATTTCATGTAATTTGAATAAATATGTGGATGTTTGCAGTGACACAAAACAACTCTAGATAAAAACACATCCAATTATTATTTGACAGTGTGTGGAAATAAAATGGAATGCTAACAATGATATATTTTGGTGAAATGATACCTTGATAATATCCATTGTATTGATATTTTGTCCTTCTCTTTGCAGCAGTTCTTTCCTTTCCATTTCTTGTTTCTTGGCGAGATCAGAGACACTAGCAAGTTTAGACTCTGCCAGGTAGTCATATTTCTGTTTGCTCAGGTTACTATACTCTGTAAGAACCATTTCAGTACAGTAATAAGGTTAAAGTACAGCATATATATGAACCGATAGAAATAATAAATGATGAAAACAGTAATGCACTAAAAGAACCGAAGCAAATAATGGAAAGATGGCAACAATATTTCAAGGAAGTACTAAATCTAAAAGAAGGAGATGAAGACACAACAATAAACACTACAGCAGAGAACCTAGAACCAAATATACTGCTATCGGAAATAGAAAATACAATAAACAAAGCACCAATAAACACGGCAGCAGGCTCTGATAACATACAAACAGAACTTATCAAAGCAGCAACAGAGAGTGGGAAAAAATGGTTACACAGACTTTTCAATGTAATATAGAAGAAACTAGAAACAACAGAAGACTGCAGGAACACAACAAACATTCCCATATGGAAGAAAAAAGGCAGTAAGAGAGACTGCACAAAATACAGAGGGATATCTTTACTAAGCCTCACAGGACATTTAACAAAATATTAGAGCAACGACTACGAACATATATTGAACCACAACTTCAAAACACCCAAATGGGCTTCCGTAAGAACAAAAGCTGTACGGATGCTATCTTTACACTTAGACAACTAATAGAAAGAGCCACATAAAACAACAAAGAATTATATATCGCATTCGTAGACCAAGAAAAGGCATTCGACAGAGTAGACAGACAAGAACTATGGAAAACACTATCAATATACGGAGTACCAGAACATTTAATCAACATATGCAATGGCATTTATGCAAATAGCCAATGTGCAGTAAGAACAAATGCAGGTGTGTCCAATAAGTTCCAAATTCAATCAGGAGTTCACCAGGGGTTTGTCCTATCCCCTCTACTTTTTATAACATATCGATCACATCTGTAAACTAACAAGTACCAATGAAGAAGATAACATAAAAGACAAATTGAACGAACTACTCTTTGCAGACAACCAAGTACTAATAGCGACATCAGAAGAACAATTGCAAGACCATATGAACAAACTCTACACAACATGTCAAAAATTCAACATGAAGATTAATATTGAAAAGACTGAAATAATGGCAATAGCAAAGAAAGAAAGAAATATCACTAGCTCCATCGATGATAAACACCTTAAACAAGTAAATGAGTTCACTTACTTAGGAAGCATATCGAGTGCAGGGAAAACAAGTAAAGAGATACAAAATAGATGCAACAAAACATACCAGATCCTAGGACAGATGACATGCATTTCAAGAACAAAAATGTAAACATAGACACCAAAGTTGCATTATACAAGACTACTATTATTCCATCACTATGCTACCAGTGCCAAACCTGGACAATGACAGCACAAGACAAAAGAAAAATAGTGACAACAGAAATGACATGTCTACGAAGAATACTCGGAGTGTCATTAAGAGATAGAATTAGAAACGATAACATCAGACAGATAACCAAAACAATACCAGTATTGGAACACATCAAAAGACAACAGATCAAGTGGTTTTCACACGCTTCCAGACTACCGACATATAGCATGCCACAAATGGCCATGACACATAGACATAATGGTTATAAAGCCAGAGGTAGACCATGTAAAAGATGGATCACAGAAATCAAAGAAGCCACAGGAATAAGCTTACAAACAGCGCACAAAAAGGCCATCTCCAGAGAACTCTTCCACCCCTGACGCTGCAAGGCAAACAAGGGACACAGCGTATAGATAGATAGATAGATAGAATAAGGTTAAATGTTACAATTGATAAAGTAATCATAAAAAACTAAAAAAAGGCATAATGAATAAGTTTCATAAAAGCCAACTATGTAAATTATGAACTTAAACTAAACTTGAAACACAAATCTATCCTTATCGAAGCCAAAAGGTAAATCATACATTCAATCTTCATACCAACATTGTGTTATCATTGTTAGACGGGGTGCAAAGGGTTATTGCTCTCATTTGGACCCAGGGTTAGCAGATAACCAAGATCCTAAAAGTACCTCCTTGTGGCACCCTGGAAACAGAAATACAGCTGCTCTCACTGTCTCCCTGGTCAACACTTATAAGCTTATGTCTGCGGATTTGGAGGCTATAGACGGAAAGAGAATTGCTTGCAAAGAGACAAGCAATACATCCGGGACTTCAACACCAACACAGTCAACAGCATTGTTGACACACAGTGATGTAAGAATCTGTCCATTTCGTCTCAGTCAGCAAAAAAATGCGGAAAATTGGAGGGGTGGACAATGTTGATGTCCCTCTATATGTATATGGATTTTACCAAAATATGATGATCCTAAGAGTACACATTGTCTATTGTCTTTCCCCAGGTGGTTTGTTATTCACTCTTGCCGTTAAGCGAATTGGTGATTGAAGTTCAAGCTTGTGTTCCAAGGCCAGATGTGTGGCCTTGACTGTACTATGACTGTGTTTGTTCAGGATGTCCCTGGCTTTTTCTATCCATTTTTCATGGTCTTTCCTCTGGCTTTGTACCCTGATCTCATTTGTTTATATGCCTGTACGAGCAACTTTACCTGATGTCTTCATTTCATAATCTATCGAGCCTGGTAACCCCTGCGGCTTTCCTCAAATATTTTATCTCACATGTCACTATATTTCAGTAATGTGAAGATGAGAGAGACCAGGTTTGGCACTGGTAACACAGCGTTGGTAGGAATATACTAGAGTACACATTGAATCTGGAAAAGGCAACATGTGCTAGAATGTGAAACAATATAGTGGCAATGAAGCTACTGGTACATTTGTCCAGCAGGAGCCGACCAACGGAAGTGTTGTTCTTCCTCGAGAGCACACAGAAGCCTATGTATTCAACCATAATTGACCCCATTCAAAATAGGAGTCATGATTCAGTTATTTGATACGCCAACTTTAACATGCACTCCTGGGTATGGAAACAAGTTTTTAATACAGCTCCCCATTGCATACAGGAAAAGCAGTGAACAAAATGTTCATGAGAACATTGTTCAAAACTTCTGTCTAATATAGTGCTGAAACGTGGACTCTGTGGGCAATGTAGATGGGAAGCTTTTTGTAAACATGATGTAGTCATAAGAACAAATTATATTACATCATTTTGTGAGATCAGCATGACTGTGAGATCAGCATGACTGTGACATCAGCATGACTGTGACATCAGAATGACTGTGAGATCAGCATGACTGTGACATCAGCATGACTGTGAGATCAGCATGACTGTGAGATCAGCATGACTGTGAGATCAGCATGACTGTGAGATCAGCATGACTGTGAGATCAGCATGACTGTGAGATCAGCATGACTGTGAGATCAGCATGACTGTGACATCAGCATGACTGTGATATCAGCATGACTGTGAGATCAGCATGACTGTGAGATCAGCATGACTGTGAGATCAGCATGACTGTGAGATCAGCATGACTGTGAGATCAGCATCTTTCAGTTCCACTAATTTGACTTTACCATGCCATTTCTCACTCATAGAAATTAATGACTTTCTATAAATGCAATGTTATCTTTATAATTTCTGTGAAAATGTAAACATTTGAGCTTCTCTATCTTCTTCTTCTTATTGTCCATGCTGTGTGGCGTAGGTTATCATGCCTTTCTACAACCTTCTATTTCATGTGCTGTCAATTATTTCTTCGTATGATTCATTCTATGTGGCGTAGGTTATCATGTCTTTTTATAACCTTCTATTTCATGTGATGTCAATTATTTCCGACACCCATGTTTCCCATGCCACAATGCTAGATTGTCAAGCATCTTCCCTCTTGACCTTCTGCTACTCCTCTTGCTTTTAAACTTGCCTGTTGTTACAATGTGTTATGTATCTACATGATTAAAAAATACTTTGGAATTACCATTTTATATGCTTCATCAAATGAAAGATAGTTTACTATATTGCTATAAGCTCCTGTCACTATTGAATGAGAACATAGCACTTTAGAAACTTATTACCTTTTGCATGGTATTTTCTGATGCTGTTAACCCCCTCAGCAAATTCATTCATGACATCATCTGAATATTTATCTATGTTATGATCCCTTCTCATATTAGTTGCTATGATATTTCTAAATATCTCCACGGTTTTTCCCCTGATCTGTTCCTTATCTTCATCTTCCATTTCCATCTGTTCTAACAAATGTTGTCTTCTAGCCAATCTTTCATTCAGAGCCTATAGAGTAAATATAACCAGTAGTTATTAAGCTGTAACTGGTAATGTAATAATTATATTAGTTTGATAAATAGTTAGATAATTTGGATATTTAGATAATAGTAACTTAATTGAAATTAGTAATATTAAAGTACAGTCAGTACAATACAAGAATCAGTGGACAGGTTTCTACGAAATAAATAACTAACATAATTAAATGGAATGAAATTCCGATAAAGACGCATATATCGACGCATCCAATATTCTACACGTTGCGCAATGAGAGCCCCTGATCAATCAACTAGCACGCTGCGTGGGAAATGGGTGGCCAGTTCATTACGTGCAAATCGCTAGATCGGTATTTTAAGTTACGACTTTTCAAGTTTCTGAGATAGTGCAATAGCATATGAAATTAAAAAGCCAGACTGTTGTCACATGATTTTTCCACTGATTCGTGTATAGTACAGCACAGTCATAGCATTAAACATTTATTCGCTGCCTTAAGAGTTAGCACAGGATTGCTTTAGGCTAAAGAAGTCAATCTCTACAGATAATTCCACTCTGTATAGTGAAGTAGCACAGGAAGTGCTATGGCTAAATTGGTAAACTATTGTCTATTATCTTTTCCCCAGGTGGTTGGTTATCCACTCTTGCCGTTAAACATAGGGGGTGATTGGAGCTTGAGCTTGTATTCAAAGGCCAGATGTGTAGCCTCGACTGTGCTATGACCGTGTTTGTTCAAGATGTCCCTGAATTTTTTATCCATCTTTTCTGTGGTCTTTCTCTGGTTTTTAACCCTGATCTCATTTGGTTATATGCCTATACGAGCAACTTGTCATGATGAATTCTCATGATGTGGCCAAACCACTTGATCTGCTGCCTGTCTATGTATTCTGTGCAAGGTGTTATACTTATTCTTTCACTGATGTCTTGATTTTGTAATCTGTCAAACCTGATGACTCTGTAGCTTTCCTCAAGCATTTCATCTCACATGTCACTATCTTTCTGTAATGTGAAGATGAGAGAGACTAGGTTTGGCACTGGTAACACAGTGTTGGTAGGAATATACTGTAAATCATTTGTCTTTTAACTTCCATACCGATCTTCGGTTGAAGAAGTAGTGGTGACAGTTGGTATGTTACTGCATTTGCCTTTTGACATCTCTCTATCAAGGCCTTAATTTTCTGTGAAAATACTACTGAGATATTTGAACTCTGATACTTGTTTTACTCCTATGTTCTCTATCTGTATATTTAGTGGGCTCTGTATTCTACATATTTTCTTAGTTTCCGTCCTGTGTACATTGATCTTCATGTAGCATTTTCTACATGTTGCAGATAGTGAATTAACATGAATTTGCAGTTGTTCTTCATTTTCATATATGAGCCTCTGGTCTTCTGTGAAAAGCAGTTAATTTAGTTCATGGTTTAGTTGCTTTGAGTTATCTTATTCTGAATCGGTAATCTTGTCCTCTGCACTTTTTGCCTCTTTTATTATTTTATCTATGTATATAATGAAAAGCAAGGGTGAGAGCATGCAACCCTGACGTACTCCCGTTTTTGTCTCAAATGCGTCTGTAATACCATTTGATGTTCTTACCAAGCACTGGCAGTTTTTATACAAAGCTCTTATAATTTCTAACAATTGTCCTTTGATACAATACATCTCTAGAGTTTCCCATAATACATCTTTATTGACTCTATCAAACGCTTTCTCTGATCTATAAATATTATGTTCAGTTCATTGTTGTATTCTATTTTTCTCTCATTCATTTGCCTTGTGAACAAGGTATCTTTGCAACTAGCCCCTATTCTGAAGCTAAATTGAGAGGGACTCAATTGTGCATTATTGTGCATAAAAGTGGATAAACGCATTCAGAAAATTTGTAGAGGAGACACTATGGCAATTGATGGTGCATTAAATCATCTTCTGGTATCTCCTGCAGTTCTGCTTGTTTCCAAGCGTATTGGCATTTCTTTCACTTGGACGTAATCAACAGAAAAAAAGGGGGTTAGTACAAATAGGCAAGGCACTTTCTCCACAAAACCTGCCCAGGCAAACAATCATGTGTGAAATCTCATCTCTACAATTTGAGGGCTTCATAGTCCAGTTGAAATTTACACTGGCCTGCTTACTGTCCATCTGTAGAGACATGAAAGGTCACCTAATATTAGTTAGTTAGTTAGTGTGTTTCTTTCATGCCACAGGTGGCACATAGGGCAGAGGTTTTGATTCTCTATGTGTTGCGGTCCAATGCCTGTTATTTTACCTTCTTTAAGTATGGTGTTTTTTAGGGTTGCTCTAGGCAATCTTCGTTTTCTTTTACCCTCAAGTGTCTACATTAGGGCTTGTTGGTTTATTCTGTTTTCATCTAGTATTAAAAAAAGACCTATGTATTTCCATCTGCATTTTCTTATGACGTTTGAAACATATTCGTGATGTCTAATAACCTAACATTACTGCTCAATTTAAATATCATTCATTGGTGTGTTGTTGCACAGTGGAGGAAAGAACAGAAACACCGTGGTTTGCAATGTCATAGGAGGCAACTAAAGTGGGTTTGGATGAAGTTGGCTAATCCTAAAGGTTTTATTGAGAGAAAAATTGCATGGTGAAGGTGGATGTGTCACACTAAATGTTCAGTTATCACAGCCAAGCTGTAAAACATTAGACAATTCAATTCTGTTCTCCATAATAAATCCTGCTTTTCTTCAAGAGTTTTAGAACAAATGCAGAAGATGAACAAAAGAATGAATGATGTACATCTCTGGGAACATGTATAAAATTAAGGCAATACTTTCACTTATCACTAAGACTAAGGGGTTATGAAGTGTAAACACAAAATCATACAAATTACAATACACAAGACATTTTTAACATTTCGAACAGTTAAGTCTTTCTTTCAAGAATATATAAAACAAACAGTGAAAAACAAAGAAACAGTAAAAACAATGTTACCACCACAGAGGCACTAGATACACTATTGACATGTAAACAATACAAAGTTCAAGGTGGCAATGATGTATATGGAAACATGTATTCATGGAAGCGCGGGTTTTGTTAAAAATTGGACAGGATATGATAACAGATATAAAAAATTATTATCCAATATAACATGGATAGAAATACAATAAAGACCACACCAACACAAAGTTAAACAAATAAATGTTCAGAGTTGTCTAAAAGGCTTGAGGGTACCAAACGAAAAAATAAATTGATTTTCAAGAGCGTACCTATATCTGTCATACGTGGTGCAGGATCTGAGGGCAGTGACCTGGATATCGAGGGTACCATGATGACCATCACCAACGAAATGAATGGCAACAGGGGTAGGTTCTCTGTGTTTTATGGCATGAAGATGCCTACAGAAGTAGTCCCTCAATCATAAGTTCATTTCACCTATATACTTTTTGTCACAATGTTTACATACGATAACGTAAATGACATTACAGGATTCACATGTAAAGGCATCATCAATAGTGAAAGTGGCCTTAAGAAATAAAACAGAGCGAATCTGAACTACATAGGCACATGCGTAGGAATGACCTCGTTTGCAATGAATAGTGCCAAAATGAGCAGGAACATGAGATCTAAGAAAAGCAGCAAACAGAACAAGAAGAGATCATGTGAGGAGTGAAAACATTACAAGAACTGTTGGAATAATGTCTGTGGTAAAATACATTGAAAATAAAAAACAGAAGCTGAAATGGTGAGAATGGTGAACTTAATGAAAATGAACCAGTACTGTCCAGCAGCAAGAGAATACAACACGACAATGGAAACAGCAAGAGGTAGAGGTAGACTAAGAAGAAGGTGAACTGAAGGAGTTACCAACTTTCTGAAACATCACAGTGATGAAGTGACTAAATGTGCCATAGGCTGCAAAACAATCATCATTCAATACTGCAATGCCTACAGAAAAAGGCAGAGAACGGAAAATAAAATAGAATCTGGTTACGGAAACAGTAAAATCTCAAAGTGAAAACATTTTTCCCTTTCCAACAATAACAATGCCAAAGTTTAAATAAAACAACATATTTTATGTTACCTTTTTTTGCCTTGCTTGTTCCTCTCCAATTTTCTCTTCCACAATTGCCATGTTGTTAATGAGCTTGGTCATTATATTATTGACCTCATCCTCTGACATGCCTGATGACCTCAAAAGATCTTGTCGAATCTTGTTTTTAGAGTCTCTTTGAAGTTGACTCTGAGAAGAAGAGATTTTACCATTAAAACATAAAATTATTACTATTTAAATATCCATCTATCCATCAATATATATATAAACTGTCTGGATTATAAGGGTACTACATTGGATGTATCAACACAAAGAGTTCTCCAGAAATGTATATCTTCAGCAGGGCGCAAGGAGCCTCACATTGCTCTCATGCGAACAAGTCAACCGAGGTGCAAATAACATAGTTCTACTGTGGAACTAGAAGTTCAACAAATCTCATGTTCTCCGGCGGAAATCACATGATTTATTCATGGTGGTTATCAGAGAGCAAACGCAGAAGAAGAAGAATATCTTCAGGTGTGTGGATATGTGTGAGTAAAAATCTTAAATGGTTCAGTCTTTGATATTGTCTGTCCACAATTTTCTTAGTTTGTCCTCCTCCACCTAACTGTTCCTAACAAGTTTGTTTTTAACAGCATAATGTCAGCATACATGTTGAAACCATGCAGACAGAATCATGTCAGCATACATGTTAAAACCATGCAAGTTTTAATCATTTTATTATAGAAAGTAGTGATTGTTGTGAATCTGTGAGGCTGGCTAATTTATTTCTTATGTACACATTTGTCTTATACTCTCTATAGAAAATGTGCAAAATTCATCTAAAACACAGACTATCCATAACTTTAATGATGATGATGTGTTGATGTAATCCCTTTAACTGTGAGCTGGCAGATCTTAATAGCCCATAGCCTGTCTGATAAAAAAAAAGGCTTCCTGAGTTAAGCAGCTGAGGTGACACTCAAACTCATAAGGTCTGCTGTCTTAAAGAAGGGAGGCATTTCAGTATGATTTCTAGGATCATCACATCCTGTCAGAAGTGCAACATATACAACTTAGCCAACTAGTTCATCCTAAATCTGTCAGATCTGTTGATCCATCTGCAATGATGGCATACTAGCACTCTGTACCATCAAGGATCCTGCCACAAAAGTACAAAGGTGCAATGTTTGCTGGTCTGTATCTCTCCGCCATCATTGGGGACTATTTGACAGTAGACAAACTAAAACACCGAAGCAAGACATGCAGTGACAATGATATTTTCACCAATGACAGGTTGTGAGCCCATCCTCGAACTTTCCTTAGTTACCACTTATGACATGCTTGGAAAGAGACTGTAGCCTTATTCTTTGCACCATGAACTAAAAGTCCAGACCCCCGGTTGCCATATGTGCACCATAGATAGGAAACTTTGGTAAACAGACAAACCTGTTATCTCACTATTGGGAGATAGAAAGCTTTTGGGAAATTATGGAAATGCAAAACAATCTTGCAGAAGACAGTATGTAGAAAGCAGGATAAGGATGCAAATACAAGGTTATACAATATAATAATAATACCCATAACCCACCAGAGTCTTAGGTGTGCCACACTGGAGGCATTAGAACAAGCAGCCCACGAAACACCTCTGTCCCATAACCTACCTAAGTCTTAGGTGTGCCACATTGGAGGCATCAGCACAAGAAGCAAGACAAACACCCCCGTCATCTGTTCCATAACCTGCCTAAGTCTTAGGTGTGCCACATTGGAGGCATTAGAACAAGCAGCCCACGAAACACCTCTGTCCCATAACCTGCCAGAGTCTTAGGTGTGCCACATTAGAGGTACCAGAACAAGAAACCTGCAAAACACCCCCGTCATCTGTCCCATAAGCCATCAGAGTCTTAGGTGTGCCACATTGGAGGTACCAGAACAAGAAGCATGCCAAACACCTCTGTCAAACAAGTGTAGAAAAACTATGCCGGGGCTATTCAGGGATATAAACATATATAAATTGGATCTATCATAATGGCATGCTCTTAAAACAAATCTTTACAAGGCTGCAACTTTAACATGAAAACACTGTGAGCTTCATAAGGATGAAAAGTTCACTGAACTAGCATAATATAGAAGAAGATTTCAAGACATATTATACTAAACTGATCTGGATCAGAATAATGAACATAAAATTATCCTTAAAACCCTGACAAGTAAAAAAACTGCATTATTATGGGAAAAAAGGTAAGAAATACATTTTGTGTTATGTGAGTTATCTAGAATTATCATCAACTATGAACCAGTCCAGAGCCAAAAGTGAGATTTCCATATAGAGATGGTTGTGAGAATATCTCAGTGCAAAAAAATGTATTTTGAAACAATTAATTAAGTTTCTGTTTGTATTTTTTTCTTGAAAAAGGTTCATGTTGGACCACACCACATAGAAATAGTAAGTGTTCCTTAGTTTACTGTTATTTATCTTTTTAATATTTGATAGTTAGAATATTCAGTAGCATTATTATTTCATTATAGTATTTATCCCTTTTTGTTTTGCTACTGTGGCAGTCTCCATTTTGTCAGACATCCTGACAGTTTGGTTATTTATACAAAGAGAATGAGTTTACATCTGCACCACAAAACAAGATGACGCAATATAAGATGACACAATATATGATGATGCAATATAAGATGACACAATATATGATGACACAATATAAGATAACAATATATGATGACACAATATAAGATGACAATATGTGATGACACAATAAATGATGACACAATATAAGATAACAATATATGATGACACAATATATGATGACACAATATATGATGACACAATATATGATTACACAAAATAATAATATGACACAATATATGATGACACAATATAAGATGACACTATATGATGACACAATATATGATGACACAATATATGATGAGACAATATATGATGACACAATATATGATTACACAAAATAATAATATGACACAATATATGATGACACAATATAAGATAACACTATATGATGACACAATACATGATGACACAATATATGATGACACAATAGAAGATGACACAATAGAAGATGACACAATAAGATGACACAATATATAATGACACAATATATGATGACACAATATATGATGACACACTATAAGATGACACAATATATGATGACACAATATATGATGACACACTATATGATGACACAATAGAAGATGACACAATAGAAGATGACACAATAAGATGACACAATATATAATGACACAATATATTATAACACAATATATGATGACACAATATAAGATGACACAATATATGATGACACAATAGAAGATGACACAATAGAAGATGACACAATAAGATGACATAATATATAATGACACAATATATTATAACACAATATATGATGACACAATATATGATGACACAATATATGATGACACAATATATGATGACACAATATATGATGACACACTATAAGATGACACAATATATGATGACACAATATATGATGACACACTATATGATGACACAATATATGATGACACAATATATGATGATACAATATAAGATGACAATATATGATGACACAATAGAAGATGACACAATATATGACACAATATATGATGACACAATATATGATGACACTATAAGATGACACAATATATGATGACACAATAGAAGATGACACAATATATGACACAATATATGATGACACTATAAGATGACACAATATATGATGATTACTGATTGTTTCAACAATCTTCTTCTTCTCCTGTATTTGTTCTCAAACTTCTGAAAGTCAAAAGGGTATGATCCTGGAAACAGAGTACATCATATTGTGGTTTGCAGTTTCTCCGTGATATCTGTGTCTTTCCGCGAAATGAATCTGGCTTCTTTATGGCATTTCGGATCACATGACCTTCCACAAGTAGGCAGCCAACACCAAGAATCAAATAAAGATGCTTCTTACATCTCTTACGATAAACAAAGCAGGTTTTAGAACGACAATCATTTGCCTTCATTTGGGCCTTAGCATCAAAAGGGTAATTACATCAAAAGGGTAATTACATCAAAAGGGTAATTACATCAAGGGGTAATTACATCAAAAAGGTAATGAAATAATAATGGTCCAAAAATATAGTGCAAAATCATGAGTGAAAATCAATTATCACTTAGAATATTGTGACTAATTACATAGAATTGTTACATAGGATCTCAGTTCTATTAAAGTAAAAAAGATATATGACTATTTTTTTTTAAGTTGCACTATAGAATTTACTTGCTTGTTGCTGTAGTGGGTTTGAAGCTTCTGAAACTCTGTCTCAAGCGTCTGAGTGTCCTTGTTTAACTTTTCGTTCACTCTAAGTTTCTGCAAAAAGTGTTCAATACTTTCATCCATACCACTTAGTTTTTATTGCATTTCTAAACAAATACACACTACTACTATTAGTTCTTCTTCTTTGTTCCATTTCACTCGCACATTGATGTAGTCATTAAGCAAGATCAATAACTAGTTGAGCTCTCATGAATGAAACCTTCTATGCAATCCAGTTACAGCAACAGAACATTTGTGTAATACTTTTCCTAAACAACTTTGTCCCTGTGCTTAGAACTCCTTTCCAGGTGATTATTAGCCAGATCTCCCCAATTGTTAGAATTGATATAGAAAACTTTCATTGCAGATATCTTTGTACCTCAGAAGTGATCAAGCACAGATCTGTTATCACTCAGAAAGTTCAGCAAACAGTACTTGCTTTATTCTTTAAAAAAATATTATATTACTATTTATAATATATGATATGGTAGATCTTCCACCAACACCACCACTACTTCTACTTACTGCTACTGCTACTTACTGCTACTGCCACCACCAAAACCTGCACTACTACTGCCACTAGTATTACTACTATTACTACTATTAGCACTGACTATGCAGCCTGCAACACATACACATTATTATTATTAGGATCTTCTTCTTCTTCAGCGTTTATTCTCAAACTCCAGCTGGATCTCCCTTGTAGCAGGACCATGGTCCTACCAGATTTCCAGCAGGATGTAGTCCAAGGAATGGAAATTCGTTGTGTCACTGTTTTATTTGCGCCAATGGTTTGAGACATCCATCTTCGGCGGGTTATTAGGACCTACTATTAACATTTCATCTAAGGAAAATGGCATAAAATATTTATAAATTTGAAAAATAATCTTGCTGATAATGAGCTTTCATTACTAGTTTATAACACTAATATAAATATTGGATTATAAAAAAATCAGTACTTTAAATAATTATATGGCTATACGTGTACTGAATGTATGGTGTTACTACTCATTTCGCACTGCCAATTTTAACTACAAAACATGACTGACCTCTTCATCTTCCTCTCGCTGCCTATCTATCATCTTGTCAATGCCTCCAATTTCTTCTTTGATTTTTTTCATGAAGTTGTGGTAGTAACTATTAGTTATAACTCCTTTCTCCATCTTCTTTCTAAGGAGAATGTTTAGGACTTTGATCATCAACTTCATAAAAGAAAAATTAAAGTCACAGCAATCAAAAATACAAATACACTTATAATCAGTAGAATATATGAAACATGATGGGGAAATCACTCTGCTAGTACCAAACTACATGTGCATCACACAATAGAAATAGTTGCTGCCATTTTTAAACACAAAATTCCCACCATCCCTTTCTGTTCTCAATGCCTTCATTAAAGGTGGAGAAACTTTAGTCAGCCTTTAATATTATCAATCTAACTTTCTGTTGTCCTCCTCTTCTTTTTTAACTTTGAATTTCTCATACAGGATAGTCTTGGAAAGGGAATCATGCCTCATCATGTGTCCAAACCATGACCACTTGCGGCATTTGAACATTGCTAGGTGTTCTCGTTGTGTTGAAAGAGCATTTATTTAATTTATTTCTTACATATACATTGGTTTTTATGTTCTGTATAATTGATGAACAATATACTTCTGTAAAATATGTTTTGAAAAACATGCGTTCATTCTCTTCATTTCTGCTGTAATTGTCCAACTTTCACATTTGTACAAAAAGAATAGATATTATTTAAGATTTATACAAGTGGATCTTCAATACTGTACTTATTCTGCTTTTCCATATAATGTTAAAATGGGACATTGCAGCTAAGGCTGTTTCTAGTATTTATTTCTTTGTTAGTTCTTCTATCTCTGCTAATGTAGGACTCTAAATATGTTAAACTTATTAACTTCTAGCTTCTGTCCATTCACCCAGATATTAAGATATTAATCAGAGTCCGATTATCATTTTTTTAATCATTATATTGCTTTTAGAAATATTAGTTTTCACACCAATAAGTTTTACAAGTTTTTTAAGTTTAGAAGTCAGCTCTTGAAGTTCTATCTTACATCCAAAATTAAAATAATCTACAAACAACAAGTTGCATAGAGAGCGACCATCAATTAAAAAAGTTGTTAGAGCAATATGTCTGGAGACTCAGAGTGCTACAGGTGACTATTTTCTGACCAATTATATAAGTATTCATCGAAAAATTCATTTGGGCTATCTACAAGTATGTCATCAGTGACCTGACTTCATGATGGAGTTACTTTTATTTATGTACCTGGACACATGGGTATGGGAAATTGAATGAGCACACAACCTTGCTAGCATGGCCACAGTGACTAGTGGTCATTCAATGGACCATGTAGGTATATTTTGAATGCAATAAAGGAGTTAAATTAGTAGGAAAATGTGGGGTGTATGTCTTCTTCCATATCTATGATTAGAATGCAGGACTTGAGTGAAGCATGGTGGTGCAAGAAATAAGCAACATATAGGATACAAAAATGGTGTTATCAACCAACATAGAACAGGACCAGTCAGATATCACAATGGCTAAGGAAAGTGCTGCCGAAGACCAACTAGATATACCAATCACCTACCATCAGAAAAAATAGATTATTAAGTCAATAAGAAAGCCACAAACACCAATACAAGATGACTATCACATTATGAACAGATCAGAGCAAGTTATATATAATTCTACGCCTCAGAACAGGACACAACCGACTTCGCAGTCACATGTATACAAAGTTCAAAATTGGCAACACAGCCATGTTTACATGTGGACAGGCAGCACAGAGTGCCAAACATATACTTCAAGAGTGTTCAGAGCATGAAACGCTGAGGCAGACATATTGGCAAGAGGAAACAATACTGGAATCAAAGCTCTATGGGCCACTGAATGAACTACAAAAGAAAGTGAGTTTTATTCAGGAGACAGAATTACAGATATAGACATGTTTCAAGTGAACGATAGAAGAAGAAGAAGATACCACAAGTTGAAGTACATACTGAGTATGAGACCAGAGCCCCCATCAAGGCCAGCTCTTTGATGTGGAGATAGTACTTATATTGATTGATGTGGAGATGAGGCTTAGTCCAGCCAACAGAGGCTGGATGCTAAGACTGGTTGAACCATCCTTTACATTGTGCAGGATCACAGTCTTGCACATGCAAGCACAGATGCTGAAGTCAGAGATACCAGACCAAGAAGTGCACCAGTAACCATGGTATCATGCAACCCACTAAGATAACAAGTTGAGAGCAGAGAAATGGCTCACGTAAACAGATATCCACAGAAGATTGTATGAGAGTCTTGAATTTTCAAATACAGAACAATTTATCCAGAGAACAAGACATGACGTATAGACATGGTACACTACAAATGAGAAGAAGGAGAATAGAGCATCTATGAACATGTTCCATGATGATGATGGTGATTTGACAACTAACGATTCATAAAGGCATTTTTATAGATATTAAATTTGACATTAATGATTAATTTATTATTCATTTATGATCATTTTATGATTCATTTATGTTTACAATCATGTTTATTTTGTTTATTATGTTTACATTACTATTATTATGATTACTATTTATTATGTTTACAATTACATGGTAATTGTAACTTGTCCTATAATGAAGTAACATGAAACATTTTGAGAAGAATGAGCATGAAGCAATATCGAGAATGTGTGAATTGAAGGTGAGGATGGATGTGGCCCGTAGAGAACACCTGACAAAGATTTCAAAAAGGATTGGAACTATCAGCCGTTATACCATGAGAGATATGCCCTGAATCTAACAATGCAGTTTTGTGCATTTCAGTGAACATCTCAATTCATTTGTACGGAAAACAAATAATAAAATAGTTTGTTTTGCGTTCGCATAATAAAATAGTAAAAAATATCACAAAAATAGAGGGAATATTGGGTTAAACTTTTTTTTTCTGTGTGGATCTATTGCTCTGGTCATTCCTGAATACAACATAAAGATCATAAACTCTAAAATGCCAAATTACAGCAAATAAGAAAAAAAATACAAAAATAACTGGAAACAGCTAATGGATTAAATCAAATCTTCCTCTATTTGTTTGTATTATGTCTTCGTTTTTTACATTCCTTTCAGTGAACATAATGTATTGGTAGTCTAGAGAACAGTATGCAATGAGCCATGACTTGTAACTTTGGCTGCAACATCTGCACATTTCAGACTGACACATCCAACTTCAGTATGATATTTTGGAATTACTTTGACTATCAAAGGGATTGGGTAACAATCCCCATTACCAACCCTTCTTAGCAGACTCTTATAACATGCATAACAAAACTTCCCTGGGCAAGTAACCATGTGTAAAAATTGATGGCCTCATATTTCATTATAAATTTTACATAGTCCTACTTCCTAATCATTTGTAATGATGCAGAAGGCCATCATCAATCAGGAAGGTTTAAATAAACTGTTTATGATATGTTGCATGAATGTTAAGAACATGTTCAATTTATTATATGTTGCATGAAAGTGTTAACTCATTCCACCCGTAAAAACGATATATTGTTACTGATAGAACTCCATTCCAGACGCATCTGCGATTTATCGTTCTTGCAGATATGCCATCTAAATTTGCTTAGTTTGGATCGCAAATGAATTAGCATTAACTTATTTAGCTGTTTAACATTTAGAAATCTTGCCAACGTAAGAAAACCATCGTGGTACTGTGTGATTAGATGCGTGTGACCTATTTATGTGACAATATTTGAACAAAATAGGTTCAGCTTTTCCGAAATTAGCAAAATGGCTTCATCTACTACTAGTAAGAGAACTCACAGATTTAGCAACCATCAGGCTTTATTATTCTTTGAGAGTTTTATAATTGAAGATATTATTTCAAATGATGTGTCAGAAAACAACAGTAAAATTTTCTATTTTGACAGTATCAACTTGTTGAAAATCAAAAAATAAATAGGCCTAGACCTAATATTTTTGTGAGGCAAAAATAACACCTAAAAAATTATAAAACTGTTCCCACTTTTATTGTTTCTGAAGATTTAGAACAGTGACATCAATGGTAATCTTGTACTACGTTATACAGAAAATAGAGTTAGACCTAATGATAATATTGAGTGGACAAAAGTTCAACTTTGGAAATCCAATACTTGGATATATTTTGTAAAGTTTCACAATATTTTTTTCCATCCTGAAATTCGACATGAAACACAAAACTGGCATAAAACACTAAATAGTTGATAGATTTACTTCAAATAAATTAATTATGATCAGGAAATTGTCAGTAAAAACACTTACTTTAGGAAGATTGGATAGCATCATTTCAAAACAAGTAAAAATGAGCAAAAAATTTATGTTTATTAAACATCCCTGTTTGTGGTGTAATTTTTTTATTTTGTTGTTACAATTCTTATATTTTTATATTGTATATGGATTCTACATTTAATTATTTTTCATTTGATACCTTATATGACCTTCCATAGCTAATACTTTGTCTTCAGGGAGCTTGCACCTGAATCATGTTGCAGCCCAAATATTTAGCCTAAAATTAATTATGTTTAAACCTTGAAAAGAATTCAGTTCTGAAAGAGTTAAATAATAATGTTTGGAGCAATGAGAGAGCTAATTTTCTGGTGACAGGTGCTGTTGTTACACCATGGAGAGGAGCAATGGATCGGGAGGATGCGTTGAATACCCTATGGGAGACAACACATGAAAGTGAACTTGAGTAGGATTCTTATTCAATGACTAGAATTAAGGAACAGGGTTTGAAATGTGGGGTCATCTGATGGGAGCAGTTTGCAAGGTGCAGAATAATGATGGTAAATCAACATAGAACAGGAACTTTCAGCAGAGGTGTAATGGCGAATACATTCAGGGAGAGATCGGAGCATCTATGGATTTGTCCGGAGTGCAGTAATGATGATCTGACTATTAGCTAACTGTTAAATAATAGTTCAAAATAAAAATGTTCATCATTTGAAACAAATTTAATGTTAATAACATTTTCCACACTTTTGCCTTACTGTTGTTGGTAACATTGGAAGTTGTGGTTGTAGGATTGTCTGACCTTGGAAGTTGTGATTGCAAGATTGCCTGAATTGTAACCTCCGTTATTTCTAATTGTCATAACCTCTTAAATAACCAAACTGTACTCATATCCACAGTTTAAAGGAGTGTACTTCATCACAAACTGTACTCATATTAATAGTAAAAAGAAGTGTACTTTATTATTTAAAAAAAACCACACATTAAATTACCCTTCTTGGTATAAAATGATTACCACATTAAATCAATGTTTAGACTAGATGATACTAACAATAAAATGATATAGTATTATGGAATTTACTAGAAATAAAAATATAAATCAAAAGAGTGAAGAAAGGATACATAAGAACTTACTGCAGATTTGTCTTCTTCTATTGATCTTTCCATTGATATTACTGCTTCTATGTCTTGCTCAGCCATTACCATTTTTGACTCAGATCTAAAAGTAGTACATGCAAAATAAAATGATATAAACAAATTATATACATTTAAATACATCTGTAATATAATGTAAGTTTATAGTGTATGTAACTGTTACAAACAACAAGTTTAGGTTTTGTTTATGTTGTCATTGTCCTTTGGCTGTGTCATTTCACTAAATAGTACTAAATAAATTACTACCAGTTAGCCCAGATGTTCTGCCATATTTCCCTGGTGTCATTTCTGAGAATCTGTTTGACTGTTACCATACTACATGGTCTTTAATTTTGCTGTTTTGAGGTGCCTCTTTTTGCTAGTCTGTCTGCTGTTTCAGTTTTTGCTAAATCGCTATGCACATGAATCCATTGCAGGGTCATGCTGATTGGATATACAGATATAGGACCATGCACTACTCTTGCTATGTAGAGGACATATTGATTTTCATATGGGGGGGGGTCTGTTTAATTGCCTAAAATAGACATGAAATCTGTAAAAAAGACTATGTCTGATGGTTTTTGGTGGTCCCAGCTGCAGCGAGAGTGTCTTGTAAACTGACATTGCACCCACAATCAGAGCATGTTCTAATCTTGAGATATTGGAAGCAAGGTCAAGGAAACTCATGAAGAATCTGGAAACTCAATGCTGGGGAGAATTGTAAAGTCATAGGATGCAGGATGTGACACGGTCACAGCAAATACTCAGCCACAGAATGAAGAATCATGGGCTGCCTCTCGAGTTAGTTAGGTCATTGCACTCCGGACAAGTCCATAGGTGCTCAGATCTTTCCTTGAGTGTATCCGCCATTACACGTTGACTGATAGTCCCAGTACATTGTTGATTGACCATCATTCTTTTTCGCCCACGAAAACTCTCCTTTCTAGCGACACCACATTTCAAACCAAGTTCCTTTATTCTAATCATGGAACAAGAGTCATTGTCACTAAATACTTCATTGTGCTGGTTCTCTCGAGGACATCCCCTCTCAAAGTAACCGATGGCGTGGACAACCACTATGTGATTGTTTAGGGAAAACCATGTTATCGATGCCTTTGATGGATTAACAAAAGCTCCAGAATTACTGCACCATTCTCCTATGCGATCAAGCTCCCTCTGCAAATTTCTGGCAATTCTTTCTCTATCTCTGCCCTGCCTATATACCAAGATGTCATCAGCATAAGACATGGTTCTCCCTGGTAATGCAATCTGACAGCTTGTAATTTGAACTGTATACACATACCTTGTGGTAGTCCTGGATTTATGACTGTTGGTGGCAAAGACCAACTCCCACACCTAAGAACAACCTGTCTCTGATAAAGTGCAGAGACAATCCACCTGACAACAAATGGACTTACTTGGAGTTGCAGCATTATGGTCATCAAGAAATCCAAGGGCACTCTGTTATAAGCATCCTCCAGGTCTATTGCAGCAGCGCATGTCTCCATTCGTTTGTCAAAACCTTCTAAAATGTCCTGCGTGAACACGGCGGCATTGTGCCAAGTCTGCTTACCTGGACGATAACCTCCCATTGTTGATGGTAATCTATTATTCTTTTCTAGATGTAGGGACAATTTCCACGCCACAATCTTTTCTAACAACTTGCCGATTGTATTCTGCATGGTTATGAGTCTGAAACCCTGTATTTTAGCCTCTCGAGTGATTGTGACCAATGGGGAATGCATCTCTGTGAACCCCACCTGAATCCCCAAAAGCAAAGACTTCTCATGGAGATTTCATGAGAGCAATTGACCACACGACCAGTTTCTGATAGAGGAAGATATATGCATGTCACTCTTTGGGATGGAGATGTCTGCAGCAAACAACCAAACCCACAATGCCAGAATTTTACATTGTATGAGCTCCGCTGTGAAATACTTCATGCCTCCCAGAGGAAATCACACAAACTCGCATGTTTGTTATCAGACAGCAAACAAAGAAGAAGAAGACATTGCATGAGGCCCCACAACCATATCATTTAAGATACTGTACTTTTAGAGAATAAATATTTAGGAAAGATGGGTCCATGCACTAACATAAATAAAATAAAAGATAGGTGATTCTTAATTGGATATCTGTATTCTTGAATCTCATATCTTTCAATCTGTTTTAATGAAAACCCATACTAGATATCCATAAAGTTAGTCAAAAATGTTTACATAAATAGAAAACATGTACTGGAGATTCATTAAACTTGACAAATAATGTTTACATAAGTAGACAGAACCTTACAAAGCAGATTAATTTTTATAAATTTTAAAAATTCTTGGCATTCTAATCAAATTATGTCCTTTGCATAATACTCAAGACATTTCTGATTCAATGCATAGTCAAGACATTGCAGATTCAATCTCTAGTCAAGATATTACAGATTCAATCCCTAGTCAAGACATTGCAGATTCAATGCCTAGTCAAGACATTACAGATTCAATCCCTAGTCAAGACATTTCAGATTCAATGCCTAGTCAAGACATTGCAGATTCAATCTCTAGTCAAGACATTACAGATTCAATCCCTAGTCAGGACATTGCAGATTCAATGCCTAGTCAAGACATTGCAGATTCAATCCCTAGTCAAGACATTGCAGATTCAATCCCTTGTGAAGACATTGCAGTTCCAATCCCTAGTCAAGACATTGCAGATTCAATCCCTAGTCATGACATTGCAGATTCAATCCCTAGTCAAGACAGACATTGCAGATTTAATCCTTAGTCAAGACATTGCAGATTTAATCCCTAGTCAAGATATTACAGATTCAATCCATAGTCAAGACATTGCAGATTCAATCCCTAGTCAAGACATTGCAGATTCAATCCCTTGTCAAGACATTGCAGTTCCAATCCCTAGTAAAAACATTGCTAATTCAATCCTTAGTCAGGACATTGCAGATTCAATCCTTAGAAAAGACATTGCAGATTTAATCCCTAGTCAAGACATTGCAGATTTAATCCTCAGTCAATACATTTCAGATTCAATCCTTAGTCATACATTGCAGTTTCAATAACTAGTAAGACATTGCAGATTCAATCCCTAGTCAAGACAGACATTGTAGATTTAATCCTGTCAAGACATTGCAGATTTAATCCCTAGTCAAGATATTACAGATTCAATCCCTAGTCAGGACATTGCAGATTCAATCCCTAGTCAAGACATTGCAGATTCAATCCCTAGTCAAGACATTGCAGATTCAATCCCTTGTCAAGACATTGAAGTTCCAATCCCTAGTCAAGACATTGCAGATTCAATCCCTAGTCATAACATTGCAGATTCAATTCCTTGTCAAGACATTGCAGTTCCAATCCCTAGTCATGACATTGCAGTTCCAATCCCTAGTCAAGACATTGCAGTTCCAATCCCTAGTCAAGACATTGCAGATTCAATCCTTAGTCAGGAGATTGCAGTTCCAATCCCTAGTCAAGACATTGCAGTTCCAATCTCTAGTCAAGACATTGCGGATTCAATCACTAGTCAAGACATTGCAGATTCAATCCCTAGTCAAGACATTGCTAAATAAATGCTGTCAGGACATTGCAGATTCAATCCCTAGTCAAGACATTGTAGATTAAATCCCTAATCAAGACAGTGCAGATTGAATCCCTAGTCAAGACATCCTGTCTTACAGAGGCATTTTTGTCTGAGATACCTGGAGATTATCACTGAAAGCTATGCAGTTATGTGTTATGTTTTTAAGCTACGGAGTTATGTGTTATGTTTTTAAACTATGGAGTTATGTGTTATGTTTTTAAGCTATGGAGTCATGTGTTATGTTTTTAAGCTATGGGGTTATGTGTTATGTTTTTAAGCTACGGAGTTATGTGTTAATTACTCTATCTATCAATGGTCTTTTCTCTGCTTTTTCTGTGAGGGGTATAAAGTACATGACATCTTGTTTAAAACCTTACTTTATGGTAAATTCAGGGGAGGCTAGCAAGAGGTAGGCAGAGATACAAGTGGGAGAGAAACATCATGAGATTGACAGGTTACAGTCTAGCTGAGTGCACCACCAAGGCAAGAGACAGGGGATGTTGTAGTTACAGCCAGTTAAAGCTAGCTTTTATTGCGGAGACAGCACTTAAATGGATGATGAGGTCTATATACTTTATTGTACTTGTGATATTATTTTATATTCTCCTATGCTTAAAAAAAATAAAAATTGGTAGCACATCTTATTCAGGACGACGTAGCCATCAACCCAGCATTATTTGGCTGTAGAGATTTTCTAGGTAATATAGATAAACATGTGCCTATTATGTGTTTTTATTATTCTCTTATGTAAATAATCTTAATCTATTCTTTTCATTTATTCAACTGTTATCTCTTACACAATACTTCCTGAGTTTTTCTATTTCAAAAGTGCATACTTGGGTTTATAAAACATGTGACAGCTTGAGAATACAATCTCATGTAAATACAATCAAATACATGTGACAGTCTTGTACAATTTTTACCAAACTATACAGTTCTAATAAATGTAATATGTCCTAAACTTTTATTTAGAGATACTGTAAGCAATGTTCACAAATAGATAAGAAAAAGTTATAATCTCAAGTTTCTGTAAACCCTTAAATTATGTCAACATTAGATAACAAAAATGAATGATTCACATTGCAAAGTAGGCTCTATTTTTTCCATTAGTTTATTGAATGAATGCAGGGCCTGTGCTTTTTACTGATAATTGTTAGCATATTTTAACTTGTGAAAAATAACAGTTTAAGTTTAAGGATGATAGGCCTATATGGAAAATAACAGTTTAAGTATGATAATTGCTTTCTCTTACATCATTTTATTTTGCATATTTAGCATATTTCATTGCTGCTACTAGTGATAGTGGGAGCCGCGTTAGCGCAGTGGTTAGCGCACTGGCTTCGCATATGAGTGGTCCTGGGTTCATTCCCCAGTTGAGGCGGAAATGTTTTCAGATCGCAACGGCTCCCAGGTCGACCCAGCCTTAAATGGGTACCGGATTAATCCGGGAAGTAAAGACTGCGAGGGAGAGGAGATCGCTAGCGCCCTCATTTGCAGAGCCTGTGAAATGTGAGATCGCTAACATCTCACACCCCTACAGCATTAATAAATGCTATGGGTTACTTTACTTTTTTACTTTTTACTAGTGATAGTGCAATTTAAAAAAAAGATAGAAGCTATTCTATTCTGCATCCGAAAGTGCCTATCGTGATAAAGACCTATTATTTGAAATATCGATTCGGTGAATTTTTCAATGTAAAATTGCTATTTTTGTATTTTTATATTTGTAAAATATTTATTGTCATATTTACCATATGGTGCACAGTTTTACTGCATTCTCCCATTTATTACAAAAAAATAACTGCCTGCTCAACTGTTTTTTTTTCATTTTTTCAGTTCTCCAGTTTCAAGGTACAAATTATTCATATCACATATGGTCCTACCTTATCGTGTCTCTATTCATCATATCAATAAATAAATCAATCAATCAATCGTCATGCCGAATGGTGATCATGTTTTTCCACGACTCTCTGTCTCTTGTGTTGTCAATAAGCTTGGTTGGTGAACTTATACCGTGCCACAATACTAGTCCATCTAGCAACTTTTCTCTTTGTCGACCCATATCTCTTTTCCCCTTGATGGTTCCAGTGGTTATTAAGTGTTCAAGTTGTGTTCTTCTCAGCACATGCCTTAGAAATCTTGACTGTCTGCCCCTAATGTTTGATATGATTGATCTTTTTTACACCAACATCAATGAGAACCTCTGCATTAGTTTTCTTAGCTGTCCATGGTATTTTCATCATTCTTCTCAGAAACCACATTACAATTTATCATATATATTGTAGATAATGTCTACCTGGTACTCAAGAATTTGTAGTTGTAATGTATTTTGCACTTTCGGATATTGTGGTACCTGTATTAACTAAACTGTGAACTCAAGTAGTTTATAATGGTTATAAAACTGTGATATAACAAAACTGGACTAACGTCAAGAGTTGAAAGTAATATATATCACCATATGAGGTACATTTTACTGATCGTACCTACCATCACGAATTTGATTTAGAATAGGTTACTGCAAACTGCTGTGTCATCTCTCCTAAGGCCCTCGTACACAGAAAAATAGCAATGTGGATCCGGAATCCAAACCACTGAAGTATATACTTCAGGGTTGTCAAAAAAAAACAAAGAGCAGAGATAATGGATCTGGCCAGAGGAACTAAGGCAAACAAATGCTATGGGGTAGCCACTCTGGCCTGTAGAAAACAGTGTAATTTTCCCGAACACCATTATTGACAATATAGCATAACCATAGAACTGAATGCAGAAGATGTCTACCCTGTAACATGCTTACTTGCTTGTCTGAATCATAATGTCAAGCATGCCTTGAACCAAAGAAGGATCCTTATCACTAGCACTGGCATTATTTTTCCTTTTCTGTGCAACAGAGTCCTTATTTCTTCTCAAGAATTCCACTCTGG
The DNA here is from genome assembly GCA_034231615.1 of Meghimatium bilineatum. Taxonomy (NCBI): domain Eukaryota; kingdom Metazoa; phylum Mollusca; class Gastropoda; order Stylommatophora; family Philomycidae; genus Meghimatium; species Meghimatium bilineatum. Next base: position 8,054,311 of record CM067298.1, read on the forward strand.
AAAGTACCTGTCTTGTGTTTGCATTTTGAGACCATTTCACATGTCCTTCATAGATCTGTTTAAAATTATACCATTGTAAGCTATAGAATATGCAACTATACTTCTGTAAGCTATAGAATATGTAATTACTGTATACTATTTTAAGCTATATATGTAGTTATACCATTGTAACCTATAGAATATGTAGTTATACCATTGTAAACTATAGAATATGTAGTTATACCATTGTAAGCTATAGAATATGTAGTTATACCATTGTAAGCTATAGAATATTTAGCTATATTATTGTAAGCTATAGAAATGTAGCTTATGCCAATGTAAACTAAAGAATATTTAGCTATATCTTTGTAAGCTATAGGATATGTAGCTTATGCCATTGTAAGCTATAGAATATGTAGTTATACCATTGTAAGCTATAGAATATGACTGAACATTATTAAATGATGTATTGATGAGATAAAATATAGACAATAATTCAATTTGGTTGCTCATTATCACATTTACCGGTATTCATGTCAAATTTAGCACTCTAATCAAAGAAGCCACAGGAACAAGCTTACAAACAGCGCACAAGAAGGCCATCTCAAGAGAACTCTTCTACCCCTGACGCCGCAATTCAAACAAGGGCCACAGCATATAGATAGATAGATAGAAATTTAGCACAGTATATAGTTCATCGCACATTAGGTCTGCTAAAGAAAAACCAAGTTAATTAACTTTGGAGAATTAACATGTTCACAGATAGTCTTTAGGAGTATTTCATTATATTGCCAAAACAAATTGACATGTACATTAAAGAGATTCAAACTTTAAAATGTATAACAGGATGTTACTTCATAAAAAAATAGAAGATGTTGCATTACTATTTCAAGTATAGAACAAGTACATATTGCACGATCAAGTGCATATTGCATGATAAATTACATCTTGCACGATCAAGTACTTGTCACATGATCAAGTACATGTTGCAGAAAACACAAAAAATTCCATTTAAACTAGATATCCCACTTAAATTAAATAGTTTTTTATACACTATTAAAATTTACACTGACTTTGTTTTGGGTGTTTTTTCTCACACTCCCAGATCTCTCTTGATAATGGTAGGGTCGTAGGGGCACCACACTGGATGCTTCAGCACACAGATTCCTCCAGCAATTCCTATCTTCAAAAATCCCTTCTTTTTCTTATGTACAAATTTGTCTATTTGTCTATATTGTTTCAAAATCATTTCAACTGTATTAAAAATGAAATATTAAGTATGGAATACATACAATATATATATTAAAAAACCATTTGATGTTATTTAAATTCAAAAACTTTTTGTGATTTGAAATCACTGCCATAATGGTGATCATACATCTTATTCTTCTTTTCTGTGTTTCCTCAGTTTAGGGGGGTAAGCGTGAGCACCCAATTACTCCATGCCGCTAGGTCTGGCACATTTCTTCGGCGGAATTGGACTGCTTTCTGTTTTAGTGTCCTTCCCATAGATAGAATGCCTTACTGGGTTAAATTGTTCTATATACATTTGGCCCCCACCACCCAAACTGTCTGCTATTCAAGTATGCTTGGTCTGCAGTTTTAATCTCCGTAGCCATACTGTGGCCATTGGTAGGCAACTCCCAGACTACCTGTGGATAGTGTGTATGGCAACTATTTAGTGGGCCCTGTTGCTTCCCAGTATCAGCGGGATCGAAACATTGCGGAAACTTGTGTTACCACAGTGAAGAGAAATATGGTATATAGGGAGGGCCTATATATCAACTAGGCTAGGGGCATGCTGGTCCAAGTGGCTGTGGTCATACATGATGTGATGTCTGATCTAGGAAGTAAATGATTAATTACAGCGATTCTTGGTGGTCTCTCCATAGCTTCCGTTTGATGTCTGCATAGGGCCTATTAATACAGGCCATATCTAGTTGTGGAGATGCTGCAGATTTCGGCACTCTAAATTATAAGTCATATTTTATCTTTCCCAGCCTCACATCACTCAAAATTATTAGCTTCAGCGATAGTTCAGATTGTTGCATTAACTACACAAACAGTTGGGTTTCATTCTCAGTTAGGCAATTTAAGGAGTTAAAGTACCGCTGATTTTTTATTTATATAGTGTTTCAGTACGGTTCACGCACGACTACTGCTGCTACGTTGATTATCTAACAGTTGTGATTTTCTTGTAAATGTAGACCATTAAAAAACAAAACAAAACACATTTGTTTTATGTTTACTTAACCGTTTTCTTTTTCCAGGCGGCCAAGTGCCGATTTGCAAGCGGCACGGTAATGAACACTCCAATAATCATACTAAGAACAACTAAAGGAGTAAACCAGGTCCAAATGGTAGTATTCATTAATTCATCTTCATGTTGTGGTACATCTATTTCTATAGGTAGACAAAAGCTCGTTCCGTAAACATAGCCTAATGATGCACAATCAATTAGAGACATATCTGCGACATCTATGACACATAAAATAATAAAGGACCTGTAAAACCTTTGTTATTGATACTGTGTTAAGTGTATGCACTGCAGAGTATTTATAAACTCTCGGTATCTAGACTGTGTGTATCCCGGTGCTAGAGCAAGTAATTTACAATTCGTAACTTCCTGAATGTTTTGTTTACGATTGTATCTAAGCAAGCCAACCAATCAGAAGCAAAGTCTTCTACCTCTTCCTCTTATGGAGATATGCAAACTTGTGCAAATGAATATATAGCGAAATCCAAATAAGAAAACATTTACAATGTGGATCCAAGTCTCAGACATATCTTCTAAAAAGAAAGTCATCTAGATTCGTTTTGTTTGCATGATTCGGTTAGTATAATTATAGAATTTGTCAGAGTAGATATATTTTGTTAAGGGTAATGTTTGTAAAGAAGTGGAATTGACATTATCTGATTATCACCTAAAAAAAAAGGTAGTCCACAGATCTGTTTCTTTTTTCTTTTCTCGTTCGCTTTAATATTTATAAAGCGAAAAAAAAAGAAAAAAAACATTTGTCGAATACAACTAGTGCTGCAAGACATAGACCAATTGACAAAATTTATTATGTAGGGATGGACGTGTCCAGTTTGCAGTGATGATGATCCGACGGCTAACTAACTATTACATAGGGGTAGGTCTAAACTATATAATAATATTTATTATTAATGCTTTATATAGGTCCCAGGGAGGAGTCCTGTCACTCACACTTTTCTTGGTTTACATCAATGACCTAGTCACCAATCTACTACATGGGATCAAAGTGGAAATATATGCTGATGACCTGGTGCACAGAAGAACATGCAATAGTGGCCACTAAACAAATACAAATAGATATTGATGGCCAAATAGGCAACCTTATGGGCAAATAGATGTTGCATCATCATTAACACAGATAAGTGTAGCACTCCACTTTTTACCCTCTTACCAAATCAAAATGCTTGTGTTATCAAGATAAATGGAGAACTTTTGAAAGAAGACAAACAACCCACATACCTCGGAGTTACTTTTGATGATAAGCTGACATGGAAGCAACATGTACGCAAAGCAGCAACAAAACTCAGGAGGAAGTTAGCTATCCTGAGAAAACTAAGTGGAACTACATGGGGAGGCAGTTGGAATATACTCCGTAAAGTGTACCAGCAAGGCATAAGTCCACATCTGGAATATGGTTCAGCTGCATAGTGTCCTGCATCAAACACCACATTACAAGAACTAGATAAAGTGCAAAACCAGGCGCTCAGGATAATGATGGGAGCAATGAAGTCAACACCCATAGTAGAGTTGCAGAAAATGGGAAGAATGCAAACACTTGGTGAATGCAGAGACACAAAGGTGCTAATACAAGCAGAAAAGTTTAAGTGTATATCAAATCATCCAATGAAGGAAAGATTCCAAAATCTTGCAATGGGACTACTGAAAAGATGCAGTTTTATCAACCAAGCTAAACCTCCATAGAAAACGTACAGACTTACCTGAAGTTGACAGCCCCTTAAGGTCTGTACCAGAACAAACCCCTTGTAGTGAAAGGCATGGAATGCCAATATACATTCAGACCCACATGAAAGGCATACTAAGTGAGGGCGAACAGAACAGTTTGCAGCAAAGGACAATCACCCTCGGTTTTCTGGACGAGGAATATCCACAAGACATATGGGTCAGAGTATACACAGATGGGCTAGCACAGAATGCAGTGAGGAATGGAGGTGCAGGTGTATATATAGAATATCCACACAAGCCTAGAGATACAATCAGAACACCGACAGGAAAATTCTGCAATAATTATGATGCAGAAATTCAGGCAATTAGGGTAGCAACTTAAAAACTGCTGAACTTCAATCCTGGTCCACAGCCTGTGGTATTTCTGACAGATGCAAGGTTAGTGTTCAAGCTCTCCAGTCTGGAAAACTAACAGACTTGCAAAAACTACTTAATGAACTGTCTTACCAGTATAGGGTAACCATGCAGTGGATACCCTCTCACTGTGGAATACCAGGTAATGAAAAAGCAGACCAGATGGCTAAGGAAGGTGCTGCCAAAGGCCAACTAGATGTACTAATCTCCTACCATCAGAAAAAAACAGATGATCAAGTCAATAAGAAAGCCACAAACACCAACACAAGATGACTGTCACATTATGAATAGATCTGAAGAAGTTGTAATTCTACGCCTCAAAACAGTACACAACCGACTCCACAGTCACATGTTCACAAACTTCACAATTGGCAACACTGCTATGTGCACATGTGGGCAAGCACCACAGAGTACCAAGCATATACTTCAAAATTGTTATGAGTATGAAACGCTGAGGCAGACATATTGGCCAGAGGAAACAACACGAGGATCAAAGCTCTATGGGACACTGTATGAACTACAAAAGACATTGAGTTTTATTAAGGAGACAGAATTACAGATATAGACATGTTTCAAGTGAACAAAGGAAGAAGAAGAAAATCTTGTGTTGCTGTTTGTGGTTTTCTTATTGACTTATGATAGGTGATTGATACATATGGATGGTCTTTGGCAGCATGTTCCTAAGCCAGTTGGTCTGCTTTTTTATTTCCTGGTGTTCCACAGTGAGAGGGTATTGACTGCATAGTTACCCTATACTGGTAAGACAGTTCATTATGGTAAGTAGTTTTTGTAAGTCCGTTAATCTTTCAGACTGGAGAGCTTGAAGCACCGACCATGCATCTGTCAGAAATATCATGGGCCAGTGTTAAGTTCAGCAGTTTTTCAGTTTTCACGATTTCTGCATCATAATTATTGCAGAATGTCCCTGTGGGTGTCCTAATGGTATCTCTAGGCATGTGTGTGTATCCTATATATACACCTGCACCTCCATTCCTTACTGCATTCTGTGCTGACCCATATGTGTAAGTGGATATTTATCATTCAGGAAACTGAGAGTGACTGTCCTTCGTTGCACACTGTTCTGTTCTTCCTTGCTTAGTATTTCTTTTATGTGGATATAAATGGTTTGTTCTGGTACAGGCCTTAAGGGCTGTCAACTTCAGGTAAGTCTGTTAGTTGTCTACAGAGTAATTTAGCTTGGTGGATAAAGCTGCTTCTTTTCAGTTGCTCTATTGCTAGATTTTAGAATCTTTCCTTCATTGGATGACTTGATATACACTTAAACTTTTCTGCTTGTATTAGCACCTTTGTGTCTCTGCATTTGGTGAGAGGGTTAAAAGTGGAGTGCTACACTTATCTGTGTTAATGCTGATGCAACATCTATTTGCCCATAGGGTTAAGGCATCAATATCTTTTTGTTTTGTGGCCACTATCGCATGTTCTTCTGTGTACCAGGTCATCAGCATACATTGCCACTTTGATCCCATGTAGTAGTTCAGCGACTAGGTCATTGATGTAAACCAAGAAAAGTGTGAGGGATAGGACTCCTTCCTGGGGGACTCATGATGCAGTAAACTTTCTTGCTCTTGTAACCATCCAATTATTCTCTGGCTCTTTTATTATACAGGTATGCTTTAACCCATTTGTACAATTGAGTTAACCCTGCAATTTTGCAATTTCTATAAGAGTTTTTCTTTTCAAGCCTTTTCAAATGCTTTCCTGAGATTTATCCATGTTGTTAGTACCAGTTTCTTATCTTGGAAGGCGTCCTCAGTCTCTAATGAGAGGTAGATTGCCTGATGTTCAGCAGAGTAGCACTGTCTGAAGCCTGCTTTCTGTGATACCAGAAGGTTTTCATTTTTTAATATATCTGAAATATTTCAGTTTTCTATGTAAAATTGTATTTACCAGCCATTGTTCTTGTATATTCAGCATACTCAAAACCTCACTGTTCCATATATTTTCTGTCTAGGAAAGTCTTTAATATTATACTATAACACTTCAGTTTGAATGCCAATATTCTATTTGGCATTATTCTATTTATAGTCCAAGTCTTGCAGCCATATGTTGCAACTGGAAAAATGTATGATCTGTATGAGAATGTTAGAAAGAAGAAGTATAACTTAGTTAGTTAACAAAGATATATTACATAGAATGTGCTTGATAATGTGAAATGTTGCCATTGCCAGTATTTGTATACTAATCCTTATTGTTACAGATTCTGAGAGGCTGTTAACATGAGGTCAGAACTGTTGTGTGTGACTGTTGCAGCTGTGTCACTTGACATAATATTTGCTGAAGTTTTGTTTTGCACATTCACTCCAAGAACGACAGGAGTATCACAAAACATGACATTAAATGTAAGTATGACAATATGAACCTGTGTGCCTATATACCAGAATCTATCTCTGCTTATTCAATCAATCTGTCCCTGCAATGGTTCCCTGGACATAGCAATCTAGCAAGAAATAAAGTAGCAGACAGACTTGCAAAAAGAAGTGCCTCAAGACAACAAAAGCAAAGACCTTATAGTATGGGAGCAGTCAAATAGATTTTCAGAAATAACACCAGGGAAATCTGTCTGAACAGATGGACAAATCCACTGACTGGCTGAAATGTATTTAGTGAAATTACATGGCCAAAGGACAGTGACAATAACCAATCAAAAGGACATAAACAATCTCTGCAGAAGAAACCAATCCCTTATATTTCAGTTTCAAACAGAGCATGCAAGGGTGAATATGCATTTAAACCATATCAAACTCAAGCAACTAACCATTTGTTGACACTGCTCTCATCCCAATGAAAAAGTGGAACACCTCCTTATTGACAGCCCTTACCTTTCAACTGCCAGGAAATAAAATTTTCAGACACTAAACAGTCACTAAATTACTGTATGAATCAATAAGTCAACTTCAGAAGATCTGCTCTTTTTTAAGAATGCCATTGTGCTGACAAGAGTAGAACAGAACTACTCATCAGCATTTGGATGTTAACAACAACAACATACCAGAATCTAAGTGTAAGTATAAGAAAACCTATATTAAACTTGTGATAAAATTACAGATAATGTATTACTCTCACTGTTACTAATAAAATTAGCAAGAAGTACAACATGAAAATTAACTTACTGAAGGATATGAAAATCAGCAAGTCTGCAATACCAATGGATATAACAATAGACAGCATTAAAGTGAAACAAGCCAAAGAAGTTAAATATCTAGGCAGCATTTTTTTCCTGAAAATGAAAGACTAGACAGAGAAATAGAAATAAGGTGTCAGAAGGCAAACACAGTGACGTACTAACTTTCACCATTAATTTTTCACCAAAAGATCAGGATGAAAATCAAAAGACAGATAATATCTACAATTTTTAAATCTACACTCTGCTACCAATATCAGACATGGTCTCTAACAGTCTCATAGCAAGGACAAAATCGTCACATGTGTAATGAGATGTTGAAAATATGCGTTTCTTACAGCTGCAATAATTACTAAACTAAATAACATAAGAAATTACAAAATTCGGAAAAGAGTAGGTTTAATATCATGTAGTTAACATATTAAAGATAAAGACGGCTACCTTATGAGAATGAAACCAAACGAGAAATCATTAATAGCATATAACAGAAGGATATTTTGACATAAAATCAAAGGTAGACCAAGAATACTAGGTCGACTAAGAATACTGTACCTAAATATTCAAGTATGTACAATGATTACAGCAGATTTAAGAAGTTCAACAGAAATAAGAAGCAGAATAGGGCAGGCAAAAGCAACATTTAGAAAAGTTAAAAATGTATTGTGTAATATGATCTTGTCATTAGAGGTGATGAAGAGTTCTGCAGTGCTATATAACTCCTATACTAACATATGGATGCGAGTCTTCGGTAATAAACAAACATGAAAGGGGGAAATTAGAAGCAGTAGAGATGTGGTTCTACAGAAGAATGCTGAGAATACCATGGACTGCCAAGAGAACTAATGTGGAGGTGTTGAAAGAATCAAATGTGAGATGGAGTTTAATTAATACGAGTAATATAAGAAAAAGACAATCTTCAATTTTTGGCCACGTTATGGGGCAAAGAGGTTTCGAGAACATAGTCACAACAGACAAGATTGAAGTAGGGTCTTGTTAGTTTTAGTCAACTTACTTGGGTGAAGTAGGTCTTGTTAGTTTTAGTCAACTTACTTGGGTGAAGTAGGTCTTGTTAGTTTCGGTCTACTTATGTGGGTGAAGTAGTCTTATTAGTTTTGGTGTACCATAATTGGGTTAAGTAGGGTCTTGTTAATTTTGGTGTATCATACGTAGGTGAAGTAGGGGCTTGCTAGTTTTGGTGTACCATATGTGGTTGAAGTAGGGTCTTGCTAATTTAGTGTACCATATGTGGTTGAAGTAGGGTCTTGCTAATTTAGTGTACCATATGTGGGTGAAGTAGGGTCATGATTGTATTGGTGTGTCATAGTGAGTGAAATATGGTCTTGTTAAGAGCAGTGAACCAACATATAACCTGAACCATCAGCCGTTATACCCTGAGAGATTTACTAAAGCGGAGATCTGAGCACCTATGGACTTGTCCAGTGTGCGAAGAGGATAATCAACATACTTAATACCTAATAGGGTCTTGTTAGTTTTGGTGAACGTACATGGGTGAAGTAGGCTCTTGCTAGTTTTAATGAAACCTACTATTTTTGGTGTACCATGCAGAGGTGAAGTAGGATCTTGCTAGTTTTGGTTCTCATACCCTGGTGTTAACAGTCAATTACTGGACACTGACCACTACAGCCTATGGATGTTTGTGTATTTGTTTCATGAATGTAATTCTCCTTCTAAGAAGGGGATAATCCATGGATATACATAGATTATATGAATGTGAAATATTTTGTCACAGCAGTAAGTACTTTCCTTTCTAAAAACTCGAGAAATTATAAACAAACTATTATGATTAAATCATTTTCTGCAGTGATTTCGTCAATAAAAGTTTGGTCTTATGTACTCGCAGCCAATGTATTTTAACTTATGTGATGACTAAAGAAAGGGTACATCATAATGGAGGTGGAGTAGGTATCATCACTGTCTCTAGTTTAGAACTCTGCCTTGTCATTAATAGCTAATACTCAGTGCCTGGCTAATCAAAGACATGACAAAACAAGGGCTCTACCTATCGCACTGTATATATTCATCATCATCATTAAGTGCCGTCTCCGCAACGAAGGTTGGCTGCAACGTATCTGCAACATCTCCTACTGTATATATTATACATACAAATAATATCCATAAGGATACAATGAAAAGTTACTGCTGTTTTGCTGAAATCTTCTTCTTTCTAGTTTCTCAGGAAAAAAATATGTCTGGATGCTTTAATATAAGATCCCAGATGGAATTTTTCCCTTGGAAATTAAGAAAAATAAGATCTCCACAAAATGGCAGTACCTTTTCATGGTATCCTTAAAAATACTTCCACAGCTGTGGGGCTAAAATGGTTAAACTTTGCTGGTTCTCAATGTAAATGTCTGCCTATTTTTCCATTGTTGCTTACCTCCATCTTGTTTGCTGATATGAAGCCATTTTGGGCTTTTCTATCCTGTCTATACATTTGGCATAATTGAGAATCTGTGGCCCCATTGAGGCCAGCTCCTTAAAGTGGAGGTTGGGCTTAAGACTGGTCAGGCCATCCCATAAAACGAGCAAGACCACAGTCCTGCCCAAGCAAACACAGGTGCTGAAGTCAGAGATACCAGGCCCACAAGAAACTATGATATCATGCAACCCACCTTGCAAACGAAAAGAATAAGAGAATCTGTTATACAGGTAAAGATTACTTTCTCGTCTGCAAACAACATCTATAATTTCAGTGATAAGTCTGTATGCAAACAACATCTATAATTTCAGTGATAAGTCTGTATGCAAACAACATCTATAATTTCAGTGATAAGTCTGTATGCAAACAACATCTATAATTTCAGTGATAAGTCTGTCTGCAAATAACATCTATAATTTCAGTGATAAGTCTGTATGCAAACAACATCTATAATTTCATTGATAAGTCTGTATGCAAACAACATCTATAATTTCAGTGATAAGTCTGTATGCAAACAACATCTATAATTTCAGTGATAAGTCTGTCTGCAAACAACATCTATAATTTCAGTAATTAATCTGTATGTAAACATCTACAAATCATTGATAAGTCTGTGTAGCTCAAGAATGTACAAATGGGTAAAAGCATACCTGCATAATAGAAGAGCCAGGGTACAATTAGATGGTCGCAAGAGCAAGAAAGTTCTACTGCGTCATGGAGTCCCCCAGGGAGGAGTCCTGTCGCCCACACTTTTCTTGGTTTACATCAATGACCTAGTTGCTGAACTACCACACGGGATCAAAGTGGCAATGTATGCTGACGACCTGGTGATCTGGTGCACAGAAGAACATGCGACAGTGGCCACTAAACAAATACAAAGAGCTATCGATGCCCTAACCTTATGGGCTAATAGATGGTGCGTCAGCATTAACACAGATAAGTGCAGCACTACACTTTTTACCCTCTCACCAAAACAAAAAGCCGGTAATATCAAAATAGATGGAGAGCTCTTGAAAGAAGACAAACAACCCACATACCTCGGAGTTACTTTTGATGATAAGCTGACATGGAAGCAGCACATAAACAAAGCAACAACAAAAGCCAGGAGGAAGTTAGCTATCCTGAGAAAACTAAGTGGAACCACATGGGGAGCCAGTGGGAATATACTCAGTAAAGTTTACCAGCAAGGCATAAGACCACACCTGGAATATGGTTCAGCTGCGTGGTGTCATGCATCAAACACCACATTACAAGATCTAGATAAAGTGCAAAACCAGGCACTTAGAATAATGTTGGGAGCAATGAAATCAACACCCATAGCAGAGATGCAGAAAATGGGAAGAATGCAAACACTTGGCGAACGCAGAGACACAAAAGTACTAATTCAGGCAGAAAAGTTTCAGTGTATGCCAAGTCATCCAATGAAGGAAAGATTTCAAAATCTAGCAATGGGACGACTGAAAAGAAGCAGCTTTATCCATCAAGCTAAACGACTCCGCAGACAACTTACAGACCTACCTGAAGTTGACAGCCCCTTAAGGCCTGTACCAGAACAAACCCCGTGGAGTGAAAGACATGGAATGCCAATATACATTCAGACCCATGTGAAAGGAATACTAAGCGAGGACGAACAGAACAGTGTGCAGCGAAGGACAGTCACCCTCAGTTTCCTGGATGAGGAATATCCACAAGATATATGGGTCAGAGTATACACAGATGGATCAGCACAGAATGCCGTGAGGAATGGAGGTGCAGGTGTATATATAGAATATCCACACAAGCCTAGAGATACAATCAGAACACCGACAGGAAAATTCTGCAATAATTATGATTCAGAAATCCAGGCAATTAGTGTGGCAGCTAAAAAACTGCTGAACTCCAACTCTGACCTACAGCCTGTGGTATTCCTGACAGATGCAAGGTCAGTGCTTCAAGCTCTCCAGTCTGAAAAGCTAACAGACTTGAAAAAACTACTTTGCGAATTGTCTTACCAGTATAGGGTAACCATGCAGTGGATACCCTCTCACTGTGGAATACCAGGAAATGAAAAAGCAGACCAACTGGCTAAGGAAGGTGCTGCCGAAGACCAACCAGATATACCAATCACCTACCATCAGAAAAAACAGATGATCAAGTCAATAAGAAAGCCACAAACACCAACACAAGATGACTATCACATTATGAACAGATCAGAACAAGTTATAATTCTACGTCTCAGAACAGGACACAACCGACTCCGCAGTCACATGTATACAAAGTTCAAGATTGGCAACACGGCCATGTGTACATGTGGACAGGCAGCACAGAGTGCCAGACATATACTTCAAGAGTGTTCTGAGCATGAAACGCTGAGGCAGACATATTGGCCAGAGGAAACAACACTGGAATCAAAGCTCTATGGGACACTGTATGAACTACAAAAGACAGTGAGTTTTATTAAGGAGACAGAATTACAGATATAGACATGTTTCAAGTGAACGAAAGAAGAAGAAATAAGTCTGTGTGAAAATAACATCTATATTTGATTGATTTGTCTGACAACGCCTTTTTTGTAATAAAAGCAATCTGTATCTTTATGATATTTCAAACTGAATATTTATACTATTTCAAATATATTTTATTTTTCAATTTTTTTCTTTGCTGCATATGTTCTCAAACAAATGCAGATTACAGGATGTAGTCCAAAGAATGGAATGCATTATGTCATGGTTTACAGCATGGTTGTGATATCTGCACCTTTCATCCTGAAGCATCCAATTTCAGGATCACTTAGAGTCTCTATGGGATGGAACGGCCAACTCTATCCATAAATTTCTTTCATCGCCTCATACAACATACATGGAAGGTACAAATGTCACTATTCTTAACTCTCCTTAGGACCCTTGAAACACATATCGATTTCTTTCAAATTTGATTAAATATAGTAGATATCTAGTAGGTTTCTTTGACATCCTTGGAAGCAAATAAATTCTTTGATATCCTTGGAAGCATATAAATTCTTTGACATCTTTGGAAGCAAATAAATTCTTTGACATCCTTGGAAGCATATAAATTCTTTGATATCCTTGGAAGCATATAAATTCTTTGATATCTTTGGAAGCAAATAAATTCTTTGACATCCTTGAAAGCATATAAATTCTTTGATATCCTTGGAAGCATATAAATTCTTTGATATCCTTGGAAGCATATAAATTCTTTGACATCCTTGGAAGCATACACATTCTTTGACATCCTTGGAAGCATACACATTCTTTGACATCCTTGAAAGTATACAAATTGTCTTGCAGATAAAAATACTGAAATGATGGTTTTATACATTGTTTGTTTCTTGTCAGGCCTTTGCAGTGTTGAATGATGATGCAGTCGGCGGTGTGAAGCCATACAATACTATTATTGATGATAAAATTAACTACATGGGAATGCAAGTTGTCAAAAATGGAGTCACTGGTCCAGATATCAAAGTAGAATTTAATGTTCGTGTAAGTAAGAGATGTAATAGCGCAGATAAATTTGAAATAAACATTATACCAGAAAGATTATGAATATTATCCATATGTAATAACTGCAGCAAAACTTAAATCCAGCAGGTGAAACTTGTTACAGAGTAATGAAGTTTTTCTAATCACTGGTAGCACACATAACAACACACAAATCAATGTTTTGATGAAAAGACCTTTATCAAAAACACATTCACAACATAATAGGGTGAGTAAAAACAGCACTATTGACATTCACGTCCACATTGCAGAGCTAAATATAGCCACAAGCCGAAGAGGAAAAAAACTAGGTCAGAGGTAAAACAACAACAGAAAATAGACAAAACACAACCCAAATATCAATATAACAAAACAAACAGAAAAATAACACAGCAATAGGATATCTATCCGTAGGACTAATGGGCATTGATCCCATGCCCAATTGATGTATATAAAGGTTCTCAAGCATGTGTCAGGTATGGTGATCTGAGAAGCTCAGCTTAATGACAGTCACATGAATATCATGGGCACCTTGATGCCCCATGATAAAAAATAATTGTACTCAATAAAAAATAATTGTAATTTTGTCAAGGTTTCAGACTTTGTACAGATCACACCAAACTGAGGTACCATCTGTTAAACAAGTTGCACATAGCAGTTTCAGTGTGACTTTTGAGCAAAATGAATTAATACACACATGTTCCTGATATGATGAATTGAAAATACACATGGACATCACCAACAGTGTTTTAGAACATGGTCTTTGTAAATACTTTGTCTCAGGTTGACGAAATGTTAATGCAAAATAGGTTACTAGAAGAATCTAACTATAGATAAAAATAGATACAAAATTGTATAAAAAACCATAAAGAAAACCAAACAGGACACTTTTCCATGATTCAGTCTAAAGGAGTCATTTTTCAAGAAACTAATAACATTAAAAATAAACAAATATTTGTGTGGTATTGTTTATTTTTAGCATTATTAGTTTCTTGAAAAAGGTCCCCTTTGGACCAATATGTGGAAAATTGTCCTGTATCTTTTGTATCTATTTTTATCTATATTTTTATTCTTCTAGTAACCTGTTTAACTTATTTCTCATTACCATTTATTCATTTGGTTACTGCGGCACACTCCATTTTGTCGGACACCATTTGACCTTTTGGTTACTCAGGTTGACCACTTAGTTCTATCACTATGCATATCTGTCAACTACCAGAAGGGTCATTCTGCATTTCACCTCAAAATGTATTTTGCCCCTGAATTCAGGGTACTATGTTGAAGGTAAATGTTTAAGTCATATTGTGAGTAGGTCCTATTCAGTGAATGTTGAGTATAATCTGCATAAAAATACAGAAAATAAATACAAGCCAACAGTCAGGATTATAAAATTAGGTTGAAATTTGGGATATGAATATGCAGAAGATCAAAAATATATTAGAATCTATTTGCTGCATTTAAAATTCTATATTATTTTTGTGTGGCATTCATTTTGGAATTTCAGCTGGATCTCTCTTGAAACAAAGCAATATCCTACTAGATTTCTTGCAGGATGTGGTTCAGAGAGCAGAGATGTGTTATGTAGCCATTTTATTTGTGCAACAGTCAGACATATTTTTGTAACATCTTGTGCTTTTATATATAGCATAAAATATTCTTTAAGTTTACCTGTGTTGTTGAAAAACATTATTTAGCTAATTGCCTTATGTATTATCACAGATTATTGACACCCAGTCAAGTCCAGATCGTGTCAACATTTCGCTTACTTTGATAAATACTGACACTATAGACATCATTGCTGCCTTCTTGGATATAAACCTGGGAAATTATTTTCAAGCATTCTGGGATGTTGGTATACCAAAAGGCGCAGTATTTGTTGGCAGCTCAAGAGTTTCGTACAATGTTTCACGTATCAGTCGTAAGTTTAACAATTTATTTGTTTATTTAAATCCAAGATAAATAACATAACTTTTGACCTGACACATCCAGCTTGACTTGTGGGTCAGTCAACTTCTATGGGATGAGACAGCTAATATCATCCTCCAAAATTTCCTCAGTCGCCTCTTACGATATGAAATAGATGTGCAGGATGTTGCAGGATGACTTTCAGTACTAACAGATAACCAAGTAACTAAAGTACCTCCTCATGATGCATCCTGGCAACAGGTAGTTTTGAGACTCATGCAAAACACCTGGCCAATACCTTGAGAATCAAGTCCAGGCAGTGTCAAATAAACGGAATAATATTTGATTGCGCTGAAGGCAAACACTTCTGATTTAAACCTCTTTGTCCCCACTGACAAAACCACTGATGCAACACATTGCACAAAGACAATGACTGACCTGGACATTCATGTTGTCTGTTTCTATAGCCTATAAAGTTTTATAAAATACCCCTGGTGAAGCATGACCCATTTATCAAGTATAATATCTATGGAAAGGCAGCACAGTGCTAGAGGGCAGCATATAGTGCAAATAACAACAAACTTGCATTTATAGGAAACAGACTTTCAGACGACAAAGATCACAGAGGACAATAGACTGTCTAATTACACAAGATGAAGTTTCTGACAGCAGAACACCTCATATGAGATAAGCATAGTTACAAGGTTGGTTTGTTGGTTGGTTGCTGATCCAGCAGTCTATGGGCTCATACCCTTTGACCCAAGTCTTTGCTGGGAAGTCTGTGGATTTTTGGCCCACCCAGGACCAGAGTCAGAGAATAACTATCACACCACCTGAAAGGTAGGTTTCAACCTATGCACTGCTCTGAGCCACTGCAGCCAAGATAGGGTTCACTATGCCCATTCCCCGCCACCAAATGACTGCTGGTTATGTCAAACTTTTCTATTGCTCCAGGCATGCAACCAAATGTTCAATCAAAAGGATTGTCATGTCCTGAGTCACTGTGCCTCTATGATGGGCCTCAGCCATAGGAAAAACAGTGCTGTCAGTTTCCTCCTCCCCAGTGCTGCACAGTACATCTCTGGCTCCCTCCCAACCACAGAGGGTGCATATATACAAATAAAAAAACACAATGCAGCAACAAAATAAAAGCATGACAAGAACAATTGTATAGATGACATGCCATGAATCTACTATAAGAAGATAACCTCAATATAATGGCATGTCATCTATTAAGGTTTTCTGTTGCATGGGTGGTTTGTCTAGTGAGCCATTGATGAGATCCACAGATGCAACCGCATGCGTACATAGTTACATAGTTCACTCAAATCTCAGTGGAAGTTCCACAGAAAGCTGTGTGGGAGTTTGAGAATCTTTCAAATACAGCAGCGTTTATGAATAAAGCTGAACTTCCTGTGTAAACATATTAAACTGCGAATGAGAAGAAGTTAGACCCAAGTCTAACTCTCTAACTACTATTTCCACTTGGTAAACTCATCCAGGAACATAGTGTGGTCTTTAAAGTCCAAGTTCACTGTGGGTGATAAATCATCATAACACAGAGTTCATCTTTAGCATTATTATTTGGTTCTATTCTATCAGTAAAATGTAAAAACATGACTCATACAGGAAATAGACATGCATAGATAAGATTATTCTTGCAGTCAGTAATGTTTGATTCAATTTTTGTATCCCCAGCTAACAGTTCCATCACAATATATTTCACGGCAGTTCCATCAGGTATTGGTGGTGTGAACTTACCAGATGGTAACACTGAACTATATGCTTCTGTTAACTTCAATTTTGTAAGTGCAGCTTTCCAAGAGAACCTAGGCTGGTTCACATTAGTGATTTTATTGAAGTACATTTCTTTGTGTACCAGTATCTATAATAAATCATTCTAAAGAGAGTGAATTTGCAGTCTCGAGTGTGCACACTATTTGCTTTTGTTATTATATTTGTATTATGCTTGTATCATGATCTGACAATCATCTTCTATTTGCAAATGTATTTTGTTGTATACTTTCTATTTATGATGTGCATGCTGTTGCACCTTTTAGATAGAAGAAAGCTGGTGTGTTGCTTGGATCCACCCAAAACAGGAGCAAAGATTGGAACACTGTGACATGCCGTACAGAGACCAGTAAAGAAGTTTGGAGATAAGGTTGACTGTTCCGTCCCATAGAAAATCAAAGTGATTTACAACTACGCTAAAGTCAGATATGTCAGACAAAAGGTATAGATATTGCATGCAAGCTGTAAACCATGATACAACAGATTCTATTCTTTTGACTGTATCAAGCCAACCAGCAGAAGTTCGAGAATGAACGCAGGAGAAGAAGGCATGAGAAAATAATATGTGGTAAAATGGAACAACAAAGATACCCACTGTCTTACAGAGAAGTAGAAACCCTAGTCCACAACACATACACATGAAAACAGAAGAAACAAATGAAAGTTGAATACAAATCTGATGAAATATATCACCTCCAAAAAGTATTAGCTAACCACATTGTTTTATCTTAGAGCAGGCCACTACTTACTGCTGGGTTTACCTACTTAAGATCTCATACGCAAATGAATGCACGTCCATGTAGATCTGGAATCTAATTACCTAAACACATACTTTAGGATAGCCCAACATACAAAGAGAATTGAAGATGCGAATATGGCTAGAGGATACAGATCTGAGGCAAAAGCTATGGAGTAGCAGCTCTGACCTGTAGAAGACAATGGCCACTGGGAACAGGATTGACCATAGAGCATGACCACAGAATAGAATGGAGAAGAAGAAGAGTGGAAAATATTGTTGTATCCTTCATGGTATCTAGTATGTTGATTATTACCTTCGCACACTGGTGATGTCCATAGATGTTCATATCTCAACTTCAGTAAATCTCTCTTATGGTGCAGCATCTGATGGTTTTGTTCTGTCTTGGTTGAGTTTTTTTGTCTTTTCTCCATGCTACATCCATTGTCACTTCCAATTTTCTCATTCTCGATACTTACTCATGTTCATTAACCTCAAAATCCTCTAATCTTGCAGACTTTTGTAGAACATTTAGTATATCTGCTATGTCCATAGTTTGACCACCTGTTATAGAAGCAGAACCAGCCAACATTTTGTCCATGAACAAAGATGGAAGTAATTTTCTGTAGTTAGAACCAATTCTTAGCCCTCTTCATTAACTTCACCCATCGCCTATGCACTTCATGTGTTTTGACTTTCTGAATTATACTCATTGAGTCAGTAAGTATGCATGTACGGTTTGTAATATAAGACAGCTGAAGAAATATTGTTAGAAGAGATTATGGTTAAAAAAACAATCTTAAAGTCTACGATGTACAGCAATTGGAAATAGTTTTCCATGGAGCTACAATAGTATTTAGGGTTGTTAGGGGCAACATGGCACAATTTTTACATTTGAGTGTATTCTGACAACTAGACTTGACTATGAGAGACTGAAATGCCATCACTGTTTAGCTTATTCAACCATCTAACATTAGTGAGAGTATTGGTTCAAAACATACAGCAATGTGTAGACAGTAAAATGAGATTTTTTGATCATATGTAAGAAAAACAAAAAGAAAAACCATCTTGCTATTTTTTATGGGGCAAAATGGTGCAAGCAAAAAGGTCATACAAACCATCATAATTTTTAGGAAGATTTCCACTGTTACAGGTCTAGAAAACCAGACTAAGAATAAATAGATAAGACCTTATTTGCGTAACTTTAATCTGAAAAAAAAAGTTTGAAAAAAAAATTGTTCATAAATTCTGTTTTAAAGCTAATAATGTCATTGTAAGGTTGGATGATCATTATAACCATATATATTGGTCTATCTTAGCTGTAGATTGGTATCAGCAACTTCCTCATGACATCAGCATTTTCTTCATACATTTTGGTTTTAATAGGCCTACATTTTTGTACACATTGTCCCAATAAGCGTGCTCCATTTTACCCCAAATTACATTTTTAGCAACTATCATAAATTCCAATGAAAAAACAAAGTAGCCTGACAAGATAATATGCTTAAGAACTGAACAGCACGGAATTTAACATATATTTCTGTTTAAATATTAAAAAATTGTGATATTAATGATAACAGCAGACAGAGTGCCAGAAGTAGAAATAAGTAATAGATCAAATATAGTGAAAAAATATTTTTCCACATTGTTGAAAATTGACTCGTCCTTAACCTATCAAACATCATTGGTATGACAGAATGGAATGTTGCCCGTCTGACCTAGTCATGTGTGCTACTGGAAAAACTTTGTAGGTTTGAAAAAAAACCCCTTGACAAGGTAAAAAACAAGGTAGATTATCTTTGCAATGAATGCACAGACTATCAGGCTATAGGATATGGGTATTAAAGAATACAAATAACAGTATATAAGACATGTTATTTCAGGCAGCAAAGAGATTTAAAGAATGTCACACTCATCTGCTTATTTGGCCTGAAACATCTGTCTTGTATACTGTTATTTATATTTATTTATACCCACACCAAATAGTCTGATATTCTTTGCATTCATTGTAAAGCTAGTTGACTTTGTCTATTGTCTTTCCCCAGGTGGTTTGTGATCCACTCTTGCCGTTAAGCATAGGGGTGACCTACACTGATCGATTGGCTTTCAACGCCACCTGTTTTACAGAATATGGCATCCTTATACGATACACTGATGGATCTGCTTGTGAGTCTTGTGGTGAAAATTGTTCAGATTATGAAGCAGAAGATGAGGCCATCAAAAACAAGTTATTGCACTTTACAAGCACCAACCAAAAATAAATAAATATCAAAAAATTAAAAAACAATCCAGCTACAGTGGCACTAATTACTGGTCATGTGAACCTTAAATATCATTTTGTTCCTTGTTGTTAAATGAGTGCATAGCAATGGGTGACAAGTGCCATAGACAGCTATAGATGGAACGACATCTGTCGTCGATCTTTGTCACAGAGTGCTACAGGTTAACTCCTTATGTCATGTGATGGTTTTTTCCCTTTCAATCAGGAAGTTATTCTGAGCTTTCGCAAGTCACAGACGACTATTTTCACTAAATGTGGATGTAGGCTAAACTGCCATGTGCTGAACAGTTTTCTTTTCTGGAGGAGACTTTGCTGTAACTTTCTTACAATCTCAAGGTATGCTGCATGGATTCCATCCAAGCATGGGTCATCAGTAGGCTTTAATTGGGTGGGAGAAACAACGCACAAAATTGTTGCCACATAACATTCATGACAGTGTTACTATTCTTGGAGTCTTTATGCAGCCTTGGTAACGCATAAACATTTTATTTCATTAGACTTGGAAAACATGAACTTTGTTACTGATCTATACAATAAGCTTTTTTTTGTTTGAATTTTTCTTCTCTGTTATCCACAGAAAAGTACAGCATATAACTCCATCATTCCATCTATATGTCTGAAACGAGTAACAATTTTAGATGACAGTGTAAGTTTATCAGAAATATAGTTCGCTAGGAAATGCTCATTTATCTCACACAGCATTCTATGTATTGCAGTGAATGTTTATATACAGTATACAGTATATAATAACTGGTCATTCTCAAGACTGCATAAGATTGGTGTAAAGATTGGAATAGCCCATCAAGAGAAACATAATAGAGATAGGAAGAGATTGATCAATAATCATTGAACTGTTGGCAGTTTTACTCTCTGATAGATTGATTGAGATGGTGATCGGAGCACCTGTGAACTCTTGTTCAGTTTGCATTCATGATAACCTGCTGTCATAATTCATTACTTATGATAACTAGCTATACATTAGGGTTCTCAACCTTTTCTGACGGAGAGCCCTACATGTAATACTGAGTGTGCTAGCACCATATATATAATAGGAAATAAATATATATTTATATTTTTGACTGTTAATGTTATTCATTGTACCATACACACTCCCTCTTCCAACTCTCCTCACTCCCTCTTCCAAATACTCCTCCCCCCCCCCTCAATAATTGTAGATAGCAACACAATTTGTTTACATTTGTATAACAAAGTTTGAATTGTAAAGAAACTCATCATCATTTGTGCTCGAGAGCACATTTTAACCCATAAGGCATGAGCACCATATGTCCTGATGAGAGCACTAAGGTATGCATGAGCAAATGCATGACCAGGTTGAGAATGCCTACTATACACCTTCTACTTTCTTGGATAGTATAGGTTCTCAAGAAACCACTTCTGTCTTGTCCTATCTTTACATGTCATACCTATCTTTTGTGTTTTTATTTCCTCCAGGTATTTCATGATTTTCCTCTTTTCCTTCTTCCCTGTGGGTTCCAGACCAATGATTTTTAAAACAACTTTCCATTCATAATTATACATCTTCAGTGCCATTTCTTTAGTTCGTTCACTACTAATCCTTGTTTAGTTCTGTTCATGAGTTCCTCATTTGTGGTCTTATAGTTCTTCTACTTCTTCAGCATTCATTCTCAAACTCCCGCTGGATCTCTCTTGTAAGTGATAAATACTACATAAATTACAAAGTTACTATTAAAGCCTATCAATGTAAAAATAAATAATTAGCAATAAACAAGGAAATCCTCTGACATTTTGGTATTTATATATATCTCTCTTGTAGCAGGACAATGGTCATACTAAACTTTCAGCAGGATGTAGTCCAGAGATGGACATGTGTCGTGTTACTGTTTTATTTGCACCAATGGCCAGGCACATCCATCTTCAGTGAAATAAATCTTATGATAACATTTAGTATAATTGTTAAGTCCATAGTTAAAATGGAGGTTAATGTGTTTTATCTATTTGGGATTATAAAATTAAAAACAAATGCAGCCCAACATTTTACAGTACAACAAATCAATACCAGTATATGTGCCAGATTTGTTTGAAGATATATATATAATGTAATATATATATAATGTAAAATTCGAGGTCTCCTTATTGCACATAGAAAGAGATTTGTGATGATCTTGTGGAATTTAGGTTATTGCATATAATATAAGATCTGTTAAATAAGTTCTTGCACTGATTTATTTTCCAGAGAGAATCATATGTTGTTGTTCTTATTGATACAGTTCTACTCTTTGCAGTTCAATGCCATTCTTTTAAAAGTGCAGATCTTCTTGAGTTGCGTTATCATTACTACATAAGCGAAGAAATTGGGAAAATGGCAAAGAGTTATGTTAAGAATGGATAAGATGAAGTGTAAAGTAGAAAAATGTGTGCATCAGTCGCTACGTCCTGATCCCTTGAAAATCGTTATTTACCGAAGTTTGGTACCCATGAGTCATATCCATACAGTGAGTTAAGGATTGTTAAGGGTGTCAGTAACAATTTATTTCTGGCAGTTGAATGGGAAGGGCTGTCAGTAAGGAAGTGTTCAGATATTTTCTTGGGATGAGAGCAGTGTCTACACATGTGTAGTTGCTGGGAACTTATAGTATAAAAGACTGACATGTAGTCTCCGCTTGACTTAGTGGTTTCTATTCTGTGTTTGTTTATCCCTATCTTGATGAAGAGTCTTTTTTGGTTGAAACGTTGATTATATATGTATTATATATAGAACAATTCTGTGTATTGTTATAAATAGAACAATTCTGTGTGTTGTTATACATAGAACAGCTATTCAATAATTTTTATGGTTCATGTTAAGCAGATGTGGCCTATTTTTTACGGAACTAATCTCATACACTATTTAGCGAAATTAACTTTTGCTAACAATGCAGCATCCATTGATCTGCACATAACACACTGAGAGAGATATCCCCCCTTTTTCTCCCTCCATTGGCACATCCTGGGGGGGGGGGGCGAGTTCTCAGAGCGTAATCACAGATTGAATTAGTGTTAGTAGAGGCTTTATGTTTTTTATCTCCACATCACGGAAGCTCAATGAAATCAAACCTACTATTAAAGATATAGACTGTTATCACATGATGAGGCCACATTTGCATAACATGTACCTTACAGGTGGGGGGGGGCTCTCAATGTGTAGTGGGCAAATCAATGGATCCACAAGTAGACTATCGATATTTCATTTTGTTAAATAATGTACATATTTGTTTCATTAAAAAAGAGGCCACATTTACTTAAGCTAGATGTGCCCATTTTTATAATGGAAATTTCTGTTTTGGATATCCATACATATTTCTTCAGAAATCAAAGAACCTCCAGAGTAACAACTTGGTCTGGTCTGTTCATAATTTGGTAGTCATCTTGTGTTGGCTTTCAAATTGCCTTGGTTATCTGTTTCTTTTGGTAGTATGTTATATACACATAACATACTATGTTGGTGAGAGAACTCTGCAGTGCTATATAACCCCTATACTAACATATGGGTGCGAGTCTTGGACAATAAACAAACTGGAAAGTGGGAAATTAGAGGCAACAGAGATGTGATTCTACAGAAGAATGCTGAGAATACCATGGACTACGAGAAAAACTAATGTAGAGGTGTTGAAAGAATCAAATGCGAAACAGACCTTAATCAACAATATAAGAAAAAGGCAATCTTTTTTTGGCCACTTAATGAGACAGGCAAGTTTGGAGAACATAGTCACAACAGGCAAAATTGAAGGCAACAGAGATAGAGGGCGACAATGTGAGAAAATATTAGACAGTTTGACAACCTGGCACAGCAGAGTAACAGTAACAACCTTGATACATAATACTGTGGACAGAGAGCTGTGGAGAGACATGACCACCTACACCTGCCGGCATGGCACCTGATGATGATAATAGCTACTTTATGTTGATTTTTTAGTTTGGTCAGTAGTCTATGCAAGTCTTCTAGCTTTCTAGCAGTTATGGTCAGTGAAAATTGAAGTGATCTTTATAATTTATTCAATTTCTATATTTATTTAAATATATTTCAGTGTTTTAAAAATAGTTTGATTCTTTATATCTGTAAAGTTTTTTTTCTGTTCTGCCTTATAATATTTAAAGTCATTATAAAAATTAAGTATTTATCAGTTATATTGTTGTTATAGTTGGTGAGTCTAAAAGGCAGTTATAGTGATTTATGTTAGAAAAAGGAGTTAAATTCCGTACAGTTAAATGTGTGATTTAAAAAAAATGTTTTTTGGATTTCACAATTTCAGATAGTTTATGATGAAGGTTTTACAGCAGTGATATGTGTCATCACATTCATTGTTGGATTTGGGCTTATCTTATTAGTGGTCTGGTGCAGTACTTGTAACAAACGGAGATTGATCATTGTGCCTTACCATCAGAAAGTGAGATGTTTTCATAGTTGTGTATTCCTAAATGTATTTATTTTATGTATGAAATCATCCCTGATAGTCTATTTCATACCTGTCAATTTCCAGGGTAGGGTACCTGCCCCTAACAGGCACGACTACAGGTTGCGAATAAAGGAACGGTCTCCAGATATGGAGGGTAGCTGTGATATAAGCCAGATCTCAGGATGAATAAGAGGTCACAGATAAAACTGGCAATATTGCCCACCAGGTCAGGGTGGGATATCAGGTGGCACTGATATCTCCACTGAAATACCTCATATGTCTCATGACAGGCAGCATCAAGCGAGCATGAACCGTTATAAGTGTAAGCCATCATTTGAGGTCATTGATCCCAGCCTGGGCATCTCCATGGTAGGGGGGGGGGGGCTTTAGATAAGGGGACATAGGAAATGACACAAAAACACAAAGTATCAATAGTCTGCACAAATTCCCTAGACCCCAGCGAGTAGCATCTTTTAAGGGTAAAGGGTAATTAGTAGAAAAACATTTACAGCAACTCTTCAAACCAACTACTCTGGGTAGGTGGTGCTAAATAATCCAGAAAAACAGGCCATATAGGAGAGCGAAAACTCTACACAAAACTTGAACAGACTGTGCTAATGAGCCCAGGAGGATCATCTAAGGAAAGGAAACCTGAAAGAATTCTTGGTGGAAAGTGGATACACTTGGCCATATGGCGCATAATAAAGTGCAATGCTTTTGATCTATAGTATGTTGATGCTATACTCATGCGGAGTGGGACTGTATTATAGATATGGTGCTCTGCCTGAGAAGTTCTGCCAAGCATGTAGAATATCTGGCACCATGCCTCAAACGGACCCACCCTAAGCTGCTGGTGGTCACCATGGCCCATTTTAGAAAACCAGGAAATGGGATAAGCGGGAAAACACTACTGGTCAAACTATACGACAGTCAAGAGTACTGAATATACTACATTGGAATGCAGAAGACATTAGTAAGGGATAATTATTCTGATACACAAGAGCATACCAACAAAGCAGTTAGAAATAAACACAATATGAAAATTAGAGACTATAGGAACAGATGTATATAGATAACCAACCAATGAGAGTTTTTAACATATACAGCCCAATAGATAGAGCCCTTACATTAGAAGCGATGGATATTATAGGCAGATAATGCATTGTAGTGGGGGACTTTAACAGAGACTCAGAAAAATTGGGGTTACCATCAAACTGATATAAGAGGAGAAGAATTGGAAGAGTGGAAAATTGATAATAACCTATTTCTCATAAATGGACAGGATGGTCACCAAACATTCTACTCAAGGAGGTGGAAAACAATATCAACTCTTGATCTAGCTTTTGCCACTAGAGATTTATCCTACAGAAAATAGGATGGTGATGAACCAACTATGGATAGTGATCACAAACCAATCAACCTTAATTATAAACTTGAAGAGCAGAAATCCTTTCTTCACTGGAACTATAAGGAGCAGATTGAAGACAATTTGCAAGGCTCACATATAGCGAGAGTATTAATTCCCATTAAAAGAAAGTAAAGAATATGACAGAGAAGCTAACTGAGACAATTCTTAGAATAGCAAAGGAACCAATACCAAGAGGTTCAAGGAAAAAATAAACAAACCATTGAATCCATAGAAATACACACGCCTAAGAAGACCTGAGTATGACCAGAGAATTAGCAGAAAAAGAGCAAAATACATAAAGAAATATAGCCCTCAAGGCAGCCTCTGCTATGAGAGAGAGGTAAAAACATCTGCAATGTAGAGCTGGATAGAAAAAACTGAGAGCCCTAACATGGACAAAGATGGCAACAAACTCTGGAAACTTGCCAAGGTATTGAATGATGAAAACAGCAGCCGACCACCAATAACAATCCAATAGAATTAAAATAAATGCACACTGGAAAAGTAGCAGCAAATATTCTTAAAAAAATATTTTTTTTCTTTATGTTATTTGTGTTTACATGAAGGCCTTTAGGTCCTTGTAGTATGAATGTTCTATGTTTGTGTTCCTGAGGATACTTAAATACTTATATGGGATGTTCTTTGATGTTGTAAAAGTCCTTGTTTCGATTGGGCCGTTCTCAGTGACTTGAGTACACAGGTTGAATGTTTTGACAAGATCACATCTTTTTTTTGAGGATGTGGTTGCTCAAGTATGGAAAACCTGTTTACTTGTGTTGCAAGGCAAATCAGTGCTGCTAGAACGGACCTGGTTCAATTCCCTTCAGCTGTAAAAAATTTTGCAACTGTGAACGACATAAATATTCCAAAAATTAAAAAGAAAATAAGTTAAGAATAAAATCTAAGGACTGAAGGATATGCCCATGGTGGTAGAAGAGAAAAGTCTAAGTTTACAGAAACTGAGCTAGAAGAAGCACTTCAGAGCCTCAAACTCAAGAGGTCATCAAAGATGGGTTTACCAATGAGAGGGAGAGTTGTTTAGTAGATGTGTTCTTATAGTCTGAGATGAATGTACAATGGTCAATAAAAACGCATTGGAAACAGTAAACAAGACTCTGCAAGGTGTGAGAAATAGCTACATCAATATGGAAGGTTTAACTGTTGTCCTATCTGGAGATTTTCACTATACCCTGCCATCGGTCCCTAAAGGGACTAAAGCTAATGAGATTCAAACATGTCTTTAATATTTATATATGTGCAACCATGTTGTGACCTTCAAACTAATATGAGAGCAAAATTGTATGATCAAAATTCATAATTATTGTACTAAATTATTGTGTAATATGACCTTGTCATTAGAGGTGAGAAAGAGAGTTCTGCAGTGCTATATAACCCCTATACTAATGTATGGGTGCGAGTCTTAGACAATAAACAAACCGAAATTAGAGGCAACAGAGATGTGGTTCTACAGAAGAATGCTGAGAATACCATGGACTGCCAGAAAAACTAATTTAGAGGTATTGAAAGAGTCAAATGCGAAATGGACCTTAGTCAACAATATAAGAAAAAGGCAATCTTCTTTTTTTGGCCACTTCATGAGATAGGCAGGTTTAGAGAACATAGTCACAACAGGCAAGATTGAAGGCACCAGAGACAGAGGGCGACAACGTGAGAAAATATTAGACAGTTTGACAACCTGGCACAGCAAGGAAACAACAACGACTTTGATACATAATACTGTGGACAGAAAGCTTTGGAGAGCCATGACCGCCTACGCCAGCCAGCATGGCACCTGATGATGATGATTTTATCTCCATGAATGTAAATATTTATATAAGTGTCCGTGTTAATGAATTTTTAGGTAGTCCAAGAATATATCTGGTGTCTGCTTTTTGACTAATTCTATAAGTAGGCCTATGTTTTATTAAAAAAATCAAGACATTCTTCACCATCAGTTCTCCAGTAATCAACAACTATTCTTAACAATGATTACTTAATAAAGTACTCTCTTTTTCTTATTCTCAACCTGTGCAACGCAGGGTAATTCTTCTAATATAATTATATAAAATTGATAGAGTGGTTAGTATGCATGTCTCACAAACGTGGTCGCACATGTTCATGGTTTGAAAGTCGATTATAGTAGTGATACAACTATGGATGTACTAGTGGTACCTACAAATTCAACAATATTTTTCTAGCAATATCCTACACAGGATATGTTTCCATTATTATTTATTAAATTATCAAATTAAAAGAGTTCTACATATTTATAATCTACAAAATAAAATTGCCTCCATCATGAAGGGACAGCACTTTGCAATGGAACATGACATGAAGAAATCGAATACAGATGTCTAGAAAGACCTGAAAATCGAAGAAGATTGGCTCTTCATAACCAATGCATTAGTAAATAAAGAGAAAGGTTTCAGGAAAGAGAAAATTGTCACCCAAGAAGTTGATGAATACAGAATAGCAAGAACATTTTGAATATGACATGGAAGGACAGCGACAAGTTGTACAGAACTGAGGGACTTGCAAAGTAGCAGTGAGAATGTTTTCTAAAAGATACATCACATAGAAGAAGAAATGGGTGGTGCTGAAATAGAAATCAGAAAGAGTTTATAGAATGTTGACATAATAGAGAAACAGTTTATAGAATGTTGACAGATTTCAGATAATAAACAAATTCAATTCTGACTTATTTGTTACTTAGGCTAAATTAGATTCTGAATATTTCTACACAACCTGAGATAATGAACTGTATTTTACAGCTTGGGACAATTCACTGGAAAGCAAAGACAGTTCCGAGATATTTTACAAGTTTTAGGTAAAGAACCAATTAAATTCCTTATTTTAGAAATATTTACTCAGATCCATTGATACTTGTGTGTATTGTAGCTTTGGCTTATGATGTCCTTTACCATTTTCTGTGGCAGGTTTTTAATGTGGTTCCCCCCCCCCTTAATTCCATTTACTGTAGCAGTTGTTTTGTCAGAGTCTCAGTCCATTCTGCAAAAGATCCAGTCTGAGTTAATGTTATGTATAATTACTTTCAACCTCTTGGAACTCTCATAGAGCTACTGCCTGAACATTGGAGCTACTGCCTGAACATTAGAGCTACTGCCTGAATATTATAGCTACTGCCTGAAAATTTGAGCTATTGCTTGAACATTAGAGCTACTGCCTAAACAGTGGAGCTACTGTCTGAACATTGGAGCTACTGCCTGAACATTGGTGCTACTGCCTGAACATTGGAGCTACTGCCTGAACATTGGTGCTACTGCCTGAACATTGGAGCTACTGCCTGAACATTGGAGTTACTGCCTGAACATTGGAACTACTGTCTGAACATTGGAGTTACTGCCTGAACATTGGAGTTACTGCCTGAACATTGGAGCTACTGTCTGAACATTAGAGCTACTGCCTGAACATGTTAGTGCAGAAAGTGTTCATTTATTAGTTATGGCTAGCACTGAGCTTTGTTTGATGTGAAGAAGAGTTGTTTTGAGCGTCCACCACACTCTCTCTGCCTGATCCAACCATATTTCAGTGGCAAGATAAATCAGGACAACTGGTAATATACAAGGATGAGCAATCCCTGTTGGTCAGAGTATTCTATATGTCTCTTAAAACCCTTTGCATTCTACAACTCTGTTGGAAGCGCCTTCTAGCATGTTGAACATCTGATGTTTTATCAGCGCTGTCATATCCAGGCTCTGCATGCTCTTGCATACATCTTACCTCCGGGCCAAAGCACCTCAGTTACTCTCACCTGGTTTGACCAGCCTTTTAAAGCCATTACTGGGATGTAGCCACTTTCGCATACTGACAGCCACAGATGAGAACTGAGAGTCATGTGGAAACCAAGAATGTGAGGACTATTTCAAAGTGGCATGACAGCCTCAGTTTCAGAGGTACAGTTTAAAGGACCTGCATCCACAGCAATTTTAACAGAAGTTAATGATGGATAAGTACCAGCAGTAGATCTAAATTCCATCTGATCAGGGCTAGCATATTTCCAGTAGTAATTTATGACTGTGAAACATGGACACTTAATAAAGTAGTGACTAAAAAAATGTCTTCCTTAAAAAGAAGATTCTTCACTAGAATATTGTGAATACTGTGAAAAGCAACCAAAAAAATGAATGAAAAAGTGATAAGAACATTAAATGTGGAAGATAGTTGGCTCTTAAATAACATTATAATAAGAAGCTGAATTAAAGAAGCTAAAGTTCTTTAGCCATATAAAGAGACATAACATTATGGAAAAGCTAGTAATAGAAGGCATAGTTTCTAGTAACAGGGGAAAGGGCCACCTATGATGATGATGGACAAATTTAAGAGTATTTAAACATATCCTTGAAGTAATTCAACTCATCCAGAATCATGAATTATTCAAAGCACACACAAAAAAGACTGTTTTTTTAAAGAATATTATAACTCAATATTGGGTACACTGAGCTCTATCATCAGAGAAGCATGATTTAATGGCACTGTATAGTCACAGGAGTCTTGGATCTTTAGTTGATATCATGAAAACACTTGTTGAAAAAATCACAAAGCCTCATGCCAGTCTCATCTATGTAGGTCGTAGCCTACAATTTGCAAATAATGACATAAATGATGCTGCTTGCACACAAGTAAAACCATATTCATAATAAACTTGACATTGTTAAATGTCATGGAAAGTGTCATCTTGTATTACATATATAACTTGACTTTGTGGAATGCCATGGAAAGTGTTATCTTGTAATACATATATAACTTGACTTTGTGGAATGCCATGGAAAGTGTTATCTTGTATTACATATATAACTTGACTTTGTGGAATGCCATGCAAAGTGTCATCATGTATTACATACATAACTTGACTTTGTGGAATGCAATGGAAAGTGTCATCATGTATTACATACATAACTTGACTTTGTGGAATGCAATGGAAAGTGTCATCATGTATTACATACATAACTTGACTTTGTGGAATGCCATGGAAAGTGTCATCTTGTATTACATACATAACTTGACTTTGTGGAATGCCATGGAAAGTGTCATTTTGTATTACATATAACTTGACTTTGTGGAATGCAATGGAAAGTGTTATTTTGTATTACATTTATAACTTGAATTTGTGGAATGCCATGGAAAGTGTTATCTTGTTTTACATAGCACACTTATTTTTGAATTGCTGACACCAACAGTCATCATCATCAAATGCCATCTCTGCAATGAAGGCTGTTTGCGGCGGACATCCAAAATCCTCTGTCTATTGCTTTGGTAGTGCACTATGCTAGATTGTAACCTGTCCAATTCATGATGTTTCCACATGTATCTCTGCCTACTTCTTGCACCCCTTCCCTTGACTTTACCCTCAACTAAGGTCTTCAACAAGGTCTCAAGTAATTTAATATGTCCAACATATTTATTTCCTTCAATAGTTATTTTTGCATATGAAGTGTTGTTAGAACCTCTTTGTTTGAATGCATGAATTCTGTCTTCTAGTTGTTTGTTTATTGGAAAATCCAATGTAGAGGGTGTTAAAATTCAGTATATGTCAACACACTAACTTTCAATATATTTCAACAGACTAACTTACAATGTTTACATTGCAGTCACACGTCTTCATATGACAGTATTGTGTATATTCTGGCTTTGAAAGACAATGTACAAATGTACAGAGAAATTGACAAGTAAGTCTAGAATGTCATGAAGCAATACTATTTTTTGATTCAATTATTGATTATTTGCTTTGTAACATAATCTTATGAAATGCTTTATTTTCATTTCTTGAATTTGTAGCCTAAGTTATGACTGCATGTTAGCTTCAGCACACAAGTCCATAGGTGCTCTGACTCCTGTCTCAATAAATCCATCTTAGTTTAGCGGTTGACAGTTCCAGTTTGATGTTGGTTTGTTTATCTGTTATGTTTCTCTTTACAGGCTGTTTCAATTTTTACACCAATCTCACGCATGTGTAGTGTTATTTCATATTAATTGATCAGCACAGTTTATAGAACTAAGGGAGCCAACCCTAAAGAAAACCAACACTGTCTAATAGTATAACTTGGGAGTGCCTAGACTAATGAAGTAAACCCACACAGAAAATGAGAAGGGAAGAATCCTAAGGCATTCAACTATGTGTTTTCAACAATTCTCTGGTTTCCCTTGGTGAAGCAAAATAATTAAACAGGTTACTGGAAAAACCTACTGTAACTATGAATAAAAAATGATAAAAAAAAGGATATAAATACATACAATAAAACTAAACAGGACAATTCTCCACGTATTGGTCCAAATGGGACCTTTTTCAAGAAACTAATAACATAAACTAAACGAAACCACACACAATTTATAACTGAATTTACCAAGCCATGTTTCTCTAATGCAGAAACTTAAACCGGGAACGTTTCGTAAGAGAAACATGACTTGGTCAGTTCAGTTATCAATTTTGTATGGTTTTGTTTAGTTTATACGTTATTAGTTTCTTGAAAAAGGTCCCATTCGGACCGATACGTGGAGAATTGTCCTATTTAGTTTTATTGTATGTTTTTTATATACTTTTTTATCAATTTGTATTCATAGTTACTGTAAGTTTTTCTAGTAACCTATTTAATTTATTTTGCTTTACCATTACATACCGTTCGGTTACTGCGGAACCCTCCACTTTGTCAGACACCCTCCGACCATTTGGTTATTTATATCTGGTTTCCCTTGTAGTTCTGCTCAATTCCAAGTATATTAGCTTTGCCATTCTCTTGGAGAGCAGGTTAGTGCAAAATAGCCAGGACACTTTTTCCATATAAACTGCCCAGCAAACAAGCATGTATCCTAAGGCCATATATTTAAATTTAAATTTCACATGTGGCAAAATAATATAGTAGAATATATTAGATTTTCACTCACACAATTGCATACAAACTCCTTGAACTGCAGTAAATGATAATTTATTGTGTCAATGTGACGTGTTCTCTCCAGAACATTGTCTTTCCAATGAACTCCTTGAACCCCTCTCTGTCTTGGGCCATGCAGCTTGTATTTTCCAATGATGTATTCATGTTATCTTTAATGTAGTCAGTCCATCTTCATCTTGGTCTGCCATTTCCTCTCCTCCCATGTGCTCTGCCATCCATTATTTGTCTTTCTAAACAATTGTGTTTCTTTATATGACCAAACAGGTGTAGTTTTCTTTTTACTATTGTGTTTAGTAACCACCACTCTGGAATCTTCAATGTGTTTATAATATCTGAGTTTCGTTTTTTTTCCTTCCATGATATTCTAAGTATCTTTCTGTAGCATTTCAGCTCAAAGACGTTGATCTTTTTTACCGCTATTTATAGATAATTTATTAGATACATATTTTACCACTAAATATCTGAAAATCTCATCAAATCAATGAAGTGCCATGCTGAGTGGTACAGACAATTATGTTTCTTTACAACTCTCGTGTGTTGTTAATAAGTTCAGTGGATGACATTGTCATGCCACAATGACATCTTATCCAGCAACATCTCTATTTGTTGTCATCTGCCTCTTCCCCCTTTATTCTTTTAAGTGGTACTAAATATTCAAGTTTTGCTTTTCTCAACACATGACCTAAAAATATTTACTCTATGCATCTAATGTTTGTTAGAATTTGTCCCAGCATCTATATACTTAGATATATATAATTTCAGATATGGGCAGAGAATGTGGATATCATTAGTGTATTGTGAAGTATCTGAATTTTAATACTGAAAAAAATAATTTATAAAATAAGTTCTTTAGTAATTAAAAATCTTGGGCATCTTCAGAGAAATAGAAAGTACTCCTACATGTTTGTCACAGGTATTTGAGAAATGTTGCTATTTAAAAAAAAATTTCAATAGCAATGCTTTAAAATTATTTTGGCTAACTTTTCTAATCTCATGGCAGTCTAGATATAAGGACAACAATACATATAGACACAGACCTTGAAACAGAACATATACATGGAGCTGTGCAGGCTAGTTCACTTCTGGTAGAAGGCCTCAGACATAATAAAGTCATAACGAAAACTGCTGAAAAGAAAGCTAACAAAAACCTTCAGGTATGATTAAAACAAGAAATATATTTCTTTTTTCCATATATTATTTCATTGTGTAGCATATAAAATCTCTGGTCCCTAGGACAGACACAAAGACGGCCATTATTCTCTGTCTTTTAACTTTTTCTGCTCCAATTGTGGTTCATTCCATTCTATTCCTGTTTATCTGTTGTTGTCCTGAGTTGTTCTGCCATGTCCTGAGTTGTTCTTCCATGTCCTGAGTTGTTCTTCCATGTCCTGAGTTGTTCTTCCATGTCCTGAGTTTTCTGTGCTTTCTTCTACTCTATGAGGAATTCATCTTAGTAATTTTAGACTATTAATAAATAGTGAGACTGCTGTACAACTGTATAACAATAAGTGAGACTGCTGTAAAACTGTATAACAATAAGTGAGACTGCTGTAAAACTGTATAACAATAAGTGAGACTGCTGTAAAACTGTATAACAATAAGTGAGACTGCTGTACAACTGTATAACAATAAGTGAGACTGCTGTAAAACTGTATAACAATAAGTGAGACTGCTGTAAAACTGTATAACAATAAGTGAGACTGCTGTAAAACTGTATAACAATAAGTGAGACTACATCCTGCTGGAAATCTAGTAATTTCATTGTCCAGCTACAAGAGGGATGCAGAAAAGTGTGAGAAGGAATTCCACAAAAGAAACTATCTCTTATTATTTCTCTGTTCATAATACAGATTTCTGAACTTTTATGTCATGTACCTAATAGTGTTGTGTTCTGTTTATTCTTTAGTTTTGTCCTTGATAAAGACCTTTTGGTTGAAACATAAATTTGGTGTTTTTTTTGTGATTAGTAAACCTATATTACTGTGTGTTTTAATTTTTTGCTGGTAGCTATTCATTATTACTATAGTAACCACCACAACAAAGACATTGTTAGTTGTGTTTTGATGCATGTTTCCTGCACCGTGGATCCAGGCGTGTGAATAGAAATGCTCTACTGAAGATGGATGTATCTGGCCATTGGCACAAATAAAACAGGCAACACTGTACATTTACATCCTGTAGGAAATCATGTAGATCCATTGTTCTGCTACAAGAGGGACCTGGGGGGGGGGGAGTTTGAGAATGAACGATGGAGAAGAAAAAGAAGAACAAAAAGGCAATAGATAAGTGGATTATGGATTAGTGAAAAACTATGGATTTTCTACAAAGGTCATATAACAAATGAATATGTCAGAAAATAAAATTAAAATTTATGCTAGATTCTAAGAAACATTGATATCAACAGTTAAATGAAGAAATTTGATGTGATTCGGGCATGTCACCTGACACAACTCCCTGTCAAAGCAAACAATCTAACAAGGAACAGAGAGGGGGGGGAGGGGTGTGTGTATGAAGCAGTGGGAAATAGAGAAAATCTTGGAATTACAACTTCCAGGATTGAACAGGATCTCTAGATCAGGGGTCGGCAACCTTTTGCTAACTGTGTGCCAACTTAAGGTTTCAAATTATTCAGAGTGCCAACATCATATATCATTTTATACAAGTCAATATTCTTATTTTACCATATATTTTATTTTTATATTTTAATTAATTAATATATAGTCATATTCAATAATATGTAAAGTTGTAAACAACATTAAAAATAATAAAGTTTCTTGAAAGATTTAAAAAAAACATTTTTATTATTAATAGGAGCCTTGCATGGTCTTGGCATGGAAACGTAAAGAGTCTGCGTGCCATTTGAAATTGCTTGGTGTGGCACGCGTGCCATAGGTTTCCAACCCCTGTTCTAGATGACAGGAGAAAATGGAGATCTCTATGCGTTGATACATTCTCCACAGCACCACTATAACAGTTGGATAAATGGATATTATAGCACCCCTGAACAAGACAACATTAATAAATGAAACAGAAATGTGCAAGTCATGATATTTTGACTGAGAACTGAACACTGTCATCTAAAAGCACACTTAACACCAAATTTGTATCAGCGACTCTGTGGACTGTGTCTTTCTGCGGAGCAGGAAGACAGTCACAAGAACAGATACTACACGATTGTCCCAGTTTCACTGTTCACAGAATGACAATCTGGCATACAGGAACTTCTCTAAAATAAAATGCTCTATACATGACCAATATTGGACTGAATGTTGAACATTTGGTCGCAGAGGAAGCAGTAGAAGTGGGATATATTACAACTATTTCTGCACTGTAAATAAATACATTGAAAGTTTAATATTCCTTTAAAAAAAGTAAACAATAAATTCATTTTGAAATGTTTATTCTTTCACAGAAACGAATGAATACATTGGAAAATAAATTGAATAAAGATTATCAGAAAGAACTGAAATCTTTGTACACAGACATTGAAGCAAAAAAGAAGGTGAGATTGTTAGGCATAGTTATAAGCAGTAGAAAATTTCATTTATTTTTGTACATTCAAGTTATGGGATAGATCCTCAAGTTTATTATGAGGATGTAAAGAGTATTCTTTTAGCAAAATCATGCTGCAATGTGGCAATATTTGTCCATAATTAAAAATATATTTCTGATTAACCTTCAGCAAGCCATGTTTACAAAAAACAAATTTTCTCCCGCCACCAGATTATTTTTTGAAAATGTGTGTTATTGTCTGTGGCTGTTTTGAAAACGTAAAAACATTTTTTTTGTTAGAGATATTTAAATAATATCTTTACATATAAATAAATAATTGATTACTGTATATGTTTTTGTAGTTTGTGTGTGTGTGTGTGATGCCAGACATATGAGAAAGTGATAGATATTATTTCACCAAAGAAAACAAATAAATTATAAGAAACAAAACACACACAAATATTAAAAAATTGCATACCTTTTTGTTTTTTCCTAAGTAGCAGCCCTGTAAAAAAAAAAACACCTAATTCTACAGTATTTATGTTGTTTCATTGTCAAATCATCTTAATATCACTTGTGAAAATGAATGAACCTTATAGATTTGCTGTAAATTGTTCTCTGAAGCTCTAGGCCTAATCATATTTGGGATCACTCCAAAAAAGGTCATATTTTTGCCTCTACATCACAAAACTAGCATGATGTACTGTTTATTCTACTGTGAAAATAACTACCTTCCAATAATTCATCATCCGAATCACAATCCATTATGATTTTACTGAAAATATGATAAAACAAAAGTCTATAAAATACGATTCATTTTCAATTCGCTGCCGTGTTTTGTGGATGTGGACAGATAGCGAAAATTGTGATATTTTACATTCGTTGCAAAATGGACATGATGGACATGGAAATGTGCCGGCTTCAACTACCCATGTCCCCGATTATATGCATTAACCAATCAGGTTGTGCCATGTACTATAAACACCCTGTGACAATAAGCGGTTCAACCAGACTTAAGCGTCCATGATATGCTAATACTATAGCCTAAAGCGTGCTTTAGGGTAAAACAGTGTATTCTTTAGTGGCTTTGACATTTTATTAAAACACCATTAACTTTCAAAGATTCATTCATTCATTTTCCTTTTGCACTGAAGTTAGCGCATAGGGCAGAGGTCAGATCTCTCCAATTCTGTCTGTTCAAAGCTATTCTGTGTAGTTCTTGAATAGTATGAATATTGGTTGTTTTACTTTCTCTAAGTATTGTTCTTCTGTTTCTTTTGGTCTACCCCTTGCTCTTAAGCCTGTAGGTATCCATTCAAGAGATTGGTGGTGTATTCTGTTGGTGTCTGCGCGTAGGACATGCCCAATGTAGGACCAACGGCATTTTCTGATAACATCTGTGATGAAATTTTGATGTGTCTCTTCTCTGATTTTATCATTCGATTTGAATTCACTCCAATGGGTGTTAGTTATCCTATGAAGACATTTGTTCTCGAAACTCATTAATTTCTATAGTTATAATGTGTTGTTGTTAACTAGATCTGACTGTACGACAATCCCACTATGATGATGAAGAGAAATCACATATGCTATCAAAGATTACCCAACAGGAAACAGTTGAAGGTTGATGTCATATAGATGGTCAGAGAAACTTTGGCTTGATAACATCAGGAAATGGTCAGGGGAAATATTTCCATACTCGTCAAGTGGTTGAGGGTAGGAATGTTTTGAATTCTGACCTAGTTTGACATAGTTGGACCAAAAAAGGGATGAAAATTATAAACATGTACAGGTAGCATATTTCCAGTCATGTATGAGCAATGTCTTCATTAGCAACTAAGATCTTGAGTATGTAGAATTATTAAAATCTGTAGCAGTAAATTCTCTAAAAAAAATATAAGGTAATCTTTTGTTTCAGGTAGTTCTTGACAAATGATGAAGATACAATTGTCCCTTTAGCTGTGAGCAGGTAGTCCTTAGGTACACAAGTCGGAAGCATGTTTAATCCCCAGAAGAAGGTATTTCAGTACACCATTATCCCAGGACTATCATATCCTGCAAGACAGCATGTACATCTGGTCCAATTTGTTGACCCATCTGCAGTGATGGTACATCTAGTAGTACCACAAGAAGTAAAGTTGTAATGTCCACTGGCCTACATCACTAGCCTACATCACTGGCCTGCATCACTAGCCTGTATCACTGGCCTACATCACTAGCCTGCATCACTAGCCTACATCACTGGCCTGCATCACTAGCCTACATCACTGGCCTGTATCACTAGCCTGTATCACTGGCCTACATCACTAGCTTACATCACTAGCCTGCATCACTAGCCTACATCACTAGCCTACATCACTAGCCTACATCACTGGCCTGCATCACTAGCCTGTATCACTGGCCTACATCACTAGCCTGCATCACTATCCTACATCACTAGCCTACATCACTAGCCTGCATCACTGGCCTGCATCACTAGCCTGTATCACTGGCCTACATCACTAGCCTGCATCACTAGCCTACATCACTGGCCTGCATCACTAGCCTACATCACTGGCCTGCATCACTGGCCTGCATCTCCTCTCTATCAATGGGGATTATTTAGTAGAAGACTTATATACAAAATAATTTAGACAAGATATGAAAATTATGATTTTTTTCCCACAGGTAATAGGTGGTCAGTCAATCCCCCAACTTTCCTTAGTTACCTGCTGCAACATGCCTGGAGAGAATACAATGCCCTGTTCTTTTCACGCTGAAATAGAATTTCAGATCCAGATAGCCACACTATCTATTCGCTAAACCTTGTGTTGCCTTTCAGCGTCAGGGGTAGAAGAGTTTTCTGGAGACAGCCCTCTTGTGTGCTGAGTGTATTGTGGAATTTGTCACCTCTTTTATTGCAGTGTTCCACCGTTTTCATATTCGGCCTCTAGGTCTGCCTTCACTGTATCTGTGTATCATAGCTTACTGTTGTATGCTGTCTGATGCTGTCATTATGGCCACACTAGTGATGCAGTAATGATGGTTTGATCACATGCATATAATTTTGTATAAACTATGATCTAATTGAAGGTTCTGATAAAGGAAGTCTAATTTAAAATGTCATGTAATGATCCACAGGAAAAATATGATGATTTGCTAATTGAGTTTGAACAGAAGAAACAAAGAGTTAACCAGACTATTACGAATATGCCAGAAACAGTGAGTACCATTGTTGTGCTATCTGTCTGTCTATGTGACATTTCCTTTACAGAATGTTGTCCCCAATGCCTCTCTGTAAGTTTTCTGTGCAAGATGTCATGTGTCCTCTAGTGTTATATTCAGAAGGTCTTCGATATCTTGTGTCCATTACAGTCTTAGTCTGCCTCTTGTTCTCTTTCCTGGAAATTTTCTCGCCATGATTAATCTTTCTAAATGATTATGTAAATCTTTTTATAGGTCCACGATATGTTAGCTTGCATTTTTTTATAGTTATGAGGAGCCAGCCTTTTTCAATGTTCAGATCTTTCTGGACATCTGCGTTATGTTGATCATCTGTGTTGTGTCGATCATCTGTGATGTGTCGATCATCTGTGATGTGTCGATCATCTGTGATGTGTCGATCATCTGCATTATGTCGATCATCTGCGTTATGTCGATCATCTGCGTTATGTCGATCATCTGCGTTATGTCGATCATCTGCGTTGTGTCGATCATCTGTGATGTGTCGATCATCTGTGATGTGTCGATCATCTGCATTATGTCGATCATCTGTGATGTGTCGATCATCTGCATTATGTCGATCATCTGTGATGTGTCGATCATCTGCATTATGTCGATCATCTGCGTTATGTCGATCATCTGCGTTATGTCGATCATCTGCGTTATGTCGATCATCTGCGTTATGTCGATCATCTGCATTATGTCGATCATCTGTGATGTGTCGATCATCTGTGATGTGTCGATCATCTGTGTTGTGCCGATCATCTGTGTTATGTAAATCATCTGTGTTGTTGTGCTACTGTGCATATAAAATATAAAGATACTTAGATGAAATATCAAGATAAAACAAATAATAAGTATCATTTGTATGCCAACATTATATTACCAATTTCAAACCTGGTCCTTGACATCTACATATAAAAGAAAGTTCGTAACTTTTAAAATTAAATACATGAGAAAGAAAGCCTGTTGGTGTTTCTAGGTTAGACAACATCTTGTATTAGAGACAGAATAGATAAAATATCTTGTATTAGAGATAATAGATAAAACATCTTGTATTAGAGATAATAGATAAAACATCTTGTATTAGAGACAGAATAGATAAAATATCTTGTATTAGAGACAGAAAAGATAAACATCTTGTATTAGAGATAATAGATAAAACATCTTGTATTAGAGACAGAATAGATAAAACATCTTGTATTGAGTATATTGGTAGGTAGCAAAAAAAATGGTTTGACATCTTATTAGAATGAATTGCAGCCAGGTATACCTTCAAAAATATAAACATAATCTGCTCAAGCTGTAGATCAAAGGAAAGAACAAGAAAATCCTGGAAAGACAACAGCAAAGCTACTTTAACATGGAATCTCGCTGACAAAGTGGCAAAGCCATTCACATTGTGCTAAAGAGGTTGTGGGTTTTAATTTTACTTGGGACATTTTGTTTACATAGTGAAGTTTTTGTGAAATCTCTGGGGATTATCACTTGAAGCTACGGAGTTACGTGCTATGATTGGTACTCTCGGCAGGCAGAGAGCGAAGGAATGCATATGGGGGTAACATGAATACAATAAAGTCAGTCCTCTTGTTGCTTGATATGTGGTAATGTGTACAGTCTTAAGGTGTTTGTTGCTCTGACAATCCAATTGTTTTCTTGATCTTCTTCTGCCTCTACTGCTTTTGATTTTCATGTTGTAAGCTGTTATAGCTGGAAGAGTTCGATCCATTATTGTATGTTGTAGATCTAGTTTTGAAACATATGGCTTGGCTGCAAAAAATAACAAAATCTCTTTCCTTAGAGCTTGCATATTCCCAGTTGTAATATATGGATGTCTGGCTCTGTGACAGAGTGGTTCAGAGCACAACTGTGACTACCACGGTACCGAGTTCAATCCCTGTGACACGCAATTGTGCATCCAGACCATTCAGAAATTAATAGCAAACAACTGAACGTATTTATATTGCCTAGAAAATCACTGCTGTAAAAAAATGCCAGGTTGACCACTACTCCTGAAAAAGATATGCTACCAATATATGGATGTTAATCTTAGACAATCGCCAGTAAAGTGAGAAACAAAATTGCAGCATTTGAGACAAAATGTTACAGAATTGTCCTCAGAATGCTATGGACGTAAACATATCACCAATAGGAACATTCTGAGAGAATTGAAAATAACAGAAAAACTAGCTAAATAATGAGATTGTCTCTAGGAAAAAAACAAATATTTTGGTCATATCAGACAACATGGCAGCCTAGAAAATACCATGAAAGGATGATGCCATGGCAATGAAAACAAGGTAGACCACACAGAAAATGGGCATATGTTATAAAAGACCACCTGAGCATAATCTCTCACAAAAGCAGAAATATTGGCTCAAGTTTGGGAGGAATTTCGAAATGCAGTGATAACTGCTACATCCCGTCTATGATATTCTACCTGATGATGATGAGATTTAGTTTTTAAAATTATTAGTAATCTCATAGTTGTCAACCTTTTTTTTCTTTCTCATAAATCTGTATTTTGAAACATTTATTTATGTATATGAATAAATACATCCATATTTAGCACATGCACATCACCACCCCCAAACCCCCCCCCCCCCCCCCCCAAACCCCC
Source organism: Meghimatium bilineatum (assembly GCA_034231615.1). NCBI lineage: Eukaryota > Metazoa > Mollusca > Gastropoda > Stylommatophora > Philomycidae > Meghimatium > Meghimatium bilineatum. The sequence continues at coordinate 8,096,462 of CM067298.1, forward strand.
ACCCGTATCAATACAAAAATTAATACTAATTAACACATGTGATCATGTTATTTTTTTGTGTGGATTGAAATAAAATTGGACATTTGTTAATTTTCAGGAAAAGAAACAGATGCTGGATCTAATTGATCAGCAATTGCAGACTGAGAAGAATGAATTAAGTTACAAGTTGACACTAGAACAAAATGTGGAAACAGAAAACCTGAGGAAGGTTGTTGTGTATTATTTATTACAGTTATAATTGTGCACATGAAATTTCTGATTTTTTTAGACATTCATGTTATTTGCATGGACTAAATAATATCGGAAATTTGTAATATCTCAGGTCAACAACCATCAACACCACAGGAGATTGCTTAGCAGGGTTCATGTTTGGTTAACGGGCCTACCTTCCAACTTTTTATAAAAATCTGCGCTAATCACAAATGTTGTGTAATTCTGTGACAGGACTAACTGTTCATCAGTTAACATATTCTTTCCAGAACATAGTCTTTCCTATGGATCTCTTGTATTCTCGCCGGTCTTGAGCAAGTTGTCCCGTCTCTTCCAGTGACATGCGCAGGCATTCCTGAACGTATTTTGTCCATCGGCATCTTGGGCGGCCTTTGCCCCTGTTGCCAGTAACACTCTCTACATGTTGTTGTGTCTCTTAATGTGACCGGAAAAAAAAGTGTTTTCGATAATATGGTGTTCAGACCCAGCCTTCCTGGACGTTAATTGTTCGTAACACCTCCTGGTTTTTTTTTTTTCTGTCCATGGTATTCTCAAAACTCTTCTATAGCACTTTAATTCAAACGATATTATTCTCTTGGCCACTGTTTTATTTAGTGTCCATGCTTCACATTCTTATGTCGCCACAGGAAACACACATGTTTGTAGTAAACACAGTTTGGTTCACTTACTGTTAGCGGATACAGAAAGGCTAACTTAATCTAAAGTTTGTTGAGCTTACCAGCAACAGACAAACATTTAATACATTTGTTACAGTCAATTTGCCTCAGCATATTGTTAAGATGCCTACCCTTTTTTTTCAGGAAAGTGAAACAAAATAAATGACAGGTTTTTCAGCGATTATTTCCCTTGTCTATAACTACACCCCCCCCCCCCCAGTTGGGAGTGGGGAAAGATGGAGATTTTTATAGACAATAGAGCTTCCACAATTATTTTAAATGTCATTCAGATTTGTCCCAATTTAGTTTATGTTTTTGTATTAGAAATACATTCATATCTATTACTCAGTTTTTTATTATTATTTGACTACAAATTAGGAGTTTGACATTCGCAAGCGCATGGATGTCAGTGAAATTCAGCAGCAATTTATTGATGATGTTATTAAGATGGGTGAACTAGATGCTGAGAATGCAGCATTGCTTTTGAAGAAACACATGCAGCAGCAGGTTAAGCTACAAAACGTGTTTGATGATGAGATTTCTCAACAGAGAATCAACTTGGAAGAGAAACTTGCCAGAAGGAGAGCTCTGGCTGCAGCTAGTGTAAGTATTTTCTTTATATTACTGCTAGTACATTCCTCTCTATCGTTCATTCTCTTTCAGCATTTCTTCTCTTCTCTCTTTGTCTCTTAATCACACACGGGTTTCCCATGTGGCAACTGGGGCCTAAACTTCTAGTTCAGGGTGCAAAGAATATGTATGGCCACTGTCTTCTTTCCAGGTATGCCATAAGAGGCTACTAAGGAAAGTTGTGGGATATGCTAACAGCATGTCACCAAACAGATTATTTCATCATCATCATCATTACAGTATCGGTGTTTAAGCAACACACTTTGATCAAAGTAAATTATTATGGTCTTTGATAAGGATTTAGGGGTAATTTAATCAGTGATGTGACTTAGACAAGATGTGTGACTTCCTTATTGGAACTTAGCTCAAGTACTGCAGACCCTGAAAGTGGTGCAAAGAATAGGGATATTGTGACCTGCCATGCATGTTGTAAGAGGCAACTAAAGAGGTTTTGGGGTTAAGGTTCGCTAAGGTTGACGTTTTGAACTCCTAAAGAGATATAGCACGCGAGAGTGAGACTAATGTGGATGTTGATTCCTTTTCAATGGCCAGGATTAAAGATCAGGGATTGAAATGCGGTGTTGCTAGAAGTGAACATTTTGGAGGGCACAGAAGAATGATGGTCAACCAACATATGACTGGTACTGTCAGCAGAAGTGTAATACACTCAAGGAGAGATCTGAACAACTATGGATGTGTCCAGTTTGCAGTGATGATGATTCGACGACTAACTAACTAACTTTGATACTGTTTTAATACTGTCTGGATGCATCTTTGGTATTGTTTTAGTATTCTTTTGATATTCTCTTGGTATTGTTTTGATACTGCTTTGATGCATTTTTTTGGTATTGTTTGGAAGAGCTTATCTTCCTCTATATTTAGGTCTTTGTGAATGTCTATATTAGATTGTCTTTCTGTCCATGGTACTTTTAGACTTTTCTACATTTCATTTCAAATATTTTCTTTCCATTGTGAATGTCATTTACCACGTCTCACAACTATCTGTCGCCATTAAAAAAATACAGCTTCCTAATAGTTTTAACTTTTTTTTCATATTGGTTCCTTGCTATAGATTTTCATACAGGTTTATCATATTTTTTAGAATCATTGTGCATATTTGTTCTTATTTTTCCATTTTCAAACTTCTGAAGATTATCATAATGTAGTCCAGAGAATTAAATGCATTGTGTCATGGTTTACAGATTAACTGAGATATCTATGGCTTTCAGCCTAATACACCTTACTTCATCATGACCTATGGGTCTCTTTGACCCTCTATGGGATTGGACAACAGCCAACCCATTCTTCTTTAGTAGTATTGTCACTATTCTTTGCTTCCCTTTCAGACCTGGCAATGAACAGGCTATTTCTTTTTTATATTTGCTGATCAGTGTTGTTAATTCATTCATTCATTTTCCTTTAGCGCTGAAGTTAGTACGTAGGGCAGTGGTCAGATCTATCCAATTCTGCCTATTCAAATCTATTCTCTGCAGTTCTTGAATAGTACGAGTATGAATATTGTTTGTTTTAATTTCTCTAAGTATTGTTCTTCAGAGTGTTTCCTTTGGTCTATCCCTGGCTCTTCTGCCTGTTGGTATCCATGCAAGAGATTGGTGGTGTATTCTGTTATTGTCTAAGCATAGGATATGTCTGATGTAGGACCAACGGCATTTTCTAATAATATCTGTGATGTAGTTTTGTTGTGTCTCTTCACTGATTTTTTCATTCGATTTGAATTTACTCCAGTGGGTGTTAGTTTCCTCCCTACGAAGGCATTTGCTTTCAAAACTGAATAGTTTCTTTTCTGAAGATAAATAACTAATCTTGCTCTCGCATTCATATGACTGCACTTGAATGACGCAGGAGTTAAATAAGCGCATTTTCGTGAGTGTGCAGATTGATTTTGACCTCCAGATATTAGACAGTTTATTCCCGCCGAAGACGGATGTGTCGGGCCATTGGCGCAATTAAAACGGCGACACAACGCATTTCCATTCTCTGGACTACATCCTGCTGGAAATATAGTAGGACCATTGTCCTGTTACAAGAGATATCCAGCGGGAGATTGAGAATGAACGCTGAAGAAGAAGAAGACAGTTTATTAAAGGCACTTGATGCTAATGCAATGCGAGTTATAATTTCTGCCATGACATCTCCATGGAGTGCTAATTTGTTTCCTAAATAAGAAAATTTGTGTACCTTTTCTAGTTGTTGTCCATTTAAATTACGTGCATTAGGTAAACCAAACCGGTAAAGTCCATAATTTTTGTTTTTCATGGATTGATTGGAATACCTATCTGTATCATGAATTTTAATCATCAGTTTTTGTCCTATCTGTCATGTGATTAATTTTAATCTGTCAGTTTTTGTGTGTGCATCTTAATGGTTTTCACTCAATAATGCAAGATTATCTATAAAGTCGAGGTCTTCTGGTAATGTTTTGTTTCTCCATTCAATTCCTAAATTTATGTTGGTTGTGCTTTTTTCTCATTACCCACTCAATTGCGATATTGAATAGCAATGGTGAAATAGGGCAGCCTTGTTTAACACCAGCAATCATAGGGAACTAGTCGCAATTACCGTTTTCTGTTTTAGTGCATGCGCATTTTGAGTTTTTATAGAATGATTTTATCGTATGTATGTATTTGTTTTGAAATCCATATATTTTAAAATTTACCAAAGCAATGTTTGATGTATGCTGTCAAAGGCTTTTTGAAAATCAGCAAAGTTTATTATTTGGTTGACTCTAAATTCTATACATTCTTCAATTATTGTTCTAAGAGTGAATATATGGTCTAGGCAGGAGCGACCTGGTCTAAAGCCTGCCTGTTCTTCTCTAAGTCTTTTTTCTAGGGATGTCTTTACTGATGCTCACAAGAGTGTTGTTAATGATTGACTCATAATATTCAAAGTTGTTCATACCCGCGATATTAAAAATTGTTCAAACCCATGATGTTCAAACCCACAATTATCAAAGTTGTTCCAACTCATGATATTCAACGTTGTTCAACCCACGATATTCAAAGTTTTTGATATTTTCTGGTTTTTCTTTTTGATAGTTATTGTAAATGTGAATCCATTTCTTTTCATATGCATTAATTTTACATATATCAAATGCCAAGAAACTTCATGGTAACAATTAGTTTTACATTAACTTTAATTTTAAATATATTTAATACATTACCATAAAGCCAGAATTTAGGAGTTATATTAATGTTTTAAAGACAATATTTACATTCATTAAGTTATCATTGTTTACTGAATATCTGCTAAACTTCTTGTGGCTGTTTTTTAAATCCTATTTTGGTATTGTGAGAACGTACATTGTCTCTCATGGATATATTGAGTACATTGTCTCTCAGTTACAATACTGAATGGATATATTGAGTGCATTGAAAAATAATGGTTTAGCTTGCTTTATTGCTTGATATAGATTCTCAATTAGGAATTTGTATTATTTATTACAATTTATTTTAATAAACCTTTAAAATATTCATTTGCCTTCCAAGTTTTAAAAAAATTTAATGTTTTATGTTTACATTTCAGAAAACTCAAGATGACAATCACAAAGAGAACTTAAATTTAATGAAGTCATTGCCTCTGAAGATGGCTCATAGATTGACGTAAAAATTATTTGCAATGTTGTAGCTTTAATTAGTAA